>QQTR01005831.1:96953-116908 GCA_003798545.1 Axis porcinus | reverse complement strand
ATATTACCAACCCTGGGAGGAGACAGTTCTCCCCAGACAAAAAACAAGCTATATGAGGCCGGAGCATCCCAAAGACCAAAAAAAAAAAAAAAAAAAAAGTATCTTTATGCTTCTAAATTATAATTTTGAGGTTCACTTAGAACATATTTTATTTAATTACATAATATTCTATATTCACACTATTAAATGCAGAAACTCCTTTTTAAGAAAACTACCTTATTATATTGACATTTCATGTTCCTGGTCTCTGCTTTCATGTCTACACAATGTACCAAGTACAGGATGCTGTCTGAGAGTGCCCTGTGTCAATAGACATCCACATTTCTGCCAGGGGTGGGGATGATTCCAGAAGCCTGTCCCCTGATAGGCTTCTGACCTTGCAATCATATGTAATATATTGAGAGTGAAATAAAATCAAAGCCTTACTGTTAGACAGTTTTTAAGTTTCTAAGAACTGACCACCTCACAGGTTCACAGAAAGCTTACAGAGTGTAAATCTGCCTTTACTTGCATTGGTTGGTGCAGTAGTTTTCCATCTGTGGGACCTACTTTTTTTGTTCCATAGTTTGAACTATATATAAACTGTACAATCTGTAAAGATTTATAGAATAAATAATCAGCTGTGAAAACTGATTAAATAAAACATATTTCTTAACACACACACAAACACACACAGACACACACACACAAGACTAAATGTCTAAGGAGACTGGAAAGCCAAAAGTCTCCAGCACAATTAGGAAACAGCTGACTCCTTATCCAGGACGAAAAAATGAAGAACTCCTATCAACTGAGGTCCAAAAGAAGTGTCAAGCTGAGTGAACCCACCCACGCACAACTTGCCCAATGACACCGCCCCATAAACACTCTCCCCTTTCCTTGTCTTGCACAGTGCCCCCTCTTGGTCACACTCCCTCTTCTGAAGCCATCAGTTCCAACCATAACTACCCTCTCCCCCAAACCAATGTCATTCTTTACTCCTTCTCTTGTTTTCTCCAAGTCACCAGGGTAAGTGTGAGGGTAAATAAGCACATGCGATCAAAGCTGACCAAGAAAGCTTCTCAAAAACCTCCCACCTCAGAGAATCTTAAGAAAATCAGAGGCTCAAAACTCTGTAGCCAGCATTCCATGGTGAATGAAGAGCTGAATCAGAACAAACTGGAAGAGGCCCCAGAGATCCTGGAGACCCCTGACCTTCCTGCTGGACAAATGCATAGCCAGTGACTTCAGAACATGGTTAGAGACCTCAGAATTCTTCGGGGTCTCACTGCTCAAAAGTGGCCAACAGGAAAGACATTGAATCTTCTACCAACAGCATACATTAATAATGACATTTCAATAAAATCAACCTGATGTGAAATTATCTGTGTCTGCTTTCTGCTTCAGGCAGAAAGGACAGAAAAAGGATAAGTTTGTGAAGAGAGAGGGAGATGGTTCCTGTGCAGTTGGAGAGGGGACTAGTAGGTACAGTGAGCTAGAAAGGATGGGGCAGAACTGTGTCCAGACTGAGCCCCTAAGATACACTTCCCATGGGAGAAGAGGAAGAGGATGTTGTTTTATCTGTATGTGAGTGCAGTGCTGGGAAGTTAGCTGGGGAGCTGTGTCATGGGGTGAGGGCAGCAATGCCATTTGCTAAAAAGCATCAAATTAGTTGCCCCTAGGGCATCTACCTCATAGTAGTGTTTATTACACCTCAAGATATGATGTCAGCAACTGACAGAATTAAAAACTCAAATTTGCTTACTGAAAGATTGCCCATAGTAATGAAACAATGGTGATTTTTAGTATAGCGATTTCTCAAAAAGCTAAGAAGGAACAACACGTGATCTAACGCTTTCATTATTGGATATAAATTCAATCAAAAAGGCGCATGTGTCCCAAAGTTCCCTGAAGCACACCATTCAGCAGTGTGGAATCAAACTAAATATCTGTTAGATGAGAGACACATAATTGGATAAAGATGTGGTGTATGCGTTCAAAGGAGCACTGGTTTTTGTTCAGTCACTAAGTCATTTCCCACTCTTGGGGACCCTATGGATTCTACCTTCTTCAGCCTCCTCTGTCCATGGAATTTTCCAGGCAAGAACAGCCCAGTCGGTTGCCATTTACTTTTCCAAGGGATTTTCATTACCTAGGTTTTGAGCTCTCATATCCTCCTTGAGAGGCAGATTCTTTCCCACTGAGCCACCAAGGAAGACCTATGGACTGTTACTCAGCCACACAAAGATTGAAATTAATACCACTTGCAGCAACATGGATGGTATATACTAAGTACTATAAGAAAGACAAACACTGTACGGTATCACTTGCAGAATCTTAAAACCCCAGAAAGTGGAGAATATAATGAAAATAGAGGCTCACAGATATATAGAACATGGACTATTTACCAGCTAATGGGGGGAGGGGAAGGGGAAATACAGAGGTGGTGGAGTGTCAGGCACAAACTTAAGTGTAAGCTGAGTTCAAGGATGTATTTTACAACATGGGGAATGTTGCCAGTATTTCATAATACATCTAATCGGAAAGCAAATTTTCCAGTTGTATAGTAAGAAAGAATAGGAAAGAAAAGGGGAGGTAGCAGGGAAGAAAGAAAGGAAAATAATGGTGGTTTTTGGAAGTGACAAAGGCATTATGGCTTAGGCCCTTTTAAGCTAAGGACTTTAGAATGGAGCAGTGGCCATCCACAGATGGATCAGGGGGAGTGGCCCACAACCAGTGCAGGCAATGCTGGGGCGGGGGGTGGGGGCATTGTCCACAAGGAGTTTTCTTTCAAGAATAAAACCAAGTGAAACCTGGTTCTGTTTTTATTAACAGGTTCCATACTCGGAAGTTTTGGCCACAGCAATCGAATATTCTAAAATAATGTCAGTAATTATGTTCCCTCTGCAAATTCAAATACCATTGGTTTAAGTTTTAAAAGTGTGTTGTCGTTTATGTCAGATTTTAATATTTTATTTATTATTCACAAGGAAAAATTTTAGTATATATATGCATATAAATACACATACACACATATGTGTGACAACAGTTTTAGTACTTATCTTTAAAACTTCTTTGTCTTCTATGAGGGAGTTAATTTAAAGAAGACCCTGTTAAACAGTTGTTGCTATCACAAGCTGCCATGGATACCACTGCTCCATTCTACAGGACATCATTAATGGGTTGGAAGCCCTTGAGACCACTTCCTGCATAACCTGCAGTCCCTGAGGGAATGTACTATTACACACCCCTTGTTCACGGCATTTATTCAAAATACACAGTTATACCACAATGATTGTCAAGGTAAACACACACAGTGTGATTTTATTTACCGCTTAATCAGAGAAACAAAGTATTAACTGATGGGTACAAATATTTTAAGCTTGAAAAGTACAAAATCTTATATTGGAACATTTTCCGTTGAATTTGAAAAATATATTTTAAAGTTAAATTCATGCTTAATTGTCAGTTACTTTCAAACTATGGAAAAAGTAAAACAAAACAAAAAGCAAAATAAACTTATGTTCTTTGGGGCTTAAATTGTAGTTTTGCAGATTTTTTAAAATTCCCTTTTAATTGTACAGTCTTAATTAGATATGGAATGATATATAGGTTTTATACTGTTTGTTTTCTGGGCATTTTGTTTCAATAGTTTATTACTGTGACTAGAATGATTTTCTACTGAGTGAGTATTAAAACTTATTCCTCTCCCTTGTGTGGTACACACTGTTTGCAACACTGTTGGGAGACATTTTATTGCCTAAAATATTTTATAATTCAGCTCTAGTTTCTACTTTTTAAAATAATTCAGCTCTACTGTCTAGGCATTTTCTTTCACTTTGTCTAGGCTGAGAATTTTCTCATGTATTTCTGGTATCTTCAGAATTTCTGTCAGGAATGTGTCTCTGTTGCTGATTAGTTGCTCAGTTGTCTCCAACTTGTTGCCACCCAATGAACTGTAAGCCCACCAGTCTCCTCTGGCCTTGGGGATTCCCCAGGCAAGAATACTGAAGTAGGTTGCTATGTTCTCCTACGAGGGATCTTTCTGACCCAAAGATGGAATTCGTGTCTGGTCTGCTATGGCTCCTGTATTGCAGGCAGATTCTTTATCACGGAGCCAAAAGATATCTTGGATACATGACATAAACTATAAATTTGAAGATTCTTAATCTGTGAAAAGGAAAGATTGAGAAGACCAAACATTTATATTTACCAGCTAATAATATGAAAAATCCTTCACTTCAATTTGCCTTTGTTTATTTTGTAATTTTTTTTTCATTGAAGGATAATTGCTGTCTGGAATTTTCTTATTTTGTGGCAAACTTCAATATGTCAGTCTTTCATAACTCACAGTTTCTCTGCATTATCGTCTTACCCTATGTATACAATTCCTTATAACCTTTCTAACAAACCAGATACCTGCTCAAAATAAATTCCCGAATTTTGTGTTCTTATGAGAATACCTATTTCTCTATTTTTGAAGGATAATATTCTTGGGCATGGAGGTCAGATCAGTAAATTAGAGAGAGAGAGATGTCGTTCCTGTACCATGCATTTTTCAAGTTAAACTGTGTAATGAATGGATTTGTAATTTCTTCATAGTTTGCATAACCATAACCACTGCTGCATTCTGGAATATTTTCATCACTCCTGTGAAAAACACTGCCCAGTTGGCAAGCATTTACCACTTCATCTGTACCTTGGCCTCTGCTCCTCTCTTGTCTGCTTTAGAGAACTACCTAGTCTGGGACATATTCATTCACATGTACTGATTAATGCAGTGTGCAGGATTTTGTTCCTGGCTTCTTTTAATTATCATAATCATTTCAGAACTATAGCATGTTATAGCATGTATGAGAACAATGTACATTTGATGGCCAAATAATAGTTCATTGCATGCTTTATTTATTGCATCACCTGTTAATGGACAATTCAGTCATTTCAGCTTTTTTTTCCCCCCCATTTTTTTGTTTAGTTCTTTTAAGCTTTCATTTTAATATAATATTTTACATATTTAAACCGAGTGTTATTTTTCTGCCTCTATTTCAGTTATCATACGCTTTTTACCTTTCATTTGGTAAATATGGACTATCATACTGATTGATCTGCATATATTGAGGAATGCTAGCGTCCCTGGAATAAACCCAACATGATCATTGTGTATGTGTTTTTGATGTGTTGTTGAGTTCTGTCTGCTAAAATTTTGTTGAGGGTTTTGTCCTCTATGTTCATCAGAGATATTGGTTGCTGTTGTCTTTGTCTGATTTTNTTTTACTAAGCTAGTTTTTATTATTATTATTTTCTCTTTGTTGTTGTTGTTCTTGTGCTTTCCCCTGTAGTTTTAGGTGTCAAGTTAGGTTGTCTAATCAATATCTTTTTGTTTGTTTCTTGAGGGAGGCTTGGGTTGCTATAAATGTCCCTCTTAAAGACGCTTTTGATGGATACCATATATTATGAGATGTTTTATTACATTGTCATTTGTTTCAAGGACATTTTCACTTCCCTTTTGATGTCTTCAGTAACCTGTTGCTTATTTAGACACGTGTTTTTTAATCTCCATACGTTTGTGTTCCTTACAATGTTTTTCTTGTAATTGATATCCAGTTTCATAGTAGTGTGGTCAGAGAAGATGCTTGATAGGATTTCAGTTTTCTGAAATTTACCGAGGTTTGACTTATGGCCAAGGTGTGGTCTATCCTGGAGAATGCCCCATATGCACTTGAGAAGAGGGTGCATTCTTCTGTGTTTGGAAGAAACGTCCTGAAGGTATCAGTGAGATACATCTCATCTAATGTATCATTTAAGACACACATTTAAGATGATCTGCCCATTCATCTGAGTGGGGTTTTATAGTCTGCTACTATGATCGTGTTAGTACCAGTTCCTCTTTTTATGTCTGTTAGTGTTTGTCTCATGTATTGAGGTGCTACTATGTGGGGTGCATAATTATTTACAATTGTTATGTCTTTGTCTATGCTTGATGCCTTGATCATGATGTAGTGTCCTCCTTTATCTCTTGCAATCTTCTTTAGTTTCAGGTCTATTTTGTCTGATGTAAGGATTACTACTCCAGCTTTCTTTGGCTTCCCATTTGAATGGAATATCTTTCTCCATCCTCTCACTTTTAGACTGAATGTGTCTTTATGTCTGAAGTGTGTTTCTTGTAGACAGTACTTATATGGGTCTTGTTTTGTACCCATACAGTCAGTCTGTGTATTTTGGTGAGAACACTTATGAATATATATGAATACATATGTATTCTAACTATCATTTTCTTAACTGTTTGGAGTTGATTTTCCTTCTTTTGTATGTCTTGACTATATCAGTCCCTTTAACATTTGTTGTAAAGCTGCTTTAGTGGCACTGACTTTTCTTAACTCTTGCTTGTCTGAACAGCTTTCGATTTCTCCATCAATTATGAATGAGATGCTTGCTGTGTACAGTAATCTTGGTGGTAGATTTTTTTCCCCTTTTGGTACTTTAAATATATTCTGCCAATCCCCTCAGGCCTGCAGAGTTCTTGCTGAAAGAATAGCTGTTAAGCATATGGGGTTTCCCTTGTAAGTTACTTGTTGCTTCTCCCTGGCTGTTTTTGAAATATTCTTTCTTGGCGTTTCAGTTTAGTTCAATTCAGTCGCTCAGTCGTGTCCAACTCTTTGTGACCCCATGAATCATAGCACCTCAGGGCTCCCTATCGATCACCAGCTCCCAGAGTTTACTCAAACTCATGTCCATTGAGTTGGTGATGCCATCCAGTCATGTCATCTTCTGTCATCCCCTTCTCCTCCTGCCCCTGGTCCCTCCCAGCATCAGGGTCTTTTCCAATGAGTCAGCACTTCACATGAGGTGGCCACAGTGTTGGGGTTTCAGCTTCAGCATCAGTCCTTCAATGAAAGCCCAGGACTGATCTCCTTTAGGATGGACTGCTTGGATCTCCTTGCAGTCCAAGGGACTCTCCAAAGTCTTCTCCAACACCACAGTCCAAAAGGCTCAATTCTTCGGTGCTCAGCTTTCTTCACAGTTCAACTCTCACATCCATACATGACTATTGGAAAAAACCATAGTCTTGACCATATTGATCTTTGTTGGCAAAGTAATGTCTCTGCTTTTTAATATGCTCTCTTGGTTGGTCATAACGTTCCTTCCAAGGATTAATTGTCTTTAATTTCAGGGCTGCAATCAACATCTGCAGAGATTTCGGAGATTCCAAAAATAAAGTCAGCCACTGTTTCCCCGTCTATTTCCCATGGAGTGATGGGACCAGATGCCATGATCTTAGCGTTCTGAATGTTGAGCTTTAAACCAACTTTTTCGCTCTCCTCTTACAATTTCATCATGAGGCCTATTAGTTCCTCTTCACTTTCTGCCACAAGGGTGGTGTCATCTGCATATCTGAGGTTATTGTTATTTCTCCCAGCAATCTTGATTCCAGCTTGTGCGTCTTCCAGGCCAGCGTTTCTCATAATGCACTCTGCATATATGTCAAACAAACAGGGTGACAATACATAGCCTTGACGTACTGCTTTTCTTATTTGGAACCAGTCTGTTGTTCCATGTCCACTTCTAACTTTTGCTTCCTCACCTGCATACAAGTTTCTAAAGGTGTTTAGTCTTTGTTAACTTGGTCAGTATGTGACTTGCCATATGTCTCCTGAAGTTATTCTGTAAGGTGCTCTTTGTGCCTCTTGGATCTGATTGATTATTTCCTTTTCCTTTTAAGTGAGATGTTGAACTATAATCTCTTCAAAAATTTCTCATATAATATTTTCTCCTCTTCTTCTTCTGGGACCCCTTTACTTTCATTCTTAGTGCATTTGATTTTGTTCCTGAAATCTCAGAGGTTATCCTCCAATCTTTTCCTACCTTTTATGTTATATTCCTCTTGAGCAATTATACCCAACGATTTTTCTTCCAGCTCAACAATTTGTTCTTCCGCTTCCACTATTCTGTTATGGATCCCTTTTAGAGTATTTTTAATTTCAGTAATTGTGTTGTTTGTCCCTTTATTTTTATTTTTTCATGTGTCTAGTATTGTTCATTGATTCTTGCATTTTCTCAATTTTCTTTTCAAAGTTTTTGGTCATGCTTACTATTGCTATTCTTAATTCTTCTGCAGGTGATTTTCCTATTTCCTCTTCATTTCCGTGAACTTCTGTGTTTCTAGTTTCTTACTCAATTTGTGTAGCATTTCTCTGCATTTTCATTATTTTTATTATTATTTACATACTGTATTTGAGATCTCCTTTTTTCAAACTTAAAGTTTGATTTTTTTTTTTTTTTTTCCTTTTGGGTTCTACCCTCCTAAGGTTGGTCCAGTCATTGTTGTATGGTTTGTATAGGGTGAGATTTGTGGTGAGCTTTTGTTTATTTGTTTTTCTTTTGAAGTCCATGGCTGAGTGAGGTGGTAATCCTATATGCTGATGATTGGATTTTTTTTTTTTTTTTCTTTTGTTTTGTCGATGAGATGTCCAACACAGGATGCTTCTGAGGGCTGGGTGATGATAGGTATATTCAAAGATTTCCTTTGTGTGAATTATCAGTATTTGATACTCCCTTGGCTTAGTTCTCTGGTAGTCTAGGATCTTGGAGTCAATGACCTCATTCCAAAGGCTCAGGGCTGAACCTCTGGTGAGGAATGAAGATTTCACGACTGGTTTATTATGGCATTAATTGAGATGGTAGGAAATATGCAAACATCAGAAACCAAAGATAAATTCCAGACAAATGGCAGTTAAAATCAGGCTAATAATAATGAAAATAATGGAATATATCCATATACATATACACAGACACCCATACCAAAGTGAAAACAGTTCAACAAAAGCAAATAATGTTGATTGAGCCAGTGAAGAATGTAAATTAAATATTGCATTTACCAGTAGAATGCAAAATTATAGCACAAAATGGAAACAAAAGTAGAGTAATGTACTAATTAGGAAATAAAACAATGAAAATGAAATGACAAATACATGGAGAGGAACCCAAGGAAAGAAAAGAAAAGAGAGAATAGACAGAGGTCGATGAAGAAGATTTATATACATCAAAGATAAGCTGCAAGGGGAAAAGAAGAGTAGGAGAGGCAAACCAAGGGATTCATGTAGAAAAATATAATAGCTTCCTACCCACTCGCTTCCTCTGGGCTGTCTCATAGTACCACCTAGGGTGTCCTGAGGCCTGGACCAAAATCGCCCTGGTCATTTAGTTTATATATGCATGATAATGGATACATTTCAGTATTCTTCTCTCAAATCATCCTATTCTTGCCTTATCCCGCTCAGTCCAGATGTCTGTTTTTTACATCTGTGTCTTTTTTGATACCCTGAGTGTAGGATTTTCAGTACTGTCTTTTTAAAAGCCATATACATGAGTTAGTTTAAAATTTGTCTTTCTCTTTCTGAGTTAACACAGTAGAAGAGGCTCCATGGTCATCCACCTCCTGTGAGTTGAGTCACATGCATACTCTTTTGGAGCTCAGTGATACATCTAGATTGTGTATAGACACCACAGATTCCATTACCATTTATCTGCATCTCTGTGCAGGTAATATTACGTGAACATGTGGAATCCTGTGGAAACTCATGGCACCCGTTTTCCTTCGTTAAACTGGAAATTCTCATTCCTTTCAAGATCTAGCACTGTGCCCAGACACTCTCACATATGAGATGCCATTATTTTAATTTCCCTTTTTACAGTCCCTGCACAGATTCTTCCCACATGAAATATGGAACCTCTGTAATTCATTCAGGAAATGGTGCAGATCATCTTCCCTCAATTTGGCCAATGTCATCATTCCACATGAAATGTCAAGGCACACATTTCTCTTGCATGAAATATGGTATGTTTGGTGTGCCATATTTCTCATCTAGATGTTCATGCTTCCAATGGAGATATGGACTCCTCTGTATCTCACATGCTTATATCTGTAATTGACTTTCCTACATGCAATGTGGAATTCTCAGTATTGCACATATACTCTTTCATTCACCTGATAAGGAATTTGTGATCAGGGAAATGGGTACTTTTGCTCATTTCTCACATGGAAACCAGGTGACAGAATATGTAAGAGGACATATGGCATATACATATTTCAGATATAAACGTTTGAGTGCAACCTTGATGCATGAAATATGCAATTGTCTATATTTCAAATGGGGACATCTTACCACAGATAGTTTTCTATGAAATACAGAATCCTTACATTACGTATAGGCAATCTAGACACCGGGTTTTCTCCATATGACAAGCCAGGTGCTACGCGTCCCATATGAATAGCTGGGGGTAGACCTTCCTACATGAAATGTGGAATTCTCTGTATTCCACTTACGAAAATGTGAGTCTGGGTTTAATTTCTGAGATATGCAATGCTTTATAGTCTACACTTGAAAATATGGGTTCCGTCATTTCTACATTAAATGCATAATGAGACAGAATACCCTAAAAATGTCATTGGCAAACCTAAGCATAGCTTTTCCTGCATGCAATATGGTATTCAACATATACAGGAAACAAATCACAAATTCTTTCTGTTACCTTTGTGAATTTCTGTGTACACACTCTCTCTCACAATATATGGAACCCCTGTATGTCAGCTTTGAAAATATGGGCACTTGTTTGTTCTCCATTCAATATGAGGTTCTCTATCAGTGCAGTGCAGTTCCATCACTCAGTCCTGTCCAATTCTTTGAGAACCCATGGACTGCCACATGCCAGGCCTCCCTGTCCATCATCAACTTCCAGAGTTCACTCATGTCCACTGAGTCAGAGATTCTGTCCAACCATCTCACCCTCTGCCGCCCCCTTTTCCTCCTGCCTTCCATGTTTCCCAGCATCAGATACTTTTCCCATGAGTCAGTTTTTCACTGCAAGTGGCCAAATTAGTGGACTTTCAGCTTCAGCCTGAGTCCTTCCAAATGATCGTTAGGACTGATTTCCTTTAGTATGGACCACTTGGATCTCCTCACTGTGCCAGGGGCTCTCAACAGTCTTCTCCAACAGGACAGTTCAAAATCATCAACTTTCTTCCATGCTCACCTTCCTTTCAAGTCATCTCTCACATCTGCACATGACTCCCGGGGACACAATAGCTTTGGCGAGACGGACATTTCGTGGAAATGTATTGCCCCTGCTCTTTCACCCTCTGTCTAGGTTGCTCATAACTTCTCTGCTAAGGAGCCAGCGTCTTTTAATATCCTGGCGGCAGCCACCAACTACACTGAATTTTGCAGTCCCTCAAAGGATAGTCTGCCACTGTTACCACTGCTTCCGCATCCATTTGCCATGAAGTCATGGGGAAAGCTCAAATTCTCAATGTGTCCCCTATGAAAGCATTAGCAAGGGTTTTCTAGGGAGAGATTTTCCAATGTGAAGTATGGAATTCTCTGTGTTTCATATTTGGAAGTCATAGAAGCGATTGTCCTAAGAAATATGGAGTGATGTGTATCTTACAGTTGAGAATATGAGGGTATATTTTTTTCTGGATGCGATTTGAAATTCTGGATATTTCATATGAGAAAATCCGTATGACGGTTTTCTGAAGAAAATATGTAACATGCAAGAATAGCCATAGAGACCAGTGGAAACAGATTTTCCTATATGTTATTTTCATGTTTCATGTATAGAAAAATCGACCCAGATAATCCTATGGAAAGTATTGAATTCCTTTTTACTCTGGATTCCATGTATGATGCTGGCGCCAATTTTCTCATGCCACATAGATATCGTCTACATTTCACATTTGAATTCTGGCCACTCATTTTCTACATGAACAGAAAATACTCTAGAGGTCACATATAAATATCTCTGCTCACATTGTCAGACACGAAGCATTGGATCTTCCGTACAACACATAAGAAATTCCATCCCCACTGAGATCTCAATTCCATATCATTCAGATACGAAAGGCTGTGCAATGAATTTATCCATAGACATCTGAAAACTATGTAGCTCACTCAGGAAAATAGGGTGCCGAGTTCACTCAATGAAGTAGCGAATTCTTAGCACTTTACCTATGAACAATTTGGTGCTGACTTGACGTCAAGGTACACTGAGTTGTATTTTNAGGCAAACCAAGGGATCCATGTAGAAAAATATAATAGCTTCCTACCCACTCGCTCCCTCTTGGGCTGTCTCAGAGTACCACCTAGGGTGTCCTGAGGCCTGGACCAAAATCGCACTGGTCATTTAGTCTATATATGCATGATAATGGATACATTTCGGTGTTCTTCTCTCAAATCATCCTATTCTTGCCTTATCCCGCTCAGTCCAGATGTCTGTTTTTTACATCTGTGTCTTTTTTGATACCCTGCATGTAGGATTTTCAGTACTGTCTTTTTAAAAGCCATGTACATGAGTTAGTTTAAAATTTGTCTTTCTCTTTCTGAGTTAACACGGTAGAAGAGGCCATGGTCATTCACCTCTTGTGAGTTGAGTCACATGGATACTCTTTTGGACCTCAGTGATACATCTAGATTGTGTATAAACACCACAGATTCCATTTCCATTTACCTGCATCTCTGTGCAGGTAATATTATGTGAAGATGTGGAATCCTGTGGAAACTCATGGCACCCGTTTTCCTTCATTAAATTGGAAATTCTCATTCCTTTCGAGATATAGCACTGTGCCCAGACACTTTCACATATGAGATGCCATTATTTTAATTTCCCTTTTTACAGTCCCTGCACAGATTCTTCCCACATGAAATATGGAACCTCTGTAATTCATTCAGGAAATGGTGCAGATCATCTTCCCTCAATTTGGCCAACGTCATCATTTCGCATGAAATGTCAAGGCACACATTTCTCTTGCATGAAATACGGAATGTTTGGTGTGCCATATTTCTCACCTAGATATGCATGCTTCCAACGGAGATATGGACTCCTTTGTATCTTACATGCTTATATCTGCAATTGACTTTCCTACATGCAATGTGGAATTCTTGGTATTGCACATGTTCTCTTTCATTCACCTGATAAGCAATTTGTGATCAGGGAAATGGGTACTTTTGCTCATTTCTCACATGGAAACCAGGCGACAGAATATGTAAGAGGACATATGGTGTATACATATTTCAGATATAAACGTTTGAGTGCAACCTAGATGCATGAAATATGCAATTGTCTATATTTCAAATGGGGACATCTTACCACAGATAGTTTTCTATGAAATACAGAATCCTTACATTATGTATAGGCAATCTAGACACTGAGTTTTCTCCGTATGACAAGCCAGGTGCTACATGTCCCATATGAATAGCTGGGGGTAGATCTTCCTACATGAAATGTGGAATTCGCTGTATTCCACTTACAAAAATGTGAGTCTGGGTTTAATTTCTGAGATATGCAATGCTTTATAGTCTACACTTGAAAATATGGGTTCCATCATTTCTACATTAAATGCATAACGAGACAGAGTACCCTAAAAATGTCATTGGAAAACCTAGGCATAGCTTTTCCTGCATGCAATATGGTATTCAACATACATGGGAAACAAATCGTGAATTCCTTCTGTTACCTTTATGAATTCCTGTGTACACACTCTCATGATATATGGAACCCCTGTATGTCAGCTTTGAAAATATGGGCATTTGTTTGCCCTCCATTCAATATGAGGTTCTCTATCAGTGCAGTGCAGTTCCATAACTCAGTCCTGTCCAATTCTTTGAGAACCCATGAACTGCCACATGACAGGCCTCCCTGTCCATCATCAACTTCCAGAGTTCACTCATGTCCACTGAGTCAGAGATTCTGTCCAACCATCTCACCCTCTGCCGCCCCCTTTTCCTCCTGCCTTCAATGTTTCCCAGCATCAGGGACTTTTCCCATGAGTCAGTTTTTCACTGCAAGTGGCCAAATTAGTGGACTTTCAGCTTCAGCCTGAGTCCTTCCAAATGATCATTAGGACTGATTTCCTTTAGTATGGACCACCTGGACCTCCTTACTGTCCCAGGGACTCTCAACAGTCTTCTCCAACAGGACAGTTCAAAAGCATCAACTTTCTTCCATGCTCACCTTCCTTTCAAGTCAACTCTCACATCTGCACATGACTCCTGGGGACACAATAGCTTTGGCGAGATGGACATTTCGTGGAAATGTATTGCCCCCACTCTTTCACCCTCTGTCTAGGTTGCTCATAACTTCTCTGCCAAGGAGCCAGCATCTTTAAATATCCTGGTGGCAGCCACCAACTACACTGAATTTTGCAGTCCCTCAAAGGATAGTCTGCCACTGTTACCACTGCTTCCCCATCCATTTGCTCTGAAGTCATGGGGAAAGCTCAGATTCTCAATGTGCCCCCTATGAAAGCATTAGCAAGGGTTTTCTAGGCAGAGATTTTCCAATGTGAAATATGGAATTCTCCATGTTTCATATTTGGAAATCATAGAACCGTTTGTCCTAAGAAATATGATAATCCTATGGAAAGTATTGAATTCCTTTTTACTCTGGATTCCATGTATGATGCCAGCGCCAATTTTCTCATGCCACATAGGTATCATCTACATTTCACATTTGAACTCTGGCCACTCATTTTCTATGTGAACAGAAAATGCTCTATAGGTCACATATAAACATCTCTGCTCACATTCTCACACATGAAGCATTGGATCTTCTGTACAACACATAAGAAATTCCACCCCCACTGAGATCTCAATTTCACATCATTCATCAGATATGAAAGGCTGTGGAATGAATTTATCCATAGACATCTGAAAACTATGTAGCTCACTCAGGAAAATAGGGTGCCGAGTTTACTCAATGAAGTAGCAAATTCTTAGCACTTTACCTATGAACAACTTGGTGCTGA
Source organism: Axis porcinus (assembly GCA_003798545.1). Lineage (NCBI taxonomy): Eukaryota > Metazoa > Chordata > Mammalia > Artiodactyla > Cervidae > Axis > Axis porcinus. The sequence continues at coordinate 102,129 of QQTR01005831.1, read as the reverse complement.
TTTGACGTCAAGATACGCTGAGTTGTATTTTGTGCTACAGAAATCTAGAGGCTGATTTACTTCCAGGTAATGTGAAATTTCCTACACATCCAATGGGAAAATTTGGGCGGGGATTCCCTTACCTGAAACTCGGAATTTGCCACATTTCATATATGACCATTAGCTACTGGTTGCCCTAAGGCACAGAGAAACAATATGGAACAGGAATTATCTCTATTATATGAGGGAAAATCTGGGCACCATTGCTTCTTCATGAAATATGGAAGTATATGCCATTCTCTTACATATATCAAGACAGATATTTTTCCACCTGAAAGTATGGAATTCTCTGTATCTCCTGTATCTGGGTGAAAATGTTCTCTCAGGCAAGGTGTAACCTCTATATTTCATGGGTAAAAAGCCAACAGGGATATTTCTGGAAGAAGCACGGTAATCTCTGCACTGCATAAGAACCAGTGGTCCTTCAGCTACTGAAACAGTTGTGTTCCCTGTTTGCTTTTTGCTGTTGTTGTTGTTGTTGTTGTTTGTCTGTATGACTTGAATGAGTGTGCCTGTATATGAGTGTTCTAGTGAGGCCTGTGTTTGTGTGTGTTTCTGTATGGGAGGGTGGCGGTCTCTGGCGCACCATAGACAAGGAAATGAAGGCAAGAGGAAATGAGACATGCAGCAAACAGAGAAGGAATCAGGAGGTGTGCAGAGAAGGGGGAGTCTAACTGAGACTTTGGCACAGTGTCCCTGTCCAGGATAAAAAGGAGGAAAGGAAGGCTACTAACAACTCAGAATAGTGGGTCCACTAATCTGGAATGACATTGAGAGAATGAACATGGCCAAAACTGCAGGTGTGCTGTTGCCTGTGTTTTTACCTGGAAGCAGGGATAGTGCTTGAGGCATTGGCAGCTGTAAATCAGGAGTTGTGGGGCTTTGAGATTAGATTTACCTTCACTCTGCTGTATGTGAGTTTCTTCATTCCATTTCTTCTGAAAATCCTCACAAATAACTCACTTTAACAGCAAGTTCACTTCAGTTCAGCTTGACCACTCAGGGGTGATCACCTCTTTGTGATCCCATGTACCACATCATGGCAGGGCTCCCTGTCCATCAGCAGGGTCCTGTCCTGCTGATGGCAGGGCTCCCTGTCCATCTGGCAGTTGCCAGAGTCCCCTCTTCACTCTCTGCCATAAGGGTGGTGTCGTCTGCATCACCTCATCCTCTGCCGTCTCCTTCTCCTCCTGCCGTCAATCTTTCCCAGCATCAAGGTCTTATCAAATGAGTCAGCTCTTCTCTAAGATGGCCAAAGTATTGGACTTTCAGCATCAACATCAGTCTTTCCAATGAACACCCAGGACTGACCTCCTTTAGGATGGACTGACTGGACCTCCTTGCAGTCCAAGGCACTCTCAAGAGTCTTCTCCAAGACCATAGTTCAAAAACATCAATTTTTTGGCACTCAGCTTTCCTCACAGTCCAACTCTCACATCCATACATGACCACTGGAAAAACTGTAGCCTTGACCAGACGGACCTTTGTTGGCAAAGTAATGTATCTGCTTTTTAATATGCTATCTAGGTTGGTCATAACTTTCCTCCCAAACAGTAAGCGTCTTTTAATTTCATGGCTGCAGTCACCATCTGCAGTGACTTTGGAGCCCCAAAGAACAAAGTCTGATGCTGTATCCACTGTCTCCCCATCTATTTCCCATGAGGTTGTGGGACCCCATGATCTTAGTTTTCTGAATATTAAGCTTTAAGCCAAAACTTTTACTCTCCTCTTTCACTTTCATCAAGAGGCTTTTTAGTTCCTCTTCACTCTCTGCCATAAGGGTGGTGTCGTCTGCATATCTGAGGTTATTGATATTTCCCCCAGCAATCTTGATTCCAGCTTGTGCTTCTTCCAGCCCAGCGTTTCTCATGATGTACTCTGATTATAAGTGTGATAAGCAGTGTGACAATATACAGCCTTGATGTACTCCTTTTCCTATTTGGAACCAGTCTGTTGTTCCATGTCCAGTTCTCACTGTTGCAAGTAGGTTGGGGCTTTTAAACCACCGCTTGTGGACCCTTTTGTGGGTCATGAGCTGGCCTGTGGAAATGGAGGACATGATAGGGTAGGACCCAGAATTTAGAAAAGGCCAAGGTTCTTTGAAAAATGCAGAGTCTCGGAGGAGGAAGCCCAGAAAGTAAGCCTGCTGCACTGGAGACTCGTTTCACACATGTGAGAAAGACACAGGGGAACATCCTGGACTAGTATTGCCTAGCATCAGCCCATCAGCTAGGACACTTCCTAACAGAGTTTGGCACACGCTGGGACCGTGTGAGAGAAATGCCCTCCTAAAATATTTGTTGTAGTTAACCTCTGGAGGTTGCTTATGCACAGATGGACTGATTTTTTTTTCTTTCCTCCTTGATGACTCAAGGTGCCAGAAATCAGTTTTACTCGGTCTACATTATTTGCCTAGCATTTAGGTATAAAATATGAAATATATATTTTTTTCATTAATTTTTATTAGTTGGAGGCTAATTACTTTACAGTATTGTAGTGTTTTATGTCATACATTGACATGAATCCGCCATGGGTTTACATGTATTCCCCATCTCGATCCCCCTTCCCACCTCCCTCTCTGCCCGATCCCTCTGGGTCTTGCCAGTGCACCAGGCCCGAGCACTTGTCTCATTCATCCAACCTGGGCTGGGGATCTGTTTCACCCTAGATAATATACATGTTTTGATGCTGTTCTCTCAAAACATCCCACCCTCACCTTCTCCCACAGAGCCCAAAAATTCTGTTCTGCTCATCTGTGTCTCTTTTTCTGTTTTGCATATAAGGTTATTGTTACCATCTTTCTAAACTCCATATATATGTGTTAATATACTATATTGGTATTCATCCCTCTGGCTTACTTCACTCTGTATAATGGGCTCCAGTTTCATCCATCTGATTAGAACTGATTCAAATGAATTCTTTTTAATGGCTGAGTAATATTCCATGGTGTATATTACTATTCCATGGTATACACAGCTTCCTTATCCATCCATCTGTTGATGGGCATCTAGGTTGCTTCCATGTCCTGGCCATTATAAACTGTGCTGTGATGAATACTGGGGTGCACGTGTCTCTTTCAGATCTGGTTTCCTTGGTGTATATGCCTAGAAGTGAGATTGCTGGGTCATATGGCAGTTTGTATGGAAATACCAAAAACCTCGAACAGCCAAAGCAATCTTGAAAAAGAAGAATGGAACTGGAAGAATCAACCTGCCTGACTTCATACTATACTGCAAAACCACAGTCAACAAGACAGTATGGTACTGGCACAAAGACAGAAATATAGATCAATGGAACAGAATAGAAAGCTAAATAGAGGGAGGAGCCAAGATGGTGGAGGAGTAGGACGGGGAGACCACTTTCTCTCCTACAAATTCATCAAAAGAATAACTGAATGCAGAGCAAACTTCGCAAAACAACTTCTGATCGCTAGCTGAGGTCATCAGGTGCCCCGAAAAGCAGTCCATTGTCTTCGAAAGGAGGTAGGACAAAATATAAAAGATAAAAAGTGAGACAAAAGAGCTAAGGATGGAGATCCGTCCTGGGAAGGGAGTCTTAGGTGGCATTGCTTGGGGTAGGTCTGGGCCTGAGTGCCCTGAGGACAAACGGAGGGAGCTTCTGTGAGTTGCCAACTTGAACTGTGGGAGACCAAAAGAGAGAGAGAAAATTAACCAGCCCGAACACACTGCGGGCCATTTGCGAACAAAGAGACTGAGAAAGTCCAGAGAAGAGCTCGCAGGCTGCGGGCCGGCCCAGCCCCGCAGGAGGCAGGAGGCAGGGGGGAGGGGAAGGTCGCGGCGAGACACAGGGCGCAGGCACCCGACCGGCGCGGGCGGGGACTGGGGCTGGGGACGCGGAGGGCCGAAAGACCCCACTGGCGCCAGCGGAAACTGAAACTGGGTCCGTGGAAGGGAGTGGGCGCGCCACACCTGGTTAGAGTGTGCCCATCAAGCCCCTGGCTGCCTGGACCGCTGTGACGGGGAGGGCACAGAGAGCAGGCGCAGCTTTTCGATCCGCACTTTTGTGGAACACCGGAAAGCTGGAACCTCGAGCAGCGCGGGACGCGCTCCATATAGAACAGCCAGGAGCCTGAGCAGCGCAGACGGAGAAAGCAGCATCAGCCCCTCCCGGCAGCACCAGTCCGTCCCCACAGCGCCAGCCTGTCCCCGTGGGGCAAGCCCGCCCCCCTCGGCGCAAGCCCGTCCCCACAGCACCAGCCCCTCCCCGCAGCGCCAGCCCCTCCCCGCAGCACAAGCCCCTCCCCGCAGCGCCAGCCCCTCCCCGCAGCGCCAGCCCCTCCCCGCAGCACAAGCCCCTCCCCGCAGCGCCAGTCCCTCCCCGCAGCGCCGGCCCCTCCCCGCAGCACAAGCCCCTCCCCGCAGCGCCAGCCCCTCCCTGCGGCACCAGTCCTTCCCCGCAGCGCCAGCCCCTCCCCACAGCCCAGCCCCTCCTCGCATCGCCAGCCCCTCCCCGCAGAGCGACAGAACTAGCTACCTGAATAAAAGTCCACCTCAGCCCACCTGTGTCAGGGCGGAAAGGAGGCTCTGAAGAGACCGGCAAACAGAAGCCAAATGAACAAGGGGAACCGCTTCAGAAGGGACTGGTGCAACAGATTAAAATCCCTGTAGAAAAAAATAAAAAAATTAAAAAAAAATAAAATCCCTGTAGAAAACACTGACTACACCGGAAGGGGCCTGTAGATACCGAGAAGTATAAGCTGGAATGAGGAGCTATCTGAAACTAAGCAGAACCCACTCTGATCACAACAGCTCCAGAGAAATTCCTAGATATATTTTTACATTTTTTTTAAAGTATTTTTTCTTCTTTCTTTTTTCTCTTTTATTTTCCTTTAAAATTCCCTATTACTCCCCCATTACTCCTTAACATTCATTTTCACAGATTTTTACGATTTTTTTAATTAGGGGAAAAATTTTTTTTTCTCTTTCTTTTTTCTTTTTTTTTCTTTTTCTTTTTTTCTTTGTCTTCTTTTTTTCCTTTCATTTTTGTCTTCTATTTTCTATTTTTCCTCTTCTCTTATTTCTTTTAAAGTCATCTAGTACTCCTCTACTACTCCTTAATTTTCATTTTCAATACACTATAACCTTACAAAAAAAAAAAGAAGAGAAGCCCTATTTTT
>QQTR01005831.1:75700-93513 GCA_003798545.1 Axis porcinus | reverse complement strand
AATAAAGGATGTGAAAAGAAACAAAGAAGGACACTACATAATGATCAAAGGATCAATCCAAGAAGAAGATATAACAATTATAAATATATATGCACCCAACATAGGAGCACCGCAATATGTACGGCAAATGCTAACGAGTATGAAAGAGGAAAATAATACTAACATAATAATAGTAGGACACTTTAATACCCCACTCACAACTTTGGATAGATCAACTAAACAGAAAATCAACAAGGAAACACAAACCTTGAATGACACAATGGACCAGCTAGACCTAATTGATATCTATAGGACATTTCACCCTAAAACAATCAACTTCACCTTTTTCTCAAGTGCACACGGAACCTTCTCCAGAATAGATCACATCCTGGGCCATAAATCTGGTCTTGGAAAATTCAAAAAATCTGAAATCATTCCAGTCATCTTTTCTGACCACAGTGCAGTAAGATTAGATCTCAATTACAGGAAAAAAATTGTTAAAAATTCAACATATGGAGGCTAAATAACACACTTCTGAATAACCATCAAATCATAGAAGAAATCAAAAAAGAAATTAAAATATGTATAGTAATGAATGAAATGAAAACACAACAACCCACAACCTATGGGACACTGTAAAAGCAGTGCTAAGGGGAAGGTTCATAGCATTACAGGCTTACATCAAGAAACAAGAAAAAAGCCAAATAAATAACCTATCTCTACACCTAAAGCAACTAGAGAAGGAAGAAATGAAGAACCCCAGGCTTACTAAAAGGAAAGAAATCTTAAAAATTAAGGCAGAAATAAATGCAATAGAAACTAAAGAGACCATAGCAAAAATCAACAAAGCTAAAAGCTGGTTTTTTGAAAAAATAAACAAAATTGACAAACCATTAGCAAGACTCATTAAGAAACAAAGAGAGAAGAACCAAATTAACAAAATTAGAAATAAAAATGGAGAGATCACAACAGACAACACTGAAATACATAGGATCATAAGAGACTACTACCAGCAGCTCTATGCCAATAAAATGGACAACTTGGATGAAATGGACACATTCTTAGAAAAGTATAACTTTCCAAACTGAACCAGGAAGAAATAGAAGATCTTAACAGACCCATCACAAGCAAGGAAATTGAAACTGTAATCAAAAATCTTCCAGCAAACAAAAGCCCAGGACCAGATGGCTTCACAGCTGAATTCTACCAAAAATTTAGAGATGAGCTAACACCTATCTTACTCAAACTCTTCCAGAAAATTGCAGAAGAAGGTAAACTTCCAAACTCATTCTATGAGGCCACCATCACCCTAATTCCAAAACCAGAAAAAGATGCCACAAAAAAAGAAAACTACAGGCCAATATCACTGATGAACATAGATGCAAAAATCCTTAACAAAATTCTAGCAAACAGAATCCAACAACATATTAAAAAAATCATACACCACGACCAAGTGGGCTTTATCCCAGGAATGCAAGGATTCTTCAATATCCGCAAATCAATCAATGTAATACACCACATTAACAAATTGAAAGATAAAAACCATATGATTATCTCAATAGATGCAGAGAAAGCCTTTGACAAAATTCAACACTCATTTATGATTAAAACTCTCCAAAAAGCAGGAATAGAAGGAACATACCTCAACATAATAAAAGCTATATATGACAAACCCACAGCAAGCATCACCCTCAATGGTGAAAAATTGAAAGCATTTCCCCTGAAATCAGGAACAAGACAAGGGTGCCCACTCTCACCGCTACTGTTCAACATAGTGTTGGAAGTTTTGGCCACAGCAATCAGAGCAGAAAAAGAAGTAAAAGGAATCCAGATAGGAAAAGAAGAAGTGAAACTCTCACTGTTTGCAGATGACATGATCCTCTACATAGAAAACCCTAAAGACTCTACCAGAAAATTACTAGAACTAATCAATGAATATAGTAAAGTTGCAGGATATAAAATTAACACACAAAAATCCCTTGCATTCCTATATACTAACAATGAAAAAACAGAAAGAGAAATTAAGGAAACAATACCATTCACCATTGCAACAAAAAGAATAAAATACTTAGGAGTATATCTACCTAAAGAAACAAAAGACCTATACATAGAAAACTACAAAACACTGATGAAAGAAATCAAAGAGGACACAAACAGATGGAGAAACATACCGTGTTCATGGATTGGAAGAATCAATATTATCAAAATGGCTATTCTACCCAAAGTAATCTATAGATTCAATGCAATCCCTATCAAGCTACCAACGGTATTTTTCACAGAACTAGAACAAATAACTTCACAATTTGTATGGAAATACAAAAAACCTCGAATAGCCAAAGTAATCCTGAGAAAGAAGAATGCAACTGGAGGAATCAACCTGCCTGACTTCAGACTCTACTACAAAGCCACAGTCATCAAGACAGTGTGGTACTGGCACAAAGACAGAAATATAGACCAATGGAACAGAATAGAAAGCCCAGAGATAAATCCACGAACCTATGGACACCTTATCTTTGACAAAGGAGGCAAGGATATACAATGGAAAAAAGACAACCTCTTTAACAAGTGGTGCTGGGAAAACTGGTCAACCACTTGTAAAAGAATGAAACTTGAACACTTTCTAACACCATACACAAAAATAAACTCAAAATGGATTAAAGATCTAAATGTCAGACCAGAAACTATAAAACTCCTAGAGGAGAACATAGGCAAAACACTCTCCGACATAAATCACAGCAAGATCCTCTATGACCCACCTCCCAGAATATTGGAAATAAAAGCAAAACTAAACAAATGGGATCTAATGAAACTTAAAAGCTTTTGCACTACAAAGGAAACTATAAGTAAGGTGAAAAGACAGCCGTCAGATTGGGAGAAAATAATAGCAAATGAAGAAACAGACAAAGGATTCATCTCAAAAATATACAAGCAACTCCTGCAGCTCAATTCCAGAAAAATAAATGACCCAATCAAAAAATGGGCCAGAGAACTAAACAGACATTTCTCCAAAGAAGACATACAGATGGCTAACAAACACATGAAAAGATGTTCAACCTCACTCATTATCAAAGAAATGGAAATCAAAACCACAACAAGGTACCATTACACGCCAGTCAGGATGGCTGCTATCCAAAAGTCTGCAAGCAATACATGCTGGAGAGGGTGTGGAGAAAAGGGAACCCTCTTACACTGTTGGTGGGAATGCAAACTAGTATAGCCGCTATGGAAAACAGTGTGAAGATTTCTTAAAATCCTGGAAGTAGAACTACCATATGACCCTGCAATCACACTTCTGGGCATACACACTGAGGAAACCAGATCTGAAAGAGACACGTGCACCCGAATGTTCATCGCAACACTGTTTACAATTGCCAGGACTTGGAAGCAACCTGGATGTCCATCAGGAGACGAATGGATAAGGAAGCTATGGTACATATACACCATGAACTATTACACAGCCGTTAAAAAGAATTCATTTGAATCAGTCCTAATGAGATGGATGAAACTGGAGCCCCTTATACAGAGTGAAGTAAGCTAGAAAGATAAAGAACATTACAGCATACTAACACATATATATGGAATTTAGAAAGGTGGTAATGATAACCCTATATGCAAAACAGAAAAAGAGACACAGAAATACAGAACAGACTTTTGAACTCTGTGGGAGAATGTGAGGGTGGGACATTTCAAAAGAACAGCATGTATACATACTATCTATGGTGCAACAGATCACCAGCCCAGGTGGGATGCATGAGACAAGTGCTCGAACCTGGTGCACTGGGAAGACCCAGAGGAATCGGGTGGAGAGGGAGGTGGGAGGGGGGATCGGGATGGGGAAAACGTGTAAATCTATGGCTGATTCATATCAACGTATGAAAAAACCTACTGAAATGTTGTGAAGTAATTAGCCTCCAACTAATAAAAAAAAAAAAAGAAGAAGAAGAAAGAATGCTAAATAGAAAGATAAATCCATGAACCTATGGACACCTTATCTTCGACAAAGGAGGAAAGAATATACAATGGAAAAAAGACAACCTCTTTAACAAGTGGTGCTGGGAAAACTGGTCAACCACTTGTTAAAGAATGAAACTAGAATGCTTTTTAACACTATACAGAAAAATAAACACAAAATGGATTATAGATCTAATTGTAAGACCAGAAAATATAAAACTCCTAGAGGAGAACATAGGCAAAACACTCTCCGACATAAATCACAGCAGGCTCCTCTATGACCCACCAGCCAGAATATTGGAAATAAAAGCAAAAATAAACAAATGGGACCTAATGAAACTGAAAAGCTTTTGCACAACAAAGGAACCTATTAGCAAGGTGAAAAGACAGCCTTCAGATTGGGAGAAAATAATAGCAAACAAAGCAACAAAGGATTCATCTCAAAAATATGCAAGCAACTCCTGCAGCTCAATTCCAGAAAAGTAAGTGACCTAACCAAAAAAATGGGTCAAAGAATTAAACAGACATTTCCCCATAGAAGACATGCAGATGACTAACAAACACAGGAAAAGTCGTTCAACATCACTCATTATCAGAGAAAACGCAAATCAAAACCACAATGAGGTACCATTACACGCCAGTCAGGATGGCTACTATCCAAAAGTCTACAAGCGAGAAATGCTAGAGAGAGTGTGGAGAAAAGGGAACCCTCTTACACTGTTCATGGGAATGCAAACTAGTATAGCCACTATGGAGAACAGTGTGGAGATTTCTTAAAAAAAAAGAAAAAATCTGGAAATAGAAATACATATTATTTTCTTTGTTTGATTTAACTAATGTGTTTTAATTCCAGGTTTCTTTACTTTACAATTTTGTCGGGTTTTTGTTTTTTGGGTGTTGTTGTTGTTGTTTTGTCATACATTGATATGAATCCACCCTGGGTGTGTACGTGTGTCCCAGCTCCCCTGAACCCAATCGCACCTCCTCCCTCACCCCCATTCCTCTGCACTTTCCCAGTAAACCAGCTTTGAATGCCCTGCTTCATGTAATGAATTTGCACTGGTCATCTATTTGACATATGGCAATAAACATGCTAAAGTGCAGTTCCCTCATATTGTCCCACCTTCAGCTTCACCCTCATAGTCCAAAAGACTATTTAACATCTGTGTCTCTTTTGTTCTCTTGCATAAGGACTCATCCTTACCGCATTCCAAATTCCATATATACATGCTAATATGCTATACAGGCACTTCTGTTTCTGGTTTACTTCAATCTGTATAACAGGCTCCAATTTCATCCGCCTCATGAGAACTGACTCAAATATGTTATTTTTTTTTTATAGCTGAGTAACAATTCATTCTGTATATTTAATACAACTTTCTTATCCATTTGCAAACTGATGGACATCTAGAGTGCTTCCACTTCCTAAATAGTGTAAACATTTTTCCACTGAACATTGCAGTACACAACTCTCTTTCAAATCTGTTTTCCCTAGTGTGTATGCCCAGATGTCAGGTTGCTGGGTAATATGGTAGTCCTATTACAAGTGTTTTAAGGAATCTCCACACTGTTCTCCATAGTGGCCAAAGTAGCTTGCAGTCCCACCAAGAGTTTAAGAGGATCCCTTTTTCTGCACACCTTCCCTAGAATTTATTAATTATAGATTTTTTGATGTCAGCCATTCTGACCAGTGTTAAATATCACCACATTGTGGCTTTGATTTGTATTTCTATGTTCATGAGTGATGTTGAGCATCTTCTCATGTGTTTGTCAGCCATCTATATTTCTTCTTTGGGGAAATGTCTGTTTAGTTTGGCCATTTGAAACAAAATAAATTGGTCATTTATTTTTCTGGTGTTGAGCTGCATGAACTGCTTGCTCATTTTGGAGATTAATTATTTGTCCATTGCTTCATTTCTTATTGTTCTCTTTTATTCACAAGGGTGCCTTCCTTATAGTTTCTCTGGTGAGCAAACGCTTTTTAAGTTTAAAAGAACAAGATAGGGGAGTAATAGGTGAACATGGAATGTATCTCTTTCCATGGATACGTCAGGAATAAACCTTCAGACACAGACATGCATGAAGAGCACCAGCTGAGAATGGACAGGAGGAGCTGACCAGAGGACAACAAGATATAGAATCATGTAAAGTTATCATGATGAAGGAACTAGGAGGAAAACCAGGAGTGTTAGTAGGACATGACCTGCTCAAGGTGGATGGGGGAACTGAAGCAAGGGTCCAATCCCCACATCAGGGTAACTGTCTGAATCAGAGAGGAAACATTGAAGACTGCCACTGAAACAGCTGTACTGTGGCAGCCTAAACAGAATGAGAATCAGACAGTCCTTGCCACAGCCATACACACCCTGGACAACAAAATGGGTCCCCTGGACCCATGCCTGGGACCTGGAGTTTGGGGACTGTGAAGGAATCACAGGATGAGGGCCTATATTGACTGTGGAGAGACAAAGAGAGGGGATGTAAGGGAGGAGCCTGTGGTGGGAAACGCTTGTGTGGGAAAGCCTGGCAACCATGGAAGCAAGGCGAATACTGCTGAGTCACGTGTAGGGGGTGAAGGCATCACTATAGATTCTCTCTCCCCACACAGCAGCATTGGCAACTGAACAATAGAGAGGCTGGCACCACTAAGAGCCTGACACACTAAACTACAGATAGGACCCCACCCAGGGTGTCCTTTTCTGTGTCTGATGCACAGATCTACTGAATAGTATCCCAGGCAGAAGGTCCCTCTATGTGCCTAACCACACGGAGCGACAGAGAAGGAACCCAGGCAAGGGAGCCTTCTACTTGCCTGAGAGGGCAGAATCCCAGAAAATGACTGGTCAAAGAGGCCGTCTGATCGCCAGCTACAAGAGGCTCAAAGAAAGACCTGATAGGGCCATAAATCCTGTGGTGGAGGCAGTCCGTGTCCCTGCAACACTTGGAACCACCAGAGTGTCCTCAAGCCAATCAGCTATGCCACCTTCATTCTCAATACTCACTAGGTCAAAGCTGCCACGGGCAACACATATCTTGCGTCTATGCACTCAGGATCATTCGGGCAGTTTCCCACTCTTTTAGGCCCAGTAGACTGTGCCCTGTCAGGCTTTTTCTGTCAGGTGGGGGAGTGGTCTCCAGGCAAGAATACTGGAGCATATTTATCAATAATGGTTGCCATACCTTTCTAGAGCACTATATTTCCTTCTGCCATAACTGATAACTCCCCCCTGAGTAGCTGGTGCTGCCAGGTTCCCTGGGACTCAAGCAGCTGCACCACCTCCACACCTGGCCCGAATGGGACAAACACAAGTCCTCCAGGTCAGCCCCAGAAACAAACCCTAATGTCCAACCCGCATGCTGAGTTGGAAATAAAATCACAATTGAAACCCATGGGAAGAGGCTATGGAAGAATAGATAAAAACCTCCCACCAGCTGTACAAGCTGCAGATTAAATCCACATGATCAATTACTCAGACTCTGTGTCTAAGGAATATATAAAGGTAACTGATAGCTCCCACAAAAGAAACCATACTGGTTCTGATAGCTGTGGGCATTTGAGCCAAGAACACACAGGAGTAGGTCCACATTGGAATCTGAGCTGCCTCCACAGCAGATCCAGAGATCAGCAGAGTGTTGGAGGACATCGTAGGGAGGGGAGGTGAACTGTGACTCCCAGTGAGGGAAAGGACTCTGATAACATTCACTCAAGAGAAACGTTTCTCTTTCTTATATTTTGACTTGTTCTGCAGATCTTTCAGAATTTTTTTCTTTCTTCTCCCCCTGCCCCACCGCATCCCCTGTGTTGTAGTTGTTACATTTTTTTTTTTTTTTTGGCAATATGGAATCTAATTAAGCTTTTGCGGGTTTCTTTTCCCCCAGTCATTCTGTTTTGTTGTCGTTGTTGTTATATACCTCTTCCTCTACGTTGGCCTTTGTAGTTTTGTAGAGTTTGCCTTTCTCTCTCTCTCTTTAAATTTTAATTTTTAACCCTAGGATTATTTTCTACATTTACTCCTTTACTTGCTTTTCCTACTCTTCTTTCCCCCTTGCAGTTAATCTTTAATGTGTATAAATCTTCCTTATCAGCCTCTGTTTAACTTTGTAAAACTATTATTTCATTGTTTACTTCCCTTTCCTCTCAATGTATTCGTTAGGTTCATTTTAATTGCTTTGTTCCTGAACTGGCCCCTTGCTTTAGCTTTGTTTTCCAGTCCGTGCTGTATTTCATTAATTTTGTACTGGTGTATACATATTTTTCTTTCCTTTTATTTTTGTTGGAATGTTTTGATTTTGCTTATGGGTCAATATGTACATGTATATATTTAGTCACATTTTTTATTGTTACTATAAATCTCTGCCTCTACCTTGGGCTTTTGCAGTTCTGTGGAAATTTCCTCTTTTCTTTCATCTTCTTCTTGTACTGTTTTCATTTTTTCTTATCAAAATTTTAATTTTTAAAATCCTATCACATTTTCTCACACTGATTCATGTGTTTTCTTTTCTATAGTTCTTTGCCCCATGCATTTAACCTTCAATGTGTATAAAATTTCTTCATCTAATGCTATATTCCTTCGCCTTTATATTTTTTTCTTTCTTTGCTTTTCTTTTATTTTTTTCATTCCTCTAAACATATGTAAAATCTATTTTATTGCTTCATACCCACTCAACACTTTGCTTTAGTTTGTTTTCCAGTTTGGTTTTAATTAGTTTTCTTCTTAACATTTTAAGATAACTTTTGTTTTACAGTTTTACCAATTCAATCTACTGTACTTTATTTCTTTGAACTGTTCTAACTTTGCTTATAGGTGCATAAGTAAATGTGTATATTCCATTTTATTTAATTATTATGTGTCTTATCTTATAACTGCCTTTTTCTGGGATTCATCTTTGGTTTCTCATCTTTGGACACTTGTTTGGTCTGGCATAATGTCATAACAAACTACTGGTGGAATCTTCATTTCTGACCAGAGATCAAGCTCTGAGCCATTGGATTGTGAGCCCTGATTCCAAAACCCTATATGGTCAGATAATTCAACCTACTTAGTATCAAATAGAGAGAACTTACATAAACTAAACCACTTGAATACAAGACCCAGCATCACCTGAGAGCAACCAATGGTAGCACCCTGTGCAGGACACCTCATGTAAACAACAGGAAAAAAAAAACAAACCCTAAAACAAAAATGCAAACCAAATCATCAGCAGAGAAGATTACTAACTCATTTAAGCTAGCCCTTAAGATGAAAATAAATCAAACAAACAAAAATTCAACACAAATCTCACCCTATAGGAAGCTCACAGAATCCACTAAAACAACCTTCGGAGGGCAGAAACAAAACGAAAGAAAGAATTCAAACTTGAAGCCTAGGCAAAGGAGAACTCAGACACAGAAAGTTTACTTAAAAAAAGGAAAGAAAGAAAATGCAGAGAAGTACTCCACAAATGGAGGAACAAAGTATAAACACAGGAGCTCAAATAAGTAAAGTGGAAATAGGCAAACAAACTGGAAAAGAAAAAATAAAGAAAAATAATAGTAAAGATGATCAGAAACTTTGTAAACAAAATAGAGAACATGCAAAGATCAATTAACAAAGACCAATAAGAATTAAAGAATAAACATACAGTGACAAACAATGCAATTATTGAAATTAAGAATACTCTAGAAGGAATCAACAACAGCATATCTGAAATAGACGAAGGCATCAATGAGCTGGAATGTAAAGTTGTGGAAGTAACCTCTGAAGAGCAGAAAAAAATAAAAAGAATGAAAAGAACTGGGGATAATCTCAGTGGCCTCAGGGACAATGGCAAACTCACCAGCATTTGAATTATACAGGTCCCAGAGAACAAGATTGAAAGAAAGTGTATGAGAATATTTTTCAAGGGATTATTGTTGGAAATTTCCCTAACATGGAAAAGGAAATAGTCAATCACGACCAAGAGGCACAAAGAGTTTCATACAGGATAAGCCCAAGGAGAAACATGGCAAGACATAAAGTAATCAAAGTAACACATATTAAACACAGAGAAGGAAAATTAAAAGCATCAAGGAAGAAGCAACAAGTAACATACAAGGGAAACCCCAAACACATAACCACTGAACTTTCAGCAGAAACTCTGCAGGACAGAAGGGAATGGCAGGTTATATCTAAAGTATTGAAAGAGAAAAATCTACAACCAAGATTTTAGTCCCCAGCAAGGATCTCATTCAAAATTGATGAAGAAGCAAAAAGCTTTTCAGACAAGCAAAATTTAAGAGAACTCAGTGCCACCAAAGCAGCTTTACAACAAACGTTAAAGGGACCTATATAGCCAAATACAAGAGAAGAAATAAAGATCTACAAAATCAACCCCAAAAGATTAAGAAAATAGCAATAGGAACACATATATCAATAACTACTTTAAAAATAAATAGATTACATGCTCAAAAGACACAGCCTGGCTGAATGGATACAAAAATAAGACCCATATACTTGCTCTTGGCAAGAAACCCACTTCAGGCTTCAAAACACATGGAGACTGAAAGTGAATGGAGGAAAAAAAAAATATTCCTTGTAAATTGGAACCAAAGTATTCTGGAGGAGCAAACCACATATCAGTAAAAATAGGCCTGAATATAAAGATTACAAGAGATAAGGAAGGACATTATATAATGATCAAGGAACCAATCAAGGTGGAAGACAAAGCAATTGTAAATATCTATGCCCCCCACATAGGAGCACCTCAAAACATAGCACAAACACTAACAGATATAAAGGAGAAATTGACAGGAACACAATAATAGGAAACGTTAATACTCCACCCACAACAATAGGCAGATCATCAAAACAGAAAATTAATAAGAACACACAAGTCTTAAAGGAGAGAGAAGATGGCATGGGTTTCATTTGTATCTTCAGGGCCTCCCATCCAAATGCAGAAGAATGTTTCTTCTTTCCAAGTGCCCATGGAACATTCTCCAGGATAGATCACATCTTGGATCACTCAGTAAATTTAAGAAAATTGAAATCATATCAAGTATCTTCTTCTACAACTATGCTTATGAGACTAGATATCATATGCAAAAACAAAAACAAAACCTTAAGAAGCACTAACACATGGAGATTAAACTTGTTTCTAAATAACCAACAGGTTACTGAAGAAATCAAAAGAGAAATTAAAAAAAAAAAAACTTATAGAAACAAATAACAATGAACACACAACAAAAAAATCTATGGGATATAGAAAAGCAGATCTAAGAGCGAAATTTATAGCAATAAAATTCTACTTCAAGAAACAGGAAAACCTTTGGATAGACAATCTAACTTTACACCTACAACTGCTGGAAAAGGAAGAAAAAAAAAACAATGAAAAATGGGTAGAAGAAAAGATATCATAAAGTTCAGCAGAAACAAATGAAACATAAGTGAAAGAAACAATAGTAAGGATTAATAAAACTGAAAGCTTGTTTTTTCTAAAGATAAACATGATTGACACACCTGTATCCAGACTCATCAAGAGAAATGAGAAAATAAAGTCGAGAAAACTGGAAATGAAAAAGGGGAGATTAAAACAGAGATTGCAGAAACCTAAAGTATTATAAGAGACTATCATGGACAACTCTATGGCCATATATTGGATAACCTGGAGGAAATGGACAGTCTTTTAGAAAAGTTCAAACATCCAAGATTGAACCAGGAAGAAATAGAAATTATGATCAACCCGGTTACAAGCACTGAAATTGAAGCTGTGATCAAGAATCCCCAAGAAAAACAAAAGTCCAGGACAAAATGGGATCATAGGAGAATTCTATCAAACATTTAGAGAAGAGTTAATATATATCCTTATAAAACTCCTTCAAAATATTGCAGGGGAAGGAACACTTCCAAATTCATTCTACAAGGCAAACATCACCCTGATACCAACCAGAGAAAGGCAACACAAAAGAAGAACAGTGCGGGCCAATATCACTGATGAACACAGATGCAGCAATCCTCAACAAAATTTTAGCAAACAAAAGTCAACAACACATCAAAGAACACATACACCATGATCACATCAGGCTTATTCCAGAAATGCAAGGATTCTTCACTACACATAAATCAATCAATGTGATACACTATATTAACAAACTGAAAGAAAACCCGCAAGATCACCTCAATAGATGCAGAAAAAGCTTTTAACAAAATTCAGCACCCATTTTGATTGAAACTCTTCAAAAGATGGACATAGAATGAACCTACTTCAACATAGTATAGGCCACAGATGATAAGCTCACCGCAAACATTATTCTTAGTGGAGAAAAATTGAAAGCATTCTCCCTAAGGTCAGGAACAAGGCACGGGTGTCTGCTCTCACCACTACTATTCTACATCATTCTGAAAGCCCTAGCTGCAACAATCAGAGATGAAAAACAAATGAACATAATCCTGATGAGAAAATGAGAAATATAGTTCTCACTATTTGCAGATGCCATAATAAGTGTGCATAGAAAATCCTAAAGATCGTATCAGAGGGGATTACTAGAGGTAATCAGTCGATATGGAAAAGATGCAGCATGCAATTTTAATGCATGGAAATCACTTGCATTTCTATATACTAACAATGAAAAATCAGAGAGAGAAATTAAGACATACATCCCAGGCACCATTGCAGTAAAAAGAATTAAATATCTAGGAATAAACTTGCCTAAGGAGTCAAAATCACTGTATGCAGAAAATCATAAGAAAGAAATGAAATAAAAGGCTTCCCTGGTGTCTCAGTCTCTAAAGAATGTACCTGCAATGCGAGAGACCTGGGCTTGACCCCTGGGTTGGGAAGATCCCCTGGAGAAAGAAATGGCAACCCACTATGCTATCCTTGCCTGGAGAACTCCATGGACAGAGGAGCCTAGAGGACTACAGTCTATAGGGTAACAAAGGGTCAGAAACAACTGAGTAACTAACCTTAAAGAAAGAAATCAAAGGCGACATGAATAGATGGTGAGATATTTCATGTTCTTGGGAAGGAAAACAATCAATATTGCTAAAATGACAATACAATCAAATATGATTTACAGATTCAATATGATCTGTTCCAAATTACCAATGCATTTTTCATAGAGATAGAAAACACAATTGACAGCTTTTATGGAAATGCAAAGGATCCCAAATAGCCAAAACAGTCTTGAGAAAGAATACAGCTGGAGTAATCAACCTTCCTGACTTCAGATTATACTACAAAGCTACAGTCATCAAGACAATATGCTACTGGCACAAAAACAGAAATATAGCCCAATGGTACAAGATAGAAAGCCCAGAAACAAACCTGTGGATCTATGGGCACCTTATTTTTGACAGAGGAGGCAAAAATATGCAATGGGGAAAAGAAAGCCTCTTCAGTAAATGGTGCTGGAAAAACTGGAGAGCTATATGTAAAAGAAGGAAGTTAGAATACTCCTAAAACCATACACAAAGGTAAACTCCAAATGGATTAAAGACGCAAGGTAAGGCCAAAACCTATAAAACTCTTAGAGGAACACATAGGCCAAACACTAGATGACATAAATTCTCTATGACCCAATTCCTAGTATAATAGAAAAAAAAAAACTAAACAAGTTTAAACTGATTAAACATAAGTTTTTGAACAATAAAGAAAACTATAAGTAAGGTGGAAAGACAACCTTCAGAATGTGAGAAGATAAGAACAACCAAAACAACTAGCAAAGGATTAATTTCCAAAATAGACAAGCAACTCATACAATTCAATTCCAGTAAAACAAACAACCCAAACAAAAAGTGGGGAAAAAATTCAAATAGATATGTTTTCCATAGAAAACATACAGACGACTAACAAACACATGAAAAGATGTCCAACATCATTTAACGTCACTCAACATCACTAAATTATTCAATTCCAGTTCCAGTTCAGTCTCTCAGTCTGTGGTCCAGCCATCTCATCCTCTGTGGTCCCCTTATCCTACTGCCCTCAATCTATCCCAACATTAGGGTCTTTTCAAATGAGTCAGCTATCCACATCAGATGGCCAAAGTATTGGAGTTTCAGCATCAACATCAGTCCCTAAATGAACACCCAGGACTGATCTCTTTTAGGAAGGACTCGCTGGATCTCCTTGCAGTCTAAGGGATTCCCAAGAGTCGTCTCCAAAACCACAGTTCAGAAGCATCAGTTCTTAGGCGCTCAGATTTCTTTATACTCCAACTCTCACATTCCATACATGACTACTGGAAAAACCATAGCCTTGACTAGATTGATCTTTGTTGGCAAAGTAAAGACTCTGCTTTTTAATATGCTATCTAGGTTGGTCATAACTTTCCTTCCAAGGAGTAAGAAACTTTTAATTTCAGGGCTGCAGTCACCATCTGCAGTGATTTTGGAGACCAGTAAAATAAAGTCAGCCCCTGTGTCCACTGTTTCTCCATCTATGCCATGAAGTGAAGCGACCAGATGCCATCATCTTAATTTTCTGAATGTTGAGCTTTCAGCCAACATTTTCACTCTTCTCTTTCACTTTCTGCCATAAGTGTGGTGCCATTTGTATATCTGAGGTTGTTGATACTACCCCTGGCAATCTTGATTCCAGCTTGTGGTTCATCTAGCCCAGAGTTTATCATGATGGACTCTGCATGTAAGGTAAATAAGCAGAGTGATAATATACAACTTTGACGTACTCCTTTTCCTATTTGGAACCAGTCTGCTGTTCTATGTCCAGTTCTAACTATTGATTCATGACCTGCGTACAGGTTTCTCAAGAGGCAGGTCAGGTTGTCTGGTATTCCCACCTCTTTCAGAATTTTCCGCAGTTTATTGTGATCCACACCGTCAAAGGCTTTGGCATTGTCAATAAAGTAAAAATAGATGTGGTTTTTTTTTTCTTTTTTCTGAAACTCTCTTGCATTTTTGATGATCCAGTGGACGTTTGCAATTTGATCTCTGGTTCCTCTGCCTTTTCTAAATCTAGGTTGAACGTCTGGAAGTTCATGGTTCACGTATTGCTGAAACCTAGCTTGGGAAATTTTGAGCATTATTTACTAGTGTGTGAGATGAGTGCAATTGTGTGGTAGTTTGAACATTATTTGGCATTACCTTTCTTTGGGATTGGAGTGAAAACTGATCTTTTCCAGTCCCATAGCCACTGATAAGTTTTCCCAATTTGCTGACATATTGAGTGTAGCACTTTCACAGCGTCATCTTTTAGGATGTGAAAGAGCTCATTTGGACTCCATCACTTCTACTAGCTTGGTTCACAGTGATGCTTCCTAAGGCCCACTTGATTTCACATTCCAGGATGCCAGCTCTAGGTGAATGTGAGTGATCGTATCCTCGTGATTATCTGGGTCATGAAGATCCCTTTTGTACATTTATTCTGTGTATTTTTGCAACGTCTTCTTAATATCTTCTGCTTCTGCTAGTTCCATATAATTTCTATTATTTATTGAGCCCATATTTCCGTGAAATGTCCCCTTGGTATCTCTAATTTTCTTGAAGATATCTCTAGTCTTTCTCATTCTATTGTTTCCCTCTATTTCTTTGCATTGATTGCTCAGGAAGGCTTTCTTATCTTTCCTTGCTATTCTTTGTATTTCTGCATTCAAATGGGTGTATCTCTCCTTCCTGCCTCTTTTCTTTTCACAGCTATTTATAAGTCATCCTCAGACAGCCATTTTGCATTTTTGCATATCTTTTTCTTGGGGGTGGTCTTGCACCCTGTCTCCTGTACAATGTCATGAGCCTCCGTTCATTGTTCATCAGGCACTCTGTCTATCAGATCTAGTCTCTTAAATCTATTTCTCACTTACACTGTATAGTCATAAGGGATTTGATTTAGGTCATACATAAATGGTCTAGTGATTTTCGACAATTTCTTCCATTTCAGTCTGAATTTGGCAATAAGGAGTTCATGATCTGAGCCACAACCAGCTCCTGGTCTTGTATTTACTGACTGTATAGAGCTTCTCCACCTTTGGTTGCAAAGAATATAATCAATCTGATTTTGGTGTTGGCCGTCTGGTGTTGTCCATTTGTAGAGTCTTCTCTTTTATTGTTGGGAGAGGGTGCTTGCTATGACCAGTGCGTTCTCTTGGCAAAACTCTGTTAACATGTACCCTGCTTCATTCTGTACTCCAAGGCCAAATTGGCCTGTTACTCCAACTTAAGTTCCTACTTTTGCATTCCAGTCCCCTCTAATGAAAAGGACTTTTTTGTTTTTCTTTTTTTTTTCTTCCTTCCTTCCTTTCTTTCTTTCTTCCTTCCTTCCTTCCTTCCTTTCTTTTTCTTTTCTTTCTTGCTTTCTTTCTTTCTTTTTGGTGTTACTTCAAAAAAGTCTTGTACATCTTCCTAGAAGTGTTCTACTTCAGCTGTTTCAGCATTACTGGTTGGGCCANCTTTGGCTCCATCCCTTCATTTTTCTGGAGTTATTTATCCACTGCTCTCCAGCAACATATAGGGCACCTACCGACCTAAGGAATTCATCTTTTGGTGTCCTATCTTCTTGCCTTGTCATACTGTTCATGGGGTTCTTGAGGCAAGAACATTGCAGTGATTTCATGGGGTTCTCAAGGCAAGAATATTGAAGTGGTTTGCCGTTATCTTTCCCAGTGGAACACATTCTAAATTTTTAGAGAAATACAAATTAAAACTGCAATGACATATCCCCTCACAGAAGTCAGAATGCCATCATCAAAATGTCTAAAAGCAGTAAAGGAATTTCTTGGAGAGGGTGTGGAGAAAAGGAAACACTCTTGCCCACTTTTTGTGGGCATGCAAACTAATATGGCAACTATCATGGCAAATATATGGTGAAACAGTGGAAACAGTGGCTTACTTTATTCTGGGGGGCTCCAAAATCACTGCAGATCATGACCTCGGCCATGAATTAAAAGACACTTGCTCCTTGGAAGCAAAGTTATGACCAACCTAGGCAACATATTAAAATGCAGAGACATTACTTTGTAAACAAAAGTCAGTCTACTCAAGGATATGGTTTTTCCAGTAGTCATGTATGGATATGAAAGTTGGACTATAGAGAAATCTGAGTGCAGAAGAATTGATGCCTTTGAACTATGGTGTTTAAGAAGACTCTTGTGAGTCCCTTGAATGCAAGGAGATCCAACCTAAAGGGGGACTCCTTTAGGAGTCCATCCTAAAGGATATCAGTCCTGGCTGTTCATTGGACTGATGTTGAAGCTGAAACTCCAATACTTTGGTCTCCTGGTGAGAAGACCTGACTCTTTGGAAAAGATCCTGTTGTTGGGAAAGGTTGAGGGCAGGAGAAGAAGGGGAGAGCAGAGGATGAGATGACTGGATGGCATCATTGACTCAATGGACATGGGTTTGGGTGGACTCCGGATGTTGGTGATGGATAGGGAGCCCTTGCTTGTGCGATTCATGGGGTTGCATAGAGTTGGACACAACTCAGTGACTGGACTGAACTGAACTGATTGACGACCCTACATGCAAGACAGCAAAGGAGACATGGATGTTAAAACAGTCTTTTGGAATAAAAGGGAGAAGGTGAGAGTGAGCCAATATTAGGGAACTCCTTTGAAACCTGTATATTACCCTATGTCAAATAGATGACAAGGGCAAATTCATTGCATGAAGCAGGGCACTCAAAGCTATTTCTTTGCAAAAGACCAGAGGAATGGGTTGATGATGGAGGTGAGAGTGGGTTAAGGGGGTTTTGGACATATGTACAACCAAGGCTGACCCATGTCAATGTATTTCAAAAACCCCCACACAATTGTAAAGTAAGAAGCCTCCAATGAAATAAAATTAATTAAATCAAACAAAGGAAGAAAATAATGTATATTTCAAATTTATACATGATGCTCAGCAAGTAACATAGGCTGAGTAAAACTGATTTCTGGTACCTTGGGTCATCAAGGAGGAAAGAAAAAAAAAAAA
>QQTR01005831.1:52625-73467 GCA_003798545.1 Axis porcinus | reverse complement strand
TGGGGCTGTTGCTCTGCTCAGTGTCCAATAACATGACTTGAGGTTGGGAATTTCTCCCAGTTTTCAGGAACAGAACTCTTGAGGGTTGAGTCTGAACTGATTCTGTTTCTCCTGAGTTCATTCTCTTTCCTGTCTCAGGAATGGCAAATTCACCCCAGATGGAAGCAGGTATGGAGCAAGAAGAACTAGAGTAGGTGTTGAATGTGGTTTGGGGTATGGGGTACACACTGTGGTGGTCCTGGGAAGCTGGCCAGCATTCTGAGCAGGTTCCCTCCGATTCTTCTGCATTGTTTCAGAGACAAATGCGTGTGTACACACCCTTCAGAAGTGGAGTCCAAGTTTTTTTAGAGCCTTACTGTTTATAGTACTGGCTTTCAAACCAGCTAGTGGGTTCATCTTCCTGATGTCAGATCCCATGCCTAGGATCCCGTTATACACTGAACCTGTTATGCTGTGGTGATTCTCCAAGCCCATAATATCCATCTCCTCATGTGTGTCCTTTTCTTGGGGCCCAGCCTCCCAACCTGATTGCTTATCCTCACTGTTTCCTGACTCTATGCACATCTTTATTACAGCATTGATTGTATGCTGTCTTTTGCCCATAACGCTAGTTATGTTCTGTTAGTTTTCAGTGAGTTGGTCTAAATTTAGAGGCATTTTTAATGGTTCTGAGTGGGGCCTTCTCATACTCCACCAGCTTCTGCTTTCCCAGGAATGTGGTTGTACTACCCAGCACTTCTAAGAATTATATTCAGGGAGAGCAGCCATTGTAGAGGTTTGCCCTTTATAATGCCTCACTGTTTTTTACAGTTTCGACAGAATGGTCTCACATTGAAATGGTAAGTTTTGGCCAATCATTCTATGTGTTTGCCAGGTCAAATGAAATAATGAAGGAATCATATTGGACTGTCATTTCTTTTTTTTTTTTTTTTTTTAATTTTTTATTATTTTTTTTTCAGTGGGTTTTTTCATACATTGATATGAATCAGCCATAGATTTACACTTATTCCCCATCCCGTTCCCCCCCTCCCACCTCCCTCTCCACCCGATTCCTCTGGGTCTTCCCAGTGCACCAGGCCTGAGCACTTGTCTCATGCATCCCACCTGGGCTGGTGATCTATTTCACCATAGATAGTATACATGCTGTTCTTTTGAAACATCCCACCCTCACCTTCTCCCACAGAGTTCAAAAGTCTGTTCTGTATTTCTGTGTCTCTTTTTCTGTTTTGCATATAGGGTTATCGTTACCATCTTTCTAAATTCCATATATATGTGTTAGTATGCTGTAATGTTCTTTATCTTTCTGGCTTACTTCACTCTGTATAATAGGCTCCAGTTTCATCCATCTCATTAGGACTGATTCAAATGAATTCTTTTTGACGGCTGAGTAATATTCCATGGTGTATATGTACCACAGCTTCCTTATCCATTCATCTGCTGATGGGCATCTAGGTTGCTTCCATGTCCTGGCTATTATAAACAGTGCTGCGATGAACATTGGGGTGCACGTGTCTCTTTCAGATCTGGTTTCCTCAGTGTGTATGCCCAGAAGTGGGATTGCTGGGTCATATGGCAGGTCTATTTCCAGTTTTTTAAGGAATCTCCACACTGTTTTCCATAGTGGCTGTACTAGTTTGCATTCCCACCAACAGTGTAAGAGGGTTCCCTTTTCTCCACACCCTCTCCAGCATTTATTGCTTGTAGACTTTTGGATAGCAGCCATCCTGACTGGCGTGTAATGGTACCTCATTGTGGTTTTGATTTGCATTTCTCTAATAATGAGTGATGTTGAGCACCTTTTCATGTGTTTGTTAGCCATCTGTATGTCTTCTTTGGAGAAATGTCTGTTTAGTTCTCTGGCCCATTTTTTGATTGGGTCATTTATTTTTCTGGAATTGAGCTGCAGGAGTTGCTTGTATATTTTTGAGATTAATCCTTTGTCTGTTTCTTCATTTGCTATTATTTTCTCCCAATCTGACGGCTGTCTTTTCACCTTACTTATAGTTTCCTTTGTAGTGCAAAAGCTTTTAAGTTTCATTAGATCCCATTTGTTTAGTTTTGCTTTTATTTCCAATATTCTGGGAGGTGGGTCATAGAGGATCTTGCTGTGATTTATGTCGGAGAGTGTTTTGCCTATGTTCTCCTCTAGGAGTTTTATAGTTTCTGGTCTGACATTTAGATCTTTAATCCATTTTGAGTTTATTTTTGTGTATGGTGTTAGAAAGTGTTCTAGTTTCATTCTTTTACAAGTGGTTGACCAGTTTTCCCAGCACCACTTGTTAAAGAGGTTGTCTTTTTTCCATTGTATATCCTTGCCTCCTTTGTCAAAGATAAGGTGTCCATAGGTTCGTGGATTTATCTCTGGGCTTTCTATTCTGTTCCATTGGTCTATATTTCTGTCTTTGTGCCAGTACCACACTGTCTTGATGACTGTGGCTTTGTAGTAGAGTCTGAAGTCAGGCAGGTTGATTCCTCCAGTTCCATTCTTCTTTCTCAGGATTACTTTGGCTATTCGAGGTTTTTTGTATTTCCATACAAATTGTGAAGTTATTTGTTCTAGTTCTGTGAAAAATACCGTTGGTAGCTTGATAGGGATTGCATTGAATCTATAGATTACTTTGGGTAGAATAGCCATTTTGATAATATTGATTCTTCCAATCCATGAACACGGTATGTTTCTCCATCTGTTTGTGTCCTCTTTGATTTCTTTCATCAGTGTTTTGTAGTTTTCTATGTATAGGTCTTTTGTTTCTTTAGGTAGATATACTCCTAAGTATTTTATTCTTTTTGTTGCAATGGTGAATGGTATTGTTTCCTTAATTTCTCTTTCTGTTTTTTCATTGTTAGTATATAGGAATGCAAGGGATTTTTGTGTGTTAATTTTATATCCTGCAACTTTACTATATTCATTGATTAGTTCTAGTAATTTTCTGGTAGAGTCTTTAGGGTTT
This sequence comes from Axis porcinus, assembly GCA_003798545.1. Classification (NCBI taxonomy): domain Eukaryota; kingdom Metazoa; phylum Chordata; class Mammalia; order Artiodactyla; family Cervidae; genus Axis; species Axis porcinus. The sequence goes on along the minus strand of QQTR01005831.1, from coordinate 70,516 downwards.
TCTATGTAGAGGATCATGTCATCTGCAAACAGTGAGAGTTTCACTTCTTCTTTTCCTATCTGGATTCCTTTTACTTCTTTTTCTGCTCTGATTGCTGTGGCCAAAACTTCCAACACTATGTTGAACAGTAGCGGTGAGAGTGGGCACCCTTGTCTTGTTCCTGATTTCAGGGGAAATGCTTTCAATTTTTCACCATTGAGGGTGATGCTTGCTGTGGGTTTGTCATATATAGCTTTTATTATGTTGAGGTATGTTCCTTCTATTCCTGCTTTTTGGAGAGTTTTAATCATAAATGAGTGTTGAATTTTGTCAAAGGCTTTCTCTGCATCTATTGAGATAATCATATGGTTTTTATCTTTCAATTTGTTAATGTGGTGTATTACATTGATTGATTTGCGGATATTGAAGAATCCTTGCATTCCTGGGATAAAGCCCACTTGGTCGTGGTGTATGATTTTTTTAATATGTTGTTGGATTCTGTTTGCTAGAATTTTGTTAAGGATTTTTGCATCTATGTTCATCAGTGATATTGGCCTGTAGTTTTCTTTTTTTGTGGCATCTTTGTCTGGTTTTGGAATTAGGGTGATGGTGGCCTCATAGAATGAGTTTGGAAGTTTACCTTCTTCTGCAATTTTCTGGAAGAGTTTGAGTAAGGTAGGTGTTAGCTCTTCTCTAAATTTTTGGTAGAATTCAGCTGTGAAGCCATCTGGTCCTGGGCTTTTGTTTGCTGGAAGATTTTTGATTACAGTTTCGATTTCCTTGCTTGTGATGGGTCTGTTAAGATCTTCTATTTCTTCCTGGTTCAGTTTTGGAAAGTTATACTTTTCTAAGAATTTGTCCATTTCATCCAAGTTGTCCATTTTATTGGCATAGAGCTGCTGGTAGTAGTCTCTTATGATCCTTTGTATTTCAGTGTTGTCTGTTGTGATCTCTCCATTTTCATTTCTAATTTTGTTAATTTGGTTCTTCTCTCTTTGTTTCTTAATGAGTCTTGCTAATGGTTTGTCAATTTTGTTTATTTTTTCAAAAAACCAGCTTTTAGCTTTGTTGATTTTTGCTATGGTCTCTTTAGTTTCTATTGCATTTATTTCTGCCTTAATTTTTAAGATTTCTTTCCTTCTGCTAACCCTGGGGTTCTTCATTTCTTCCTTCTCTAATTGCTTTAGGTGTAGAGTTAGGTTATTTATTTGGCTTTTTTCTTGTTTCTTGATGTGAGCCTGTAATGCTATGAACCTTCCCCTTAGCACTGCTTTTACAGTGTCCCATAGGTTTTGGGTTGTTGTGTTTTCATTTTCATTCATTTCTATACATATTTTGATTTCTTTTTTGATTTCTTCTGTTATTTGTTGGTTATTCAAAAGTGTGTCATTTCTTGATTAGGTGAGCAGGTGGAAGTAAATAGTGAAATGATTCATAAGAGAAAATAGAAAGAACACTGTCTTAGAGTGTAAAAGCTTGAGGACTGCCAAAGAGACCCAACAAGGATGTTTGGGAGAGAAGCATTTTTTTATATGAGCATGAAGACTCAGTGTGTGAGAGTTAGCCAGGGAGGGCATGGAGCTATTGTTTTCCATCCATTTTGCCGACTCCTTGGCTGAAAGCACTTTAAGCAGTGTCTCTATAAGAAGCTTGTCATAATACTCATGTAATCTAGTGCGCTGGGTTGAAATCTCTAAAAACATTTTGTTAAAGAGTCTACTGTTGCGTTTTTTGAGAGTTAAAGTGCTTTCTCTGATCAGAGTCACTTATATTTATTGATTGCAGGGAAACCAGAAAAAATCTAGTAAAGAATGTGTTTATGTGTCTTGAGAGGAATTGGAAATGTCAATGATTATGGCATCAGAGTTGAAAGGCCCAGCAGAAGAGAAGAGTGGCAGATGAAATCATTCTGCAAGAGGGATAATTAGCAACAGCCTAGGAATCTGTCAATGTGCAGATATTTGCAAGACCCCTTTTTGTGGCCTTCTTAAGGACTAACGACTTCTTAAGGTGAACAACTACAAGCTTAACCAATTGGGTTGTACTATCCTTTACTACAGAGACGCCTGAGGCCAGGAAGAATACCAACAATCTCCAGGAAGAGTGCATTGTTTATCATGATGATGTTGCTACTTGCAAATGACACTGGCACTTACCATTCTGAATCTGTTGACACCAAATGGCTACACAAAGCACAGGAAAAGGGAAAGTAAGTTGATCTCCCTTCCTAAGTGAGGGAAGCCAAAGGCCCTCTTGCAAGGATCTGAGCATGTGGGAAAACACATCAGCTGAATTTTTCAAAGGCTTATACCATCAGGTGGTTGTTGTGCCTCAGTCATCAAGTCATGTCCTTGTCATCACACTTTGCATCCATAGGGACTTCAGCATTACACATTTCTCTTTCCTTCCCTATCTCCTGCAGTTTGCCCAAAATATCAGTTTAGGTCTTTCCTAAAACTACCCTTTCCATTTTATCAGCAAAGTATTCTAGTTGGTCTGGGCATCTATACCACGTGACATTGTAGGAACTGCGTACAGAGAAATAGTACTGGATGTGGACTGGTTAGGGACTTGTAGTCTGGATAAAAATGAGAAACAAACAGAATGCCTCTGCTGCCTTTCTCTTTGCATGGATCCATCATATTCCTAATGCAATGCTATTTATCTTGTCATGTTTAAGCCATGGCACTACACATTGACACTGTCTTTAACAGTAGAGATCTGTTTTAATTACCATAAGAAAATAGTTTCTTCATATTTACAGCTTATAGCCTTGCAGAAGATATTAAGAAGAGGTTGCAAGAATACACAGAAGAACTGTATAAAAAAAGATCACCGTGACCCAGATAATCACGACGGTGTGATCACTCATCTAGAGACCGATGGCCTGCAATGTGAAATCAAATGGGACTTAGGAAGCCACTGTAGGGACAAAGCTAGTGGACATGATGGAATTCCAGTTGAGCTATTTAAAATCCTAAAGGATGATGCTGAGATAGTGCTGCACTCAATATGAAAGCAAATTTGGAAAACTCAACAGGGGCCACAGGACTGGCAAAGGTCAGTTTTCATTCCAACCCCAAAGAAAGGCAATGTCAAACGACCACACAGTTGCAGTCATCTCACATGCTAGTAGAGTAGTGCTCAAAATTCTTCAAGTCAGACTTCAGGAATACATAAATTATGAACTTCCAGATGTTCAGGCTGGTTTTAGAAAAGGCAGAGGAACCCAAAATAAAATTTCCAACATCCTCTGGATCATTGAATAAGCAAGATGGTTTCAGAAAAACACTCATTTCTCTTGTATTGACTATGCCAAAGACTTTGACTGTGTGGATCACAACGAACTGTGGAAACCCTTTCAACAGATGGGAATGCCAGACCACCTGACCTGCCTCTTGAGAAACCTGTATGCAGGTCAGGAGAAGAAACAGTTAGAACTGGACATGGAACAACAGACTGGTTCCAAATAGGGAAAGGAGTACATCAAGGCTGTATATTTTCACCGTGATTATTTAACTTATATGCAGAATGCATCATGAAATACCCTAGGCTGGATGAAGAACAAGCTGGAATCAAGATGGCTGAGAGAAATATCAATAACCTCAGAGATGCAGATGACACCACCCTTATGGCAGAAAGTGAAGAAGATCTAAAGAGCTTCTTGATGAAAATGATAGAGGAGAGTAGAAAGCTGGCTTAAAGCTCAATATTCAGAAAACTAAGACCGTAGCATACAATTTCATATCTTAATGGCAAATAGATGTGGAAACAGTGGACACAGTAGCTGACTTTAGTTTTTGGTGGACTCCAAATTCACTGCAGTTTGTGACTGCAGTAATGAAATTATTTATTCATTATTTTCTCAATTTATTTATTTTAATTGGAGGCTAATTAATTTACAATATCATAGTGTTTTTTTTTTTAATTTTTGCTTTATTTATTTATTTATTTATTTATTTATTTTTTTGCCATACATTGACATGAATCCACCATGGGTGTACATGTGTTCCCCATCCTGAAGCCCCCTCCCACCTCCCTCCCCAGCCCATCCTTCAGGGTTATCCTAGTGTGGCAGCCTGGAGCATACTGTCTAATGCATCAAACCTGGACTGGTGATCTGTTCCACATATGATAATATACATGTTTCAGTGCTATTCTCACAAATCATCACACCCTCTCCTTCTCCCACAGAGTCCAAAAGACTGTTCTATACATCTGTATCTCTTTTGCTGTCTCACATATAGGGTCATCATTACCATCTTTCTAAATTGCATATATGTGTGCTAGTATGCTATATTGGTATTTTTCTTTCTGACTTACCTCAATCTGTAAAATAGACTCCAATTTTATCTGCCTCATTAGACTGGATTCCAATACATTCTTTTTAATGGCTGAGTAATATCACACTGTGTATATGTACCACTGCTGTCTTATCCATTCATCTGTTGATGGACATCCAGGTTTCTTCCATGTCCTGGCCATTATAAGAAGTGTGAAGCCATGAGATTAAAAGACACTCTTTGGGAGGAAGGTTATGACCAACCTAGACAGCATATTACAAAGCAGAGATATTACTTTGCCAACAAAGTCTGTCTAGTCAACTCTATGGTTTTTCCAGTAGTCATGTATGGATGTGAGAGTTGCGGTATAAAGAAAGCTGAGTGCAGAAGAATTGATGCTTTTGAACTGTGGTTGTTAGCAAAGACTCTTGAGAGTCCCTTGGACTGCAATGAGCTCCAAACACTCCATCAGTCTTGAGTGTACATTGGAAGGATTAATGTTGAAGCTGAAATTTCATTACTTTGGGCACCTGATGGAAAGAACTGACTCTTTTAAATAGACCTGATTCTGAAAACAATTTAAGGCAGGAGAAGAAAGAGACGACAGAGGATAAAATGGTTGGATGGCATCACTGAGTCAATGGACATGAATTAGCGTAACCTCCGGGAGTTGGTGAGGACCAGGGAGTCCTGGTGCACTGAAGTCCATGGGATCACAAAAAGTCAGACATGACTGAGTGACTAAACTGAACTGAATAGAACTGATAGCCTTTCCTTAGGCAGTAGTGTTAGCATTGGGACCCAACCCACTCTCCTTAAATCTCCTTCACCTTGGAGTGTGGAGAGACATCACACACACACACACACACACACACACACACACACACACACACACACACACACTAATAGGCCCTTCAGGTCTTTATAACTATCTGCCCAACCATCTTATTAGAAGATAGTGGCTTTCAATCTGCTACTGTGTGGGACACATTGACTTGTTATTGCCCTAATGTCACCCATAGCAGTGACACCAGACCTCAAGCACCATGCTCACTTCCTGGTCAGTATTACCCACATGGGAAGACTAAGGACTTAGCCAATTTCACTTAAAGGATATTCTCCTGGGTTAACTTCAAGGGCAACCATGCAGTCTTATTGATTATCAGTTGTTTTTTGTTAGTCTTAGCCCATCCACAGAGTTCTATTGGCTCGAATTCTGGGGCATTTACCTTGCCTCTACTCCTTGCCCTAAGATTTCGCAGACATTTTCCCGACCAGAGATGGTGGGCCAGCCCTTGTCATTTTTATTATGATTTCAGGACATTCCTTACTATCAAACATTCAGAATCACTTCAGAATCAAGCTTTTTTTACTCTCAGGTCCTGAAGAGGACCACAACACATCTATAAGCATGAACAAAGTTGACAGAAAAGAAATAATATGGCCATGGAGTCTGCATTTTCTGTGTCCTGACGTGGGGTATCTCAGGTTATGATGGTTCCCATTCTGTTACTGAATTCAAAATAATAATAATAAAATAAAAGCAGGAATTAAAGTGAGGGGGGAAAGGAGCACGTTCCTTCAAAATGGTACTTATCTAGATCAGTCAGGAATTTCTAAAATGGGTACATTATGGGTGAGGTGACATGGCTGTTTTACCAAATTGTATAGTTGATTTCAGGATACCTTTGAACAGGATGCCTTAATAAAATTCAGATTTTCTTGTAGCTACAACCATTTTGGGAATATAACTCAGCATATCTGTATAACTGGTTAAAGATTTTGGAAAGCTAAAATTCCTGTGCATGAGCCAACGTCTTTAAAATAAATAAATAAAGGAGATTCAAGAGAGCACACAGATTGCCATTCATCCATAACAAATAGGTAAAAGACATTGGGTGACAAATACAATGGATGTTTTAAAGAAACAATGGAATAGAATAAATGCACAAAAAACTAAGACACTACAATATATAAAATACACAGGTACATGGCATGGGTAAACTAGATAGAGTTGATTGTTTATGGTTCTGTCCCACCTTTTTAAAAATGATTTTTCTTCTGGGGAAAAACTTTCAATCTTTCTACATGCACTTATGCACCAGTTTATGATGCACACTCACTATAATTTTTATTGCTCTTTTCTTAATAAGTGTGTTATGAACTTGGATGCACTTTTCTTGGATTTGCATTGCATTTGGCATTAAGGTGTACATATTTCGAGTTCTACTTTTGACTTCCAAGTTAACGTGAGATTCGTTAAGAATAATGATGCTTATAAAAAAGTTAATATACTTTTAAAATGTAAAATCTTTTGGAGTATACTTGCTTTACATTATTTGGTTAGTTTCCCCCCTAAAGCAAAATTATGGAATGCTGCAGGCCTTTGGGTCACAGAGACTAGTATACAAGGTAGTGACTGAACAGCAACCATACATCTATCCCTTCACTTTTTGACTTCTTTCTGATTCTGGTCACCACAGCGTGTTAAGTAGACTTCCCTGTGCTATACATATACATCAAGAATATATATATATGTGTCAGTTGTAATCTCCCAATTTCTACCACAACTCGGCTTTTCATCCTTGATAACCATATATTTCTTCTCCTTGGCTGTGTCCCTACCTATGCTTATCATAGACAATTTTCTACACCAGTTGTACCTAGATCCCATATATTTGTGCTAAAATGTGAAATGTGTTAAATCTTAAATGTGTTAAAATCATCAGTTGCAAATATTTTTCCCATAATGAGACTACATTTCTGTCTTGTTTATGGGTTTGTTGTGCAAAATTTAATTTTATTTTGGTCTCGTTATTTATTTTTGGTTTTATTTTCGTTTCCCAAGGAGGTAGGTTAAAAAAAAAAAAAAAGTTTCTACTGCATTTCATGTCACGGTGTATTCTACCTATGCTTTCCTCAAATATTACTGATTTACATTTCTGGCATTATATGTAGGTCTTTAATCCATCTTGAAATTGTCTTTTTCTATGGTGGTAAGGAGTGACTAAATGTGATCCACTAGAGGAGGGAATGGCAAACCACCCCATTGTACTTGCTATGGGACCTCCATGAACTGTATAAAAAGGCAACAAGGCATGACACCAAAAGATGCGTCTTCCAGGATGGTAAGTGTCTAATATACTACTGGGGAGAAGCAGAGGGTAAAAATTAATGGTTCCAAAAAGCATTAGCTGGTTGTCCCAAAGTGGAAATAAACCTCATTGTAGATGTGCCTGGTGATAAAAGTAAAATCAAATCATGTAAAGAACAGTATTGCAGGGGAACATGCCCAGATTTTCCAGCATAACTTATCAAATATATTATCTTCTTTCCATTGCAAATTGTTGCCTCCTTTATCATAAATCAGGTGATCATTTGGCCAAGAGGTTATCTAAGGGCTTTCTGTCTGTTCCATTGACTTTAATCCTGATTTTATGCCAATTGCATGCCATGCTGATTACTATGGGTTTGTTGTTGTTGTTGTTGTTGTTGTTGTTTTGCGTACACTGAATTGGGGAAACCTCAGACCTCCAGCTCAGTTTTTCTTTCTCAAGTTTGCTTCGTTATTCAAAGCCTTTGTGTTTCCATTAAGTTGCAAATATTTTTTGTTCTAGTTTTGTGGAAAATGTCATTCATAAATTAATAGGGGTTTCATTGAATCTGTAAGCTCCTTTTTATAGTGTTGCCATTTTCACAATATTGATTCTTCCAGTCCAAAGAATAGTATATTGCTCATTCCATTTTTGTCATCTTTCATTTGTTTTATCCATACCTTGTTCTTTTCTGTGCACAAGTTTTTGTTTTGGTATTTTTTGTTTGTTTGTTTGTTTTTTCCTCTGTTTAGGCAGGTTCATTCCCAGAGATTATATTTTTCTTGTTACAATGGTGAATTAAATTGCTTCCTTAATTTTTGTTTTTGGTTTTCTGTTGTTATGTATAGGAGATTTCTTCATGTTTATTTTGTATCCAGAAACATCCCTAAAGTCATAGACTATGTCTCTTAATTTTCTGGTCGCATCTTATGATTCTCTGGCATAGTAATATACATTTGCAAACAGTAACAATTTTATCCCTTCTTTTCCAGTTTGCTGGTAATTTTCTTCTTATGCTTTGCTGATTGCTGTAGCTAGAAGTCACAAGATTATGTTGAGTAACAGAGGTAAGAAGTGGCAACTTTGTCTTTTTCATGAACTTAGGCAGCATGTTCAAGATTTTACCTATGAGAAGCATGTAAACAGTGGTTTTATCCATACGTGGCTTTTATTAAGTTGAAGAAGGCTCTCTCTGTTCCCACTTCTTCTACAGCTTTTATCATAAATGGGTGCTGAATTTTGTCGAAGGCATTTTCTGCATCTATATCTTAGATGGTTTCAAGAGATTTCCTTGGAAACACCTTTGTTATCTTTCAGTGTTCTTTCCTCCTTTGGCCAACTGATGCAAAGTGCTGTCTCATTAGAGAATGCCCTGATACTGGGAAAGATTGAAGGTAAAAGGAGAAGTGGGTGGCAGATGCTGAAAGGGTTATAGTATCACCAAATCTATGGACATGAGTCTGAACAAATTCTGGGAGATAGGGAAGCTAAGACTGATGGGACACAGGCCATGGGGTGGCAAAGGGATGGCCATGAACAACTGACTGAACATCATTAGCAACACATTCTCTTCTGTTATTGACAGTAGTAGTTATTCTTGACTACTTCATTTTCTATCCCACCATACCCTATCTATATCTCAGTTACACTAATTTTACCACTTACCATGCATAGATTCAGCCACATTTGTTGTCATTATTGTCCCCCAGTCACCAAAAGTGTATGTGATTTCTCAAATACACATGATCCAGTGGTCTCCTAACCATTCTCAGCAGTGATTTATGTTCTTTAGGCACCCTCTACTTTGCTATAGCCAGAGAAAATTGTCATTCACCAGCTAAGCCGTGCGACAGGAAGCAAGTTATTGCAGATAAATAAACTTTTAGGATTCTGTATCCTATCATTTTTTCAATCTTCACAGTGTTCCTTTAAGTTTCATTTCTTCAACCACACTGAAATGTCAGTCTGTGCTCTGTTCTTCTCAGTCTCACTGTCTGTGAAAACACTGTTCCTCTGATTTCCTTGATCTTTCTTTTTTAGAAATGTCTATGAGATCTTATTTTAAATTCTTCAGGAAGGTTTTTTTTTTTTTTTTTTCAGTTTATAAATCATTTTGAGATTTTAATTTTAGACTGACCTGTTTGATGAGCTTTAATAGATTCTCCTTTCCAAATGGAAAATATTATGACAACCCACATCTATTTTAGCTTCTGATTCTACTCGCCTTCATTCAGGAGTAAAGGATTGTATCTGAGTAATACAACCTGAATGGGTGTACGTCTTAGTCACCAAATCATGCCTTTGCAACCTCATGGACTGCAGCCCACTAGGCTCCTCTGTCTATGGGCTTTTCTAGGCAAGGATATTGGGTTGGGTAGCCATTTCCTTCTCCAGGACAACCTGAATATTGGAACCAAGAAGAAACAGAATTTTTAAGCTTATCAATCTTAATAAATTCTGGAGTTGCAGAAACAATTCCCTTAAAAAAAGAACAAAAAAAAAAAAAATCTTGATTGCAAGTTGAAATGAACAACTTTGGTTGCCTATCCCAAGATCAGCTTAAAATAAATCATCGGTTTCTATGAAAAACATATTTTTCAATTACTAATATAGCTATGGAATAAAAAAAAAAGAAAGAAACCTCAGAGATCTGTATCATAAATAGAGGCAAATAATGGAATTTCTCCTTAAGAGAAATTGAGGTTAGGTATGAATCTTTTTCATTTTTTTTTTTTTTTCTTGTGAATGGTAATTTTTCTTGCTGGTAATTTTTTTTTTTTTTTTTCTATCAGGATTCCTTAAATCAGGGTCCATACTTGCTATTCAACCCAAGGAATATGGTAGGCACTGAGAGAGAGCATCAGAAGGCAGACAGACCGAAACCACAATCACAGACAACTAGCCAATTGGATCACATAAACCACAGAATTTTCTAGCTCAGTGAAAGTAAGCCATGCTGTCTGGGGCCACCCAAGATGCTTGGGTCATAGTGGATAGGTCTGACAGAATGCGGTCCACTGAAGAAGGGAGTGGCAAACCATTTCAGTATTTTTACCTTGAGAACTGCATGAACAGTTTGAAAAGGCAAAAAGATAGGAAACTGAGAGACGGACTTCCCAGGTCGGTAGGTGCCCAGTATGCTACTGGAGATCAGTGGAGAAATAACTCCAGAAGGAATGAAGGGATGGCGCCAAAGCAAAAGCAACATCCAGTTCTTGATGGAACTGGTGATAAAAGCAACGTCTGACACTGTAAAGAGCAATATTGCATAGGAACCCGGAATGTTAGGTCCATGAATCAAGGCAAATTGGAAGTGGTCAAACAACAGATGACAAGAGTGAACATCGATATTCTAGGAATCAATGAACTAAGATGGACTGGAAAGGGTGAATTTAACTCAGATGACCATTATATCAACGACTGTGGGAAAGAATCCCTTAGAAGAAATGGAGTAGCCATCAAGTCAACAGAAGAGTCTGAAATGAAATATTTGAATGCAATCTCAAAAATGACAGAGTGATCTCTGTTTGTTTCCAAGACAAATCAATCAATATCACGGTAATCCAAGTCTATGCCCTGGCCAGTAATGCTGAAGAAGTGGAAGTGAAAGGTTGTTGCTGAACGATAAGACGCAGGATTCTTGGCCTCCGGAGGAGACGAATTCAATCCGGGGCCAGAGACGAGGCTGGATCGCTCAGAGCTTTTGTGTAATAAAGTTTTATTAAAGTAAAGGGAAAGCTTCTGACATAGGCATCAGAAGGGGGCAAAAGAGTACCCCCCCTCCTAGTCTTTAGCTGTATGTTATATAGTCACTCACAGTCTGTTAATGAAATGAAAGGAATGTCATAAAATGGCATCAGATAATTCATCCCAGGCCATAAAACGATTGACTTGAATTTTGTAGAAGGGCAGAATACCAACAAATAGTTCCATTTACATAGATTAGGAGAACAATACCTGAGGAAGTAAGTTAGGCCGTTTGGCGGAACCAACTTGAAGGTAGAGTCTGGGGTTCATTAACATAGCTTAAGACAACATTTCCATACGAAAAAGGAATGTATTGGTTAACTCAAAGTTTGAGAGTAGTTAGCTTTAGGTGAGACCAGGTGTCATGGCAACACAGAATGTTAAGAGAAACCTCCTTTTAAATTTGTATAGAGAAGGAAAAACAGGTCGCTGGTTTGTTTCTTCCTGCCATTTAAGAGAGAGAAAAATGTCTGGCACTTACAGCCTCTTTCCTCCATTTGGAGACCCCTGGCCTTCCTGCCTGTTACCCTCTCAGAAGCTGAGTGATTCTATGAAAGCCTACAAAGACCTTCTAGAACTAACACCCCCAAAAGATGTCCTTTTCATTATAGGGCACTGGAATGCAAAAGCAGGAAGTTAAAAAACACCTGGAGTAGCAGGTAAATTTGGCCTTGGAGTACAGAATGAAGCTGGGAAAAGGCTAATGTAGTTCTACCAAGAGAATGCAGTGGTCATAGCAAGCACCCTCTTTCAACAATACAAGAGAAGACTCTACACATGGACATCTCCAGATGGGCAACACCAAAATCAGATTGATTATATCTTTACAGCCAAAGGTGGAGAAGCTCTATTCAATCAGCAAAAAAAGATCAGGAGCTGACTGTGGCTCACATCATGAACTCCTTATTGCCAAATTCACACTTTAATAGAAGGAAGAGTGGGAGAACACTAGACAATTCAGGTATGACCTATGTCAATCCCTTATGACTCTACAGTGGGAGGGAGAAATAGATTTAAGATAGATTTAGATTTAAGAATAGATCTGATAGACAGGGTGCCTGATGAACTATGGTTGGAGGTTCGTGACATTGTACAGGAGACAGGAATCAAGACCACCCCAAGAAAAAGAAATGCAAGAGAGCAAAATGTCTATCTGAGGAGGCCTTATAACTCGCTGTGAAAAGGGAAGTGAAAAGCAATGTAGAAAAGGAAAGATATATGCATTTGAATGCAGAGTTCCAAAGAATACAAGGAGAGAAATGAAAGCCCTCCTCAGCGACCAATGCAAAGAAATAGAAGAAAACATTAGAATGGTAACGACTAGAGATCTCCTCGAGAAAATTAGAGATAACAAGGGAACATTTAATGCAAAGATGGGCTCAGGAAAGGATAGAAATCGTATGGTCCAAAAAGAAGCAGACGCTGTTAAAAAGAGGTGGCAAGAGTACATAGAAGAACTATACAAAAAAATATCATCACAACCAAGATAATCTGGAGGGAGTGATCACTGAGACTCACCTAGTGCCAAATCCTGAAGAGTGGAGTCAAGTGGGCCTTAGGAATTATCACTACAACCAAAACTAGTGGAGGGATGGAATTCCAGTTGAGTTATTTCATTTTGTTTTCATTTATTTTTATTAGTTGGAGGCTAACTACTTTACAATATTGTAGTGTTTGTTTGTTTGTTTGTTTTTCCATACATTGACATGAATCAGCCATGGATTTACATGTGTTCCCCATCCCGATACCCAATTCCACCTCCCTACTTATCCCATCCCTCTGGGTCTTCCCAGTGCACCAGGCCTGAGCACTTGTCTCATGCATCCAACCTGAGCTGCAGATCAGTCTCACCTTTGATAGCATACTTGTTTCAATGCTATGCTCTCAGAACATCCCACCCTCGCCTTCTCCCAGACTCCCAAAGTCTGTTCTGTACATCTGTGTCTCTTTTTCTGTTTTGCGTATAGGGTTATCATTACCATCTTTCTAAATTCCATATATATGCGTTAGTATACTGTATCGGTCTTTATGTTTCTGGCTTACTTCACTCTGTATAATAGGCTCCAGTATCATCCATCTCATCAGAACTGATTCAAATAAATTCTTTCTAGTAGCTGAGTAATATTCCCCTGTGTATATGTACCATAGCTTCCTTAACCATTCTTCTCCTGATGGGCATCCAGGTTGCTTCCAAGTCCTGGCAATTGTAAACAGTGCTGCGATGAACATTGGGGTGCACGTGTCTCTTTCAGATCTCGATTCCTTGGTGTCTATGCCTAGAAGTGGGATTGCTGGGTCATTTGGCAGTTCTACTTCCAGTTTTTTAAGAAATCTCCACACTGTTTTCCATAGTGGCTGTACTAGTTTGCATTCCCACCAACAGTGTAAGAGGGTTCCCTTTTCTCCACACCCTCTCCAGCATTTATCGCTTGTAGACTTTTGGATAGCAGCCATCCTGACTGGCGTGTAATGGTGCCTCATTGTGGTTTTGATTTGCATTTTCTCTGATAATGAGTGATGTTGAGCATCTTTTCATGTGTTTGTTACTCCTCTGTATGTCTTCTTTGGAGAAATGTCTGTTTAGTTCTTTGGCTCATTTTTTTGAATGGGTCATTTATTTTTCTGGAATTGAGCTTCAGGAGTTGCTTGTATATTTTTGAGATGAATCCTTTGTCTGTTGCTTCGTTTGTTCTTATTTTCTCCCAATCTGAGGGCTGTCTTTTCACCTTGCTTATAGTTTCCTTTGTTGCACAAAAGCTTTTAAGTTTCATTAGGTCCAATTTGTTTATTTTTGCTTTTACTTACAATATGCTGGGAGGTGGCTCATAGAGGATCTTGCTGTGATTTATGTAGGAGAGTGTTTTGCCTATGTTCTCCGCTAGGAGGTTTATAGTTTCTGGTCTTACATTTAGATCTTTAATCCATTTTGAGTTTATTTTTATGTATGGTGTTAGAAAGTGTTCTAGTTTCACTCTTTTACAAGTGGTTGACCAGTTTTCCCAGCACCACTTGTTAAAGAGGTTGTCTTTTTTCCATTCTATATCCTTGCCTCCTTGGTCAAAGAAAACATGCACATAGGTATGTGGATGTATCTCTGGGCTTTCTATTCTGTTCCATTGATCTATATTTCTGTCTTTGTGCCAGTACCATACTGTCCTGATGACTGTGGATTTGTAGTAGTACCTGAAGTCAGGCAGGTTGACTCCTCCAGTTCCATTCTTCTTTCTCAAGATTTCTTTGTCTATTTGGGGTTTTGTATTTCCATACAGATGGTGAAATCATTTGTTCTAGTTCTGTGAACAATACCATTGGTAGCTTGATAGGGATTGCATTGAATCTATCGATTGCTTTGGGTGGTATAGTCGGTTTCACATATTGATTCTTCCAATCCATGAATATGTTATATTTCTCCATCTATTTGTGTGCTCTTTGATTTCTTTCATCAGTGTTTTATAACTTTCTATATATAGGTCTTTCATTTCTTTAGGTAGATATACTCCTAAGTATTTTGTTCTTTTTGTTGCAATGGTGAATGTTACTGTTTCCTTAACTTTTCTCTCTGTTTTCTCATTGTTAGTGTATAGGAATGCAAGGGATTTCTGTGTGTTAATTTTATATCCTGAAACATTACTGTAGTCACTGATTACCTTTAGTAATTTTCTAGTAGCGTGTTTAGGGTTTTCTATGTAGAGGATCATGTCGTCTGCAAACAGTGAGAGTTTTACTTCTTCTTTTCCTATGTGGATTCCTTTTATTTATTTTTCTGCTCTGATTGCTGTTGCCAACACTTCCAAAACTATGTTGAATAATAGTGGTGAGAGTGGGAACACTTGTCTATTTCCTGACTTTAAGGGAAATGCTTTCAATATTTCACCATTGAGGATAATGTTTGCTGTGGGTTTGTCATATATACCTTTTAGGATGTTGAGGTATGTTCCTTCTATGCCTGCTTTCTGTAGAGTTTTTATCATAAATAGATGTTGAATTTTGCCAAAGGCTTTTTCTGCATCTATTGAGATAATAATATGGTTTTTATCTTTCAATTTGTAAATGTTGTGTATTACATTGATTGATTTGCAGATATTAAAGAATCCTTGCATTCCTTGGATAAAGTCCACTTGGTCAAGATGTATGATCTTTTTAATATGTTCTTGGATTCTGTTTGCTAGAATTTTGTTCAGGATTTTTACATCTATGTTCATCAGTGATATCGGCCTGTAGTTTTCTTTTCTTTTCTTTTTCTTTTTTTCTTGCGGCATCTTTGTCTGGTTTTGAATTAGGGTGATGTTGGCCTCATAGAATGAGTTTTGAAGTTTACATTCTTCTGCAATTTTCTGGAAGAGTTTGAGTAAGATAGGTGTTCAGTTCAGTTTTGTTCAGTCGCTCAGTCATGTCCGACTCCTTGAGACCCCATGAATCACAGAACGCCAGGCCTCCCTGTCCCTCACAAACTCCTGGAGTTCACTCAAACTCATGTCCATCGAGTCGGTGATGCCATCCAGCCATCTTATCCTCTGTCATCCCCTTCACATCCTGCCCCCAATCCCTCCTAGCATCAGGGTCTTCTCCAACGAGTCAACTCTTCACATGAGGTGGTCAAAC
This sequence comes from Axis porcinus, assembly GCA_003798545.1. Lineage (NCBI taxonomy): Eukaryota > Metazoa > Chordata > Mammalia > Artiodactyla > Cervidae > Axis > Axis porcinus. The sequence goes on along the minus strand of QQTR01005831.1, from coordinate 54,810 downwards.
TATTGGAGTTTCAGCTTCCAATGAACACCCAGGACTGATCTCTTCAGGATGGACAGGTTGGATCTCCTTGCAGTCCAAGGGACTCTCAAGAGTCTTCTCCAACACCACAGTTCAAAAGCATCAAGTTTACAGTGCTCAGCTTTCTTCACAGCCCAACTCTCACCTCCATACATGACCACTGGAAAAACCATAGCCTTGACCAGATGGACCTTTTTTGGCAAAGTAATGTCTCTGCTTTTTAATATGCTATCTAGGTTGGTCATAAATTTCCTCCCAAGGAGTAAGCATCTTTTAATTTCATGGCTGCAGTCACCATCTGCAGTGATTTTGGAGCCCCAAAAAACAAACTCAGACACTGTTTCCACTGTCTCCCCATCTATTTCCCATGAGGTGATGGAACCAGATGCCATGATCTTAGTTTTCTGAATGTTAAGCTTTAAGCTAGCTTTTTCACTCTCCTCTTTCACTTTCAGTAAGAGGCTTTTTAGATCCTCTTCACTCTCTGCCATAAGGGTGGTGTCATCTGCATATCTGAGGTTATTGATATTTCTCCCGGCAACCTTGATTCCACCTTGTGCTTTTTCACCCCAGCATTGTTCATTATGTAATCTGCATATAAGTTAAATAGGCAGGGTGACAATATAGAGCCTTGATGTACTCCTTTTCCTATTTGGAGCCAGTCTGTTGTTCCATGTCCAGTTCTAACTGTTGCTTTCTGACCTGCATATAGGTTTCTCAAGAGGCAGGTCAGGTGGTCTGGTATTCCCATCTCCTTCAGAATTTCCACAGTTTATTGTGATCCACACAGTCAAAGGCATTGTCATAGTCAATAAAGCAGAAATAGATGTTTTTCTGGAACTGTCTTGCTTTTTCGATGATCCAGCAGATATTCAAAATTGGATTTCTGGTTCCTCTGCCTTTTCTAAAACCAGCTTGAACATCTGGAAGTTCTCGGTTCACGTATTGCTGAAGCCTGGCTTGGAGAATTTTGCTCATTACCTTACTAGCGTGTGAGATGTGTGGTAGTTTGAACCTTCTTAAATAGGTGTTAGCTCATCCCTAAATTTTTGGTAGAATTTAGCTGTGAAGCCATCTGGTCATAGGCTTTTGTTTGCTGGAAGATTTCTGATTACCATTTCAATTTCCATGCTTGCGATGGGTGTATTAAGATCTTCTAATTCTTCCTGGTTCAGTTTTAGAACGTTGTACTTTTCTAAGAACTTGCCCGTTTCTTCCAAGTTGTCCATTTTATTGGCATATAGCTGCTGTTACCAGTCTCTTATGGTCCTCTGTATTTCATAGTTGTCTGTTGTGATCTCTCCATTTTCATTTCTAATTTTGTAGATTTGGTTCTTTTCCTTTTGTTTCTTGATGAGTCTGGCTAACGGTTTGTCAATTATATTTAACTTTTCAAAAATCCAGCTTTTAGCTATCTTGATTTTTGCTATGGTCTCTTTTATTTCTTTTGCATTTATTTCTGCCCTGATTTTAAAGATTTTTTTTTTTCCTTCTACTAACCCTGGGGTTCTTCATTTCTTCCTTCTCGGGTTGCTTTAGATGTAAAGTTAGGTTATTTGTTTGACTTTTTTCTTGTTTCTTGAGGTAAGCCTGTATTGCTATGAACCTTCCCCTAAGCACTACTTTTAGAGTGTCCCATAGGTTTTGGGTTGCATTTTCATTTTCATTCATTTCTATGCATATTTTGATTTCTTCTATGACTTGTTGGTTATTCAGCAGCATTTTATTTAGCCTCCATATGTTTGCATTTTTAATATATTTAAAATTACAGGCTCACATCAAGAAACAAGAAAAAAGCCAAATAAATAACCTAACTCTACACCTAAAGCAACTAGAGAAGGAAGAAATGAAGAACCCCAGGGTTAGCAGAAGGAAAGAAATCTTAAAAATTAAGGCAGAAATAAATGCAATAGAAACTAAAGAGACCATAGCAAAAATCAACAAAGCTAAAAGCTGGTTTTTTGAAAAAATAAACAAAATTGACAAACCATTAGCAAGACTCATTAAGAAACAAAGAGAGAAGAACCAAATTAACAAAATTAGAAATGAAAATGGAGAGATCACAACAGACAACACTGAAATACAAAGGATCATAAGAGACTACTACCAGCAGCTCTATGCCAATAAAATGGACAACTTGGATGAAATGGACAAATTCTTAGAAAAG
>QQTR01005831.1:13124-34370 GCA_003798545.1 Axis porcinus | reverse complement strand
ACTCCTAAGTATTTTATTCTTTTTGTTGCAATGGTGAATGGTATTGTTTCCTTAATTTCTCTTTCTGTTTTTTCATTGTTAGTATATAGGAATGCAAGGGATTTCTGTGTGTTAATTTTATATCCTGCAACTTTACTATATTCATTGATTAGTTCTAGTAATTTTCAGGTAGAGTCTTTAGTGTTTTCTATGTAGAGGATCATTTCATCTGCAAACAGCGAGAGTTTCACTACTTCTTTTCCTATCTGGGTTACTTTTACTTCTTTTTCTGCCCTGATTGCTGTGACCAAAACTTCCAAAACTATGTTGAATAGTGGTGGTGAGAGTGGGCACCCTTGTCTTGTTCCCGATTTCAAGGGAAATGCATTCAATTTTTCACCATTGAGGTTAATGCCTGCTGTGGGTTTGTCATATATAGCTTTTTTTAGGTTGAGTTATGTTCCTTCTATTCCTGCTTTCTGAACAATTTTAATCATAAAAGGATGTTGAATTTTGCTAAAGGCTTTTTCTGCATCTATTGAGAAAATCATATGATATTTATCTTTCAATTTGTTAATGTGGTGTATTACATTGATTGATTTGCAGATATTAAAGAATCCTTGCATTCCTGGGATAAAGCCCTCTTGGTCATGATGTATGATTTTTTTAAATATGTTGTTGGATTCCGTTTGCTAGAATTTTGTTAAGGATTTTTGCATCTATGTTCATCAGTGATATTGACCTATAGTTTTCTTATATTGTGACATCTTTATCTGGTTTTGGAATTAGGGTGATGGTGGCCTCGTAGAATGAGATTGGAAGTTTACCTTCTTCTGCAATTTTCTGGAAGAGTTTGAGTAAGATAGGTGTTAGCTCATCTCTAAATTTTTGGTAGAATTCAGCTGTGAAGCCATCTGGTCCTGGGCTTTTGTTTCCTGGAAAATTTCTGATTACAGTTTCGATTACCTTGCTTGTGATGGATCTGTTAAGATCTTCTACTTCTTTCTGGTTCACTTTCGGAAAGTTATACTTTTCTGAGAATGTGTCCATTTCTTACAAGTTGTCCATTTTATTGGCATAGAGCTGCTGGTAGTAGTCTCTTGTGATCCTTTGTATTTCAGTGTTGTCTGTCATGATCTCTCCATTTTCGTTTCTAATTTTGTTAATTTGGTTCTTCTCCCTTTGTTTCTTAATGAGTCTTGCTAACGGTTTGTCAATTTTGTTTATATTTTAAAAAGAAAAAAAAAACAGCTGTTAGCTTTGCTGATTTTTGCTCTTGTCTCTTTAGTTTCTTTTGCATTTATTTCTGCCCTAATTTTTAAGGTTTCTTTCCTTTTAGTAAGCCTGGGGTTCTTCATTTCTTACTTCTCTAGTTGCTTTAGGTGGAGAGTTAGGTTATTTATTTGACTTTTTCTTTTTTCTTCAGGTAAGCCTGTAATGCTATGAGCCTTCCCCTTAGCACTGCTTTTATAGTGTCCCATAGGTTTTGGGTTGTTGTGTTTTCATTTTCATTCATTTCTATGAATATTTTGATTTCTTTTTTGATTTCTTCTATAATGTGTTGGTCATTCAGAAGCATGTTATTTAGCCTCCATAGAATTCAATTTTTAATAGTTTTTTTTTTTTTTTTTTCCTGTAATCGAGATCTAATCTTACTGCACTGTGGTCAGAAAAGATGACTGGAATGATTTCAAATATTTTGAATTTACCAAGACCAGATTTATGGCAATGAGAAGGTTCCGTGTGCACTTGAGAAAAAGGGGAAGTTGGTTGTGTTGGGGTGAAATGTCCTATAGATATCAATAGCTGATCCATTGTGTCATTTAAAGTTTGTGTTTCCTTGTTAATTTTCTGTTTAGTTGATCTATCCATAGATATGATTGGGGTATTAAAGTCCCCCACTATTATTGTGTTACTTCTAATTTCCTCTTTCATACTCGTTAGCATTTGCCTTACATATTGTGGTGCTCCTATGTTGGGTGTATATATATTTGTAACTGTTATATCTTCTTGGATTGATCCTTTGATCATTATGTAGTGTCCTTCTTTGTCTCTTTTCACAGCCTTTATTTGAAAGTTTATTTTATCTGATATGAGCATTGTGACTCCTGCTTTCTTTTGGTCTCTGTTTGCGTGAAATATTTTTTTTTCCAGCCCTTCACTTTTAGTTTGTATGTGTCCATTGTTTTGAGGTGGGTCTCTTGTAGACAGCATATATAGGGGTCTTGTTTTTGTATCCATTCAGCCAGTCTTTGTCTTTTGGTTGAGGCATTCAACCCATTTACATTTAAGGTAATTATTGATAGGTATGGTCCCATTGCCATTTACTTTTTTGTTTTGGGTTTGTGTTTATACAACCTTTTTGTGTTTCCTGCCTAGAGAGGATCCTTTAGCATTTGTTGAAGTGCTGGTTTGGTGGTGCTGAATTCTCTCAGCTTTTGCTTGCCTGTAAAGCTTTTGAATTCTCCTTCATATCTGAATTAGATCCTTGCTGGGCACATTAATCTAGGTTGTAGGTTATTCTCTTTCTTTACTTGAAGTGTGTCCTGCCATTCCCTTATGGTCTGAAGGATTTCTGTTGATAGATCAGCTGTTATCCTTATGGGAATCCCTTTGTGTGTTATTTGTTGTTTCTCCCTTGCTGTTTTTAATGTTTGTTCTTTGCATTTGATCTCTGTTAATTTGATTACTATGTGTCTTGGGGTGTTTCACCTTGAGTTTATCCTGTTTTGGACTCTCTGGGTTTATTGGACCTGTGTGACTGTTTCCTTCCCCATTTTAGGGACGTTTTCAGCTATTATCTCCTCAAGTATTTTCTCATGACCTTTCTTTTTGCCTTTTTCTGGGACTCCTATGATTCGAAAGTCAGGGCGTTTCACATTGTCCCAGAGATCCCTAAGGTTGTCCTCATTTCTGTTGATTCTTTTTTCTTTGTTCTTCTCTGCTTCATTTATTTCCACCATTTCATCTTCTACCTCATTTATCCTATCTGCTCTCTCTGTTATTCTACTGTTGTTTCCATCCTGAGTGTTTTTTATCTCATTTATTGCATTATTCATTTTTAGTTGACTCTTTTATTTCTTCTCGGTCCTTGTTAAACATTTCTTGCATCTTTTCAGTCTTTGTCTCCAGGCTATTTATCTGTAACTCCATTTTGTTTTCAAGATTTTGGATCATTTTTATTACCATTACTCTAAATTCTTTTTCAGGCAGATTCCCTATCTCCACCTCTTTTGTTTGACTTGGTGGGCATTTTTCATGTTCCTTTACCTGTTGGGTATTTCTCTGCCTTTTCATCTTGTTTAGATTGCTGTGTCTAGAGTGGGCTTTCTGTACTCTGGTGGTCTGTGGTTCCTTTTCGTTGTGGAGGTTTCACCCAGTGGGTGGGTTTGGACGATTGGCTTGTCGAGGTTTCCTGGTTAGGAAAGGTTGCGTCGGTGTTCTGGTGCGTGGAACTGGATTTCTTCTCTCTGGAGTGCAATGGAGTGTCCAGTAATGAGTTTTGAGATGGGTCTCTGTGTTAGGTGTGACTTTGGGCAGCCTGTATGTTGACGCTCAGAGCTATGTTCCTTCGTTGCTGGAGAATTTGCGTAGTATGTCTTGCTCTGGAACATACTGGCTCTTGCGTGGTGGTTGGTTTCAGTGTAGGTATGGAGGTTTTTGAATGGTCTCTTATTACTTAATGTTCTGTGTAGTCAGGAGTTTTCTGGTGTTCTCAGGTTTTGGGCTTAAGTCTCCTGCCTCTGGATTTCAGTCTTATTCTTCCAGTAGTCTCAAGACTTCTCCAACTATGCAGTACTGGTAATAATACTTCTAGGTTAATGGTGAAGAGATTCTCCATTGTGAGGGACACCCAGAGAAGTTCATGGAGTTCCATGAAGAAGAGGAGAGGGAGGAGGGAGATAGAGATAAGCAGGAGGAGAAAAAGGGGGACTCATGAGGAGAGAGACAGATNTTATAGTGAAAAAACTGAAAATTAAGGAGTAATAGAGGACTTTAAAAGAAAATAAAAAAATAAAATAAGAAAATTTTTTTTCCTAATTTAAAAAAATAGTAAAAATATATGAAAGTGAAAATGAAAGTTAAAGAGTAATTGAGGAGTGGTAGGGAATTTTAAAAGAAAATTAAATAGAAAAAATAAGAAAAAGAAAAGGAAAGGGAAAAAATTAATTAAAATAAAAAAAGTAAGTATATATCTAGGAATTTCTCTGGAGCTGTTGCGGTCAGTGTGAGTTCGGTTCAGTTTCAAATTGCTCCTCATTCCAGCTTATACTTCTCAATATCTATAGGCCCCTTCCAGTGTAGTCGGTGTTACCTACGGGGATTGTAATTTGTTGCACCAGTCCCTTCTGAAACAGTTCCCTTTGTTTATTTGGCTTCTGTTTGCCAGTCTCTGCAGTGTCTAATTTCCGACCTGACACAGGTGGGTGGAGGTGGTCTCTTGTTTAGGTTCTCTTGTTCAGTCACGCTGCGGGGAGGGAGGGGCGCTTCAGACAGATATCGCTGGCCTGTGTTGGTAGCACTCTACACTACTCAGGCTCCCATCTGCTCTATATGGAGTGGGCCCTGAGTTGCATGCAGTTCCAGTTTTCGTGCATTCCACAAAAGCGCGGACTCCGTTGGACCTGCATTTTGTGCCTTCCACAGCCCGAGCAGCTCAGGCAACCAGGAGTTTGACAGGCACACTCTCCCCAGATGGGGTGCGCCTTTTCCCCTCCGCGGTCCCAGCCTCAGTTTCTGTGCGTGCCAGTCAGGTGCGTGTGCCTTGTGTCAATTCTCAGGAACTGGCCTCTAGCCGCAACCCTCCCGGCGGATGTCGGCCATCCAGAATCTCAGGAAGTCTTTGCTTATAAACTGGAGTCCTGTTTGTAGTTTGGTAGGGGGTGCCATCTCTGGGACCAAGTTTGCCCCTTTCCTGTGCCCCCTGCCTCCTGCTTCTGGCGGGGGATGGGCCAGTCTGCCACCAGCTAGCTCTTCTCTGGAATTGCACAGTACTCTTTGTTCTGCGAACGGCCGGCAGTGTGTTTGGGCCAGCTGATTTTCTCTCTCTCTCTTGCTATCTCACAGTTTAAGTTGCTATCTCATGTTAGCTCCCTCTGACTGCCCTCAGGGCACTCAGGCCCAGTCCTTACCCTAAGTAATGCCGCCTGCTCCTCTCTGTTCCGCCCCTACTTGCTGCTGGTGGATGCGGGCCTCTGGGGTACATTTCTGCTGGGAGTTCTTTTAGGCATGTAGTCTGTGGGTTTTATTTATTTTCCCTCCCAGTTAGGTTACCCTCCAAAATTTGAAAACTTCCACCAGATCCTCCAGTGAGAGGGTTTTCTGGTGTTTGGAAACTTCCTCTATTATGACTCCCCTCCTGGGATGGGTCTCTGCCCCTAGCTCTTTTGTTTCACTTTTTATCTTTTGTATTTTGTCCTACCTCCTTTCAAAGATGATGGGCTGCTTTCCTGGGTGCCTGATGTCTTCTGTTAGTGGAAAGTGAATTTGGCTCAGCGTTCAGATGTTCTTTCAATGAATTAATAGGGGAGAAAGTGGTCTCCCCATCCTATTCCTCCGCCATCTTGGCTCCTCCACTCTTTCTTTTTTTAATAGTCCTTTCTGGTCGGAGATTTTCATATATATTTGTTATTTTCTTAACTTTATNTGTTGGGAGTTCTTTTAGGCATGTAGTCTGTGGGTTTTATTTATTTTCCCTCCCAGTTAGGTTGCCCTCCAAAATTCGAAAACTTCCACCAGATCCTCCAGTGAGAGGGTTTTCTGGTGTTTGGAAACTTCCTCTATTATGACTCCCCTCCTGGGATGGGTCTCTGCCCCTAGCTCTTTTGTTTCACTTTTTATCTTTTGTATTTTGTCCTACCTCCTTTCAAAGATGATGGGCTGCTTTCCTGGGTGCCTGATGTCTTCTGTTAGTGGAAAGAAGTTGTTTTGTGAATTTGGCTCAGCGTTCAGATGTTCTTTCAATGAATTAGTAGGGGAGAAAGTGGTCTCCCCATCCTATTCCTCCACCATCTTGGCTCCTCCACTCTTTCTTTTTTTAATAGTCCTTTCTAGTCGGAGATTTTCATATATAATATTTGTTCTTTTCTTAACTTTATGTGAAAAATCTACTTACCTCTCTTCATAAGTGAAACATAAAAACTCTGATATTTCATATGTGAAAATGGCTTCAGATTTCAAACATGAAATATGGAATTAAAAAAATAATTTGTATATGAAAATCTGAACAATGTTATTACTATATGAAATATGTGGAAGACTCTGAATGCCAATTATTGAAATGGACATGCAGATGTTCCCACTTGAAATTTGGAGTTCCTATATTTAATATCCAAACAGAAGGTACTGATTTTTGAAATGGAACACAGAATCCTCTATAATTGCCATAAGTAAAAACTGGTGTCTATTTTATTATCTAAAATATGAAACAGTCTATATTGAACTTGAGCAGATTAGGGTGCTGATGAAACTAAATGAATTATGGAGTTCTCTCTATTTAACATCTGAAAATCTAAGCAATGTGTTCCTCGGTGAAATGTGATATTCTCGATATTTCAATGCAAATTTGTGAACAGGAGGATTTTCTATATGAAATTCCATATGATATTCTATATAAAATTCTCTATATTTCACATAAAGTAGTAGATAAAGATTTCCCTTCATGAAATTCAGAATTTTCTATATTTCACAAATAAAAGTAATCTCAGATTCACTGAACAGAGTATGGACTAATCTATTTTTCTTATGAAAATCTGGGCTCATATTTTCAAGTAGAAAATTCTACACTCAAAACTTGATATGTATGATATGGAGAAATCCATATACCAGCATCTACATGATTATGTAAAATATAGATAATCCCATTGTCCATGTAGGAAAATCATCAAGTCAATTTCCATATTTAAATTCCAGAGAATTCAAGATTCCATGTCAGAAATCTGCACATAGATTTTCATGTGTGAAACATAGAGATTCCATATTTTAATGTAGTAAACTTGGTGCAAATGTTAGATACATATTTATTAGGATGTCTATACTGTATGGAAGGCATCCAGAAAACTGATATTCACATAAAAAGTGGAGAATGTTTTATATAGAAAACCTGCACACATATTACTACATGAAATAAAGAGAATTCCAATATTCATATAGGAAAAGCTGTGTTCATCTTTTCATATGAAAAGTAGGTGACATTTCCTGTTTCAGGCCTGATGATCAAAAATCAAATTTTACAGATGATTTTTCCTTATTCTTACAGGAAAGTCAACACACAGATTTTACTAAAAATTCATGAAAATTCCAATTGCTATGTAGAAATACATCCATCCAGATTTTAAAATATATGATAGAGGAAATTCTATATTTCACTTGAAAATTTGATGTTTCAAATCAGCATAAGACTCTCACAAAGGAAGTATAGGAAACTTTATTTTCGGGTAGAAAAATAGGAGAACAGATCTTCACGTGTGCAAAAAGGAGTTTCAAGTTTCATGGAGAAGTGTCCTGATGCAGATTTCTATTTTACCTCAAACATAAAAAAATCCATATTTCTGTCTTTGTGCCAACACCATACAGTCTTGATGACTGTGGCTTTGAAGTATAGTCTGAAGTCAGGCAGGTTGATTCCTACAGTTCCATTCTTCTTTCTCAAGATTACTTTAGCTATTTGTATTTCCAGACAAAAGTATAAAACTCCTAGAGGAGAACATAGACAAAACACTCTCCAACATGAATCACAGCAGGATCCTCTATGACCCACCTGCCAGAATATTGGAAATAAAAGCAAAAATAAACAAATGGGACCTAATGAAACTTAGAAGCTTTTGCACAACAAAGGACACTATAAGTAAGGTGAAAAGACAGCTCTGAGATTGGGAGAAAATAATAGCAAATGAAGAAACAGACAAAGGATTAATCTCAAAAATATACAAGCAACTCCTGCAACTCAATTTCAGAAAAATAAATGACCAAATCAAAAAATGGGCCAGAGAAATAAACAGACATTTCTCCAAAGAAGACATACAGATGGCTAACAAACACATGAAAAGATGCTCAACATCACTCATTATCAGAAAAATGCAAATCAAAACCACAATGAGGCACCATTACATGCCAGTCAGGATGGCTGCTACCCAAAAGTCTACAAGCAATAAATGCTGGAGAGGGTGTGGAGAAAAGGGAACCCTTTTACACTGTTGGTGGGAATGCAAACTAGTACAGTCGCTATGGAGAACAGTGTGGAGATTTCTTAAAAAACAAAAACAAAACAAAACCAAAAAAAAAAAAAAAAAACTGGAAATAGAAATGCCATTTCACCCAGCCATCCCACTTCTGGGCATACATACCAAGGAAACCAGATCTGAAAGAGACACGTGCACCCCAATGTTCATTGCAGCACTCTTTATGATAGCCAGGACATGGAAGCAACCCAGATGCCCATCAGCAGACGAATGGATAAGGAAGCTGTGGTACATATACACCAAGGAATATTACTCAGCCACCTAAAATAATTCATTTGAATTGGTTCTAATGAGATGGATAAAACTGGAGCCCATTATACAGAGTGAATTAAGCCAGAAATATAAAGACCAATACAGTATACTAACACATATATATGGAATTTAGAAAGATGGTAATGATTACCCTGTATGCAAAACAGAAAAAGAGACACAGATGTACAGAACAGACTTTTGGACTCTTTTGGAGAAGGCGAGGGTGGGGTGTTTCGAGAGAACACCATCGAAACATGTATTTTATCTAGGGTGAAACAGATCACCAACCCAGGTTGGATGCATGAGACAAGTGCTCAGAGCTGGTGCACTGGAAGACACAGAAGGATATGGTGGAGAGAGAGGTGGGAGGGGGGATCGGATGGGGAATACATGTAAATCTATGGCTGATTCATGTGAATGTATGACAAAAACCACTAAAATATTGTAAAGTAATTAGCCTCCAACTAATAAAAATAAATGGGAAAAAAAGAAGAAAAGAAAATCTACTTGGAAAAAAAATCCATATTTCTGTGAAAAATACCGTTGGTAGCTTGATAAGGATTGCATTGAATCTATAGATTGCTTTGTGTAGTATAGTCATTTTGACAATATCAATTCTTCCAATCTATGAACTCGGTACATTTCTCTATCTGTTTGTGTCCTCTTTGGTTTCTTTCACCGGTGTTTTATAGTTATCTATGTATAGGTCTTTCGTTTCTTTAGATAGATATACTCCTATGTATTTTATTCTTTTTGTTGCAATGGTGAATGGTATGGTTTCCTTAATTTCTCTTTCTGTTTTTTCATTGTTAGTGTATAGGAATGCAAGGGATTTGTATTTGTTAATTTTATATCCTGCAAGTTTACTATATTCATTGATTGGCTCTAGTAATTTTCTGGTAGAGTCGTTAGGGTTTTCCATGTAAAGGATCATGTCATCTGCAAACAGTGAGAGTTTCACTTCTTTTCCTATCTGGATTCCAGATATGGAAAACAGTGTGGAGATTCCTTAAAAAACTGGGAGTAGAACTGCCATAACCCAGCAATCCCACTTCTGGGCATACACACCGAGGAAACCAGATCTGAAAGAGACACATGCATCCCAATGTTCATCGCAGCACTCCTTATAATAGCCAGGAAATGGAAGCAACCTAAATGCCCATCAGCAGATGAATGGATAAGGAAGCTGTGGTACATATACACCATGGAATATTACTCAGCCACCAAAAATAATTCATTTGGATCAGTTCTAATGAGATGGATGACACTGGGGCCCATTATACAGAGTGAAATAAGCCAGAAATATAAAGACCAATACAGTATACTAACACATATATATGGAATTTACAAAGATGGTAACAATTGCCCTGTATGCAAAACAGAAAAAGAGACAGATATGTACAGAACAGACTGTTGGACTCTGTGGGAGAAAGCGAGGATGGGATGTTTCAAGAGAACAGCGTCGAAATATGCATATTATCAAGGGTGAAACAGATCACCAGCCCAGGTTGGATGCATGAGACATGTGCTTGGGGCTGCTGCACTGGGAAGCCCCAGAGGGATCGGATGGTGAGGGAGGTAAGAGGTGATATNTTCATCGCAGCACTCCTTATAATAGCCAGGAAATGGAAGCAACCTAAATGCCCATCAGCAGATGAATGGGGAAGGAAGCTGTGGTACATATACACCATGGAATATTACTCAGCCACCTAAAATAATTCATTTGAATCAGTTCTAATGAGATGGATGAAACTGGGGCCCATTATACAGAGTTAATTAAGCCAGAAATATAAAGACCAATACAGTATACTAACACATATATATGGAATTTACAAAAATGGTAACAATTACCCTGTATGCAAAACAGAAAAAGAGACACATATGTACAGAACAGACTGTTGGACTCTGTGGGAGAAAGCGAGGATGGGATATTTCAAGAGAACAGCGTTGAAATATGCATATTATCAAGGGTGAAACAGATCACCAGCCCAGGTTTGATGCATGAGACAAGTGCTCGGGGCTGTTGCACTGGGAAGCCCCAGAGGGATCGTGTGGTGAGGGAGGTAAGAGGTGATATCGGGATGGGGAATACATGTAAATCCATGGCTGATTCATGCCAATGTATGGAAAAAACCACTATAATATTGTAAAGTGTGTAGCCTCCAGCTAATAAAATAAATGGGGAAAAATGTATGTTTGATTGAAAAAAATCAATAATATTTTCATAAAAGAAATATACAGATTTTATATTTTATGTAGAAAATTCTATATTTCATGTAAAATATCAGGACCTGATCTTCATATGGAAAACATATAAGATTCTATATTTCCTGTGTGAAAAACTTCATCCTCTTTTTCATATGTGAAATAAAGAGGTTTTATATTAATAGAGGAAAATATTCCCCCCAGATTTTCATATGTGTATTATCCAAAATTCAGTTGTTCATGCAAGCACTCCCTTGTTGCTGTTGTTGCTGTTTTTTGGTACCAGTGATTTCTTTCACTCCCTTGTCGATCAAGTCAGGGCCTTATTTCACCTTTGCATGTTTTCCTGGAAGGTTACAAACTCGAGATTTTCTTGTGTGTGGGACCGATCTGCAAAGAGGTATGAAGGTCTAGAAGTGCTTTCCATGGGCAGCTGAGTGCTATGCACTTTGTGTTCTGTGTTCTTGCATCGCCTTGGACAGGTTCACAGTTTCCCTTCCAGGAACCACACACACATGGCACGGGGCCTTGGGCTGAGCTGACTTGGAGCATCTCCTTCTCAGCCTGCACCTCTCAAGATCATTCCTTGTCATTCTCCTGCCCTCATCACAGGTCCAGCACTGCCTTGAGACCCAAAACTTCCAGAGCAAGGTGACCCTGCTCTACCTAATTGGATACTTTTCTCTTTGCAACTGTTTGCCTGTTCTCCCAAGGATTATCTTCCTGTAGAAGGAAAAGACCAAATAGACTGGAAATGTACTTTGATTTGTCGTGTTTAGTTCCTTCATCTTCATTCTAACCTATGTTCTTTTCTCTCTTGTAGATTTCTTAACACTGAGCTAGTGACCCACTTCGCTCTCTTAAGCCACCAACTTAGCTTTGAATTTGCAAAGCTGCCAGGGAAGTTGCAGAGGCGGGAACTCTTGGAATCCAGATCAGGATTCTCAAAACATACCTTGGTGGCACGTTGACTGTTTAAAACTAACCTAGCCTGGCAAATGGTCAATGAGGGGAAATGATTAAAAAACTACAATATTACACTCCCCTCCTCTCTCTTTGAAAGTGAACAATAAATTCATGTGATGTTACCCTCCGTATGACAGGAGGCTAGAAATAATCCTTGGCCCCAGAATTAGGGAGTTGAAGTGTAAGAAAGGAACATAAAATAACTGACCATTCTTTATTAACATACTTTTCCTTTCCAAACAGATTTCTTTGTTGGACTGAACTTGTAAATAAATATTTGTCCAAAATCATATGCATTCAGCCTGCTTCAGTCACTTCAGGCATCCTATTTCTGTGCGACCTCTGTGTGCATGAACTAAATTAGTTTATTTTTCTTACTCTGTCTTGAGCTCACATAATTGTCAGGAGATCCAACAGGACCTCATAGAGGGTAAGGGAGAAACTTGTCGATTCTGCATCTAGATAGACAAGGTCTCACACATTCACAGGCTCAGAATAGACCTTCTCAACGAAGGTCCTAAGTTTCTACCTCTGGCTAATCTGTACTCTCCAAATGAACTGGATGGGAAAATTTGGGAAAATGAATGTGTATAGAGTAGTGTTGGTGTGTACCCAAACCCCCATATTATCTGCAAAGACTAGGACTGTGGTTTTAAATAAACAAACAAACAAAAAAAAAAAAGAACAAACAAACCTCATCTTTTACGGCTCTCCTCTACTCCTTGTCTCTCCACTCCAAAGATTAAGAGGAATATATTTTTGCCACCTATTTACTGGAACAGAGATGTCTCTGACTACATACTATACTACAAATAAAACAGTCCATACAAAAATTGTTTGGGCAAAGTAACCAAAATAATCCAGTAAAACCAACAGTCACAAATGAATATGAGGGTAGAAGCTTCGTCTCCTTTTACTGAAATCCAATATTCAAAATCTCTAATTTTCAACAAAAATTAAAGTGCATGAAATGAAACAATTGTGAATTTGCCATTTGCAGGTTAGATAAGCAAATTAATAGAAGTTTTGCATGAGGAAATCAATTATATGAACTTTGCAGGCAAATATTAAATCAAAGGTCATCCTTATGCTAACATGACAAAGGAAGTCTTAGGTCAGCAACCACAAGAACCAGGACAACAAAGTGACCAAATACAAAGCTGTATATTTATATATACAATTAAGTTCATGGGACTTCAAGAGATAGATAAATACCATATTTTGTCACATATAGACTCTAGAAAAATGATACTGAAGAATTTATTTTACAGGAAAAAACGGACAAGCAGACATGAAGAATAGACTTATGGATATGGGGAGAGGGGAGGAGAAGGAGAGGTGTATGGAAAGACTAACATGGGAACTTACATTGCCATAGGTAAAATAGTCATTGGGAATTTTGTCTATGGATCAGGAAACTCAAACAGGGTATCTGTATCAACCTGCGGGGGGTGGGGGGGAGTGATTCAGGAGGGAGAGGGGAGAGAGGTTCAAAAGGGAGGGGATATATGTATACCTATGTCTGATTCATGTTATGACTTGACAGAAAACAGCAAAATTTTGTAAAGCAATCATCCTTCAATAAAAAATTACTTAAATAAACTGCACCATGTGGACTGAATCCACAAAGAAACATTTCAAAGGAAGGTTTGAGCCCACAGAAGAATCAGAAAATGTAAAGTTTGGTTAGGTGAATTCAGGTGGCTGTTTAGCCACCTTGACTAATAGTGCCAAGGTCACAGACTCAATCATACAACATTGACTGGGATGCCTGATTTATTCCATCTACCAGGAAGGCGTAGTACAAAATCTCTCTACAGGAGAGCTGTCCTTTCTGCTTGTCCAGGATAAATCATTTTCCCTCTCCTCTGTGGTCACCTCCCCTGCACAATATCAGTGTCCCCAGCCTGACATTCAACTTGGACAGGTAGCTAAGCGTGTCTTCATTTTGATCTCTTGGCTGACATCTGACGGTGGTTCACAAACCTCTTTATGTCAAGGAGTCTCTAGATGCTAGAAGTGAAAGTGCTGGAAGAAGAAACCTAGCCTAAAGGGTAGCCCAGCAGTGTCTGAGTTCAATTTGCTACTAGTAACTAGTCACCTTCCTTCAACACAGACAGGTTGAAGGCCCAACAAGTCTTCCTTTTGTTCCTAATAGCAAGGCCGCAAACTCCATCTCAGCCTCCTAAAGCATAGCTAATTTCTGGAGAACAAACACTCCTAGAGACAACTAGCATGGGCCTTACAAATTCCAATTCAACCCCAAGTTCATTCAGTGTTTTGGAGAAGACCTGTGTAGCAGGCAACACTTTCCTTGAAGAGTCTCTGGTGGTAATGGCAGTTACGAGTTTATCTGCTGCACCTAAACATCAAGTGTCAATTTGTGCCAATTAGAACAGCAAGAATCACCCATAGTCTCAGAATACGATTTGCAGGAGGCCTATGGAGTCGCACAGAGTCGGACACGACTGAAGCGACTTAGCAGCAGCAGCAGCAGAGTATAGTCATAATCCAATAAACACATCTTCTACCCAAGCTGCCAGACCTGTACACTGCTTTCATAATAGCCCAGATAACGTGAATTCCACAAGCACCACCCAAGGGTTCCAACTTTTACCCAAAAGCTATGGATTCCCCAGATGGCAGAGCTTCTTTGTCCAGATGGAGATATCTCTTCTGAAAGATCTTGTTTCAGTTCACAATAGGCTCTTTACTGGGTCCACAGGTTGTGGCTAAAAAGCCCCACACCAATTCATTTGCTTTGGATGACACCTCAGATCCTCCACACCTTCTTCCCAGTACAAACACACAAAACAACACAGCAGAAATTTTGAGCTTGTTTATGTATCTTAAGTTCATTCCAGGTTTGTGGAACAACTATCCTGAGTTATCATTGGCCATTCTTTCCAATTTACAGTCCTGCAAAGGAGCACTGAAGAAATATATTGACCAATCTCCCTCTGTCTGTGGATGCCTTTTGCCTCCTCTTCTGGTTGCTCCAAATCTCATCCTACTGCCTTCATGTCAGCACCTATAATGGTGAAGAAACACACACACACACACACACACACACACACACACACACACACAGAGAGAGAGAGAGACACGGGCAACATAATCACGTGGACAGGCATGGACAGGCACACATGCAAGGCACAGGGGGCACAACACAAACAGGGAACAGGTGTTTCAGTAGTTGAAAATGCCTGTGCCCAGCTATGTGGGAGATGGAATCACTAGGCATCACATCCTGCCCTTTTGGTATTCCTGTCCATTTCTGCCCCCATCCCTTCAGTATTATCCTGTGCCAGCCTTAAGTCATTTCCAGCTTTGTCTGTGCAGTGGTGGTGAAAGGCCACGTGGTGAGTGTGGAAATTCAGAGAAGGCCCCAACATCAGCACAAAAATTCAATGGTACACCTTAATACTAAAACCAGACAAAGATGCCACAAAAAAGAAAACTACAGGCCAATATCACTGACAAGCATAGATGCAAAAATCTTCAACAAAATTCTCGCAAAAAGAACTCAACAACATTGTAAAAATATACATCATGAGCCACTGGGCTTTATCCCAGTACTGCAAGAAATCTTCAAAATTCACAGATTAATCGATGGGACACACCACATTACAGACTGAAATATAAACTCTGTATGATTTTCTCAATAGATGCAAAGGAAGCCTTTGACAAAATTCAACATCCATTTATGATAAAAACCACACAGAAAGCAGGCAAAGGAAGCACATACCTGAGCATAATAAAAGTCATATATGATAAAGCTACAGCAAACATTATCCTTAATGGCAAAAAATTGAAAACATTTCCCAAAAAGTCAGGAACAACACAAGGGTGTCAACTCTCACCACTACTCGTCAACATAATTTTGGAAGTTTTAGCCATGGCAACCACAGTAGAAAAAAGGAATCCAGATTGGAAAGAAGAGGTAAAAGTCTCACTCTTTGCAGATGACATGATCCTCTACATAGAAAACCCGAAAGACACCACCAGAAAATTACTAGAATTAATCAGTGAATATTGCAAAGTTGCAGGATAGAAAATTAACACACAAAAGTCCCTTGGATTCCTATATACCAGCAATGAGAAAACAGGAAGCGAAATTAAGGAAACAATTACATTCATCATTGCAACAAAAAAGAATAAAATACTTTGGAATATATCTACTGAAAGAAACAAAAGGCCTTTATATAGAAAACTATAAAACCCTGATAAATGAAATCAAAGATGACACAAATAGATGGAGAAATATACCGTGTACCTGCATCAGAAGAATCTATAGTGAAAATTAATATACTACACAAAGCAATCTATGGATTCAATGCACTCTGTATCAAGCTACCAACGGTATTTTTCAGAGAACTGGAACAAATAATTTAAAAATTTATATGGTAACACAAAAAACCTCAAAGAGCCAAAGCAATCTTGAGAAAGAGAAATCGAACTGCAGGTAGAAACCTGCCTGACTTCAGAGCTACAGCCAACAAGACAGTATGATACTGGCACAAAGAAAGAAATATAAATTAATGGGACAAGATAGAAAGCCTGGAGATAAATCCACATGCATATGGACACCTTATCATGACAAAGGAGGCAAGAATATACAATGGTGAAGAGACAATCGCTTTAACAAACCTGGGAAACCTGGTCAACGACTTGGATAAGAATGAAACTCGGACACTTTCTAAAACTATACACAAAAATGAACTCAAAGTGGATTAAAGACCTAAATGTAAGACCAGAAACTACAAAACTGCTAGAGAAAAACACAGTCAAAACATTCTCTGACATAAATCATAGCAAGATCGTCTACAAGCCCCCCCACAGAGTAATTGAAATAAAAGCAAATATAAACAAATGGACCTCATTAAACTTAGAAGCTTTTGCACAATGACAAAAACTATAAGAAACGTGCCAAGACATCCCTCTGAGTGGAAGACAATAATAGCAAGCGAAGCAACTGACAAAGAATTAATCTCAAAAATATACAAGAAGCTCATGCAGCTCACTTCTAGAAAAAGAAATGATCCAATCAAAAATTGGGCCAAAGAACTTAACAGACATTTGTCCAAGTCAGTTCAGTTCAGTTCAGTCCCTCAGTTGTGTCTGACTGTTTCTGAACCCATGAATCACTTCACGCCAGGCCTCCCTGTCCATCACCACTCTGAGAATTTACTCAAACTCATGTCCATCGAGTCAGTGCTGCCATCCAGCCATCTCATCCTCTGTCGTCCCCTTCTCCTCTGCCCCCAGTCCCTCCCAGCATCAGAGTCTTTTCCAATGAGTCAGCTCTTCATATGAGGTGGCCAAAGTATTGGAGTTTCAGCTTCAGCATCAGTCCTTCCAATGTACACCCAGGACTGATCGCCTTTAGGATGGACTGGTATGATCTCCTTGCAGTCCAAGGGACTCTCAAGAGTCTTCTCCAACACCATAGTTCAAAAGCTTCAGTTTCTCGGGGCTCAGCTTTCTTCACAGTCCAACTCTCATATCTATATATGACCACTGGAAAAACCATAGCCTTGACTAGACAGACCTTTGTTAGCAAAGTAATGTCTCTCCTTTTTTTTTTTTTTTTCTCCTATGTATTTTTATTAGTTGGAAGCTAAATCCATGTCTCTGCTTTTAAATATGCTATATAGGTTGGTCATAACTTTCCTTCCAAGGAGTAAGCATCTTTTAATTTCATGGCTGCAATCACCATCTGCAGTGATTTTGGAGACCCCAAAAATAAAGTCAGGCACTGTTTCCACTGTTTCCCCATCTATTTGCCAGGACATGATGGGACCAGGTGCCATGATCTTAGTTTTCTCAATGTTGTTCAGAAAATGTATATGTTGAATGTTTCTGAATGTTGAACTTTAAGCCAACTTTTTAACTCTCTTGTTTCACTTTCATCAAGAGGCTTTTTAGTTCCGCTTCACTTTCTGCCAATAGGGTAGTGTCATCTGTGTATCTAAGGTTATTAATATTTCTCCTGGCAATGTTGATTCCAGTTTGTACTCCTTCCAGCCCAGAGTTTCTCATGATGTACTCTGCATACAAATTAAATAAGCAGGGTGACAATATACAGCCTTGACATACTCCTTTTCCTATTTGGAACCAGTCTATTATTCCACGTCCAGTTCTAAATGTTGCATCCTGACCTGCATATAGGTTTCTCAAGCGGCAGGTCAGATGGACTGGTATTCCTATCTCTTTCAGACTTTTCCACACTTTATTGTGATACCCACAGTTGAAGGCTTTGGCATAGTCAATAAAGCAGAAATAGATGTTTTTCTGGAACTCTCTTTCTTTTTCAATGATCCATTGAATGTTGGCAATTAATCCCTGGTTCCTCTGCCTTTTCTAAAACCAGCTTGAACATCTGAAAGTTCATGGTTCATGTGTTGCTGAAGCCTGGCTTGGAGAATTTTGAGCATTACTTTACAAGCGTGTGAGATGAGTGCAATTGTGTGATAGTTTCAGCATTCTTTGACATTGCCTTTCTTTGGGATTGAAATGAAAACTGGCCTTGGCCAGTCCTATGGCCAATGTTGAGTTTTCCAAATTTGCTGGGATATTGAGCCAAAGAATACATACAATAGCTAACAAAGACACGAAAAGATGCTCAACATCACTCATTATCAGAGAAATGCAAATCAAAACCACAATGAGGTACCATCTCATACAACTCAGAGTAGCTGCTCTCAAAAAGTCTACACACAGGAAAGGTTGGAGTCAGTTCAGAGAAAAGGGAACCCTCTTACACTGTTGGTGGGAATGCATACTAGTGCAGACACTATGGAGGATGGTGTGGAGATTGCTTAAAAAACTGGAAATAGAGCTGCCATTTGACCCAGCAATCCCACTGCTGCACATACACAGTGAGGAAACCAGAATTGAAAGAGACACTTGTACCCCAATTTTCATCGCTGCACTGTTTACAATAGCTAGGACATGGAAGCAACCTAGATGTCCATCAGCAGATCAATGGATAAGAAAGCTGTGGTACATATACACAGTGGAATATTATTCAGCTATTAAAACAATGCATTTAAATCAGGTCTAATGAAGTGAATGAAACTGGAGCCTATTATACAGAGTGAAGTAAGACAGAAAGAAAAACACCAATACACTATAATAACACCTATATATGGAATTGAGGAAAATGGTAACAATGACTGTATATGAGAGGCAGCAAAAGAGACACAGATTTAAAGAACAGACTTTTGGACTCTGTGAGAGAAGCCGAGGGTGGCATGATTTGAGAGGATAGCATTGAAACATGAACATTGAAACATGGAACAGATCACCAGTCCAGGTTTGATGCATGAGACAGGGCATTACTGGGAGGACCCTGAGGGATGGGTTAGGGAGGGAGGTGGGAGGGGGTTGGGACAGGATTGGTGTTAGGATTGGGACACATATACACCCATGGCTGATTTATGTGAATGCTTGGCAAAAACCACTACAATATTGTAAAGTAATTAGCTTCCAATTAAAGTAAATAAATTAATTTACAAAAAAAATTAATGGGACACCAGTGATGAACCCCTCTGACAGGTAGGCTTTCCCAGAAGGAGGGGTGGGAGAGAAGGGGCAAGGTAATCTCAAACAGAATGAGTAGCAAGAGGCCATAGGTTGGCAGAACCCAGGGAATCCTGATTCTGCAAATGGTGCTTAATTCACTCTGCCTGCATCAGAATCACCGAGGACTCTTATGCTGTAACTATAGATGCCTTGAGTGAGATTTGGACACATGAATTCCCTGAGCTCCATAACTGTCACCATCTACCTTCATGATCTGAATCCAGGCTCTGCAGCCGTCCTACATGAACCTAGCTTCCCCATTTGGGAAAGAAGAGTGTCCCAGACTCTCCACACCTGTGACTTCAGGGCCCACCTCCTATTCCCCTCAAATGCTCTCTTCCTGTAGGTTCCTCTCATGGCAGGACCTTCCTCCCAGGGGTAGTACTGCAGGGGATCAACCCACAGGTCTTTGGAGATGATCTGCTAGCAACATGAGCAAGATCAGAACATGCCTGATGAGACCCCAAAACTTCCCATGTGTAGCAAAGAACTCCAGCATCCATCCCCAGTTTTGGGCTGGGCTCAGAATGACACTACCTCTGCAATACTAATTGATGCTGGGAAGTTGTGGGTTGACAACCAGTTGATGAAGTTAAGGCTGCTGGTGTCCAGACTGAGCCTTGGAGCTCCCCACCCATAATCCCAGAACCAGTGGACTGGAGTAGAACAATATGCCCTATACCCTGGAGGAAGACAAGGGGGATAGTGAAGGATCACACAGGAGGAGCATCCACTCCCTCCACCACCCACCCACAGTGACTGGGATCCACATCACACCAGTTATGTCATGGTAGTACTCCTCCACGATGACTGTATTCCAGAAGTAGGGGTTGTCACAAAAGGAAAATACAGCTTGCAGTTGGACTGGGGATGGCTTAGTTCCTGCACCTGCCAGAACCAGGAGGAGGGAAAGGGTGCAAGCTTCTAGGGTCCTCAGCTTGCATGCTAGGCAGGCATCAACACCTTTCTCTTCTCCAAACACTTACACTGCACATGAATGGATAATATGATACATGCCCCGCCTCTAAAAAAATTCCTACCCATTTCCCTCATTCACTTGTCCTCAGTCTTCCTCACTCACCTCCAAATCAATCATGTTACATAAGCAAGACTTTACCTTTATCACTGATCATGAAACACAATGGGGGTGGTTCATTATCTGCTTTAGGTCAAGAACAAGAACAAGTACCCTGGAACAGGCATCTTCAAGGTATATTGCATTCCTGCTTGCTGGGCACTGCACTGACATCCCCAGCCCCTGCCATACCATCAAACATGCTCATGGCTCTTGGTCTCCCATGGTCCTCTAGGTCCCCTCTCTGCTTCCACTGAGGGAGTGTCAGTTTCTT
Organism: Axis porcinus; assembly: GCA_003798545.1. Taxonomy (NCBI): domain Eukaryota; kingdom Metazoa; phylum Chordata; class Mammalia; order Artiodactyla; family Cervidae; genus Axis; species Axis porcinus. The sequence goes on along the minus strand of QQTR01005831.1, from coordinate 13,792 downwards.
ACAGCTTCTGATTTCTGCCTCATCTGTGTGTGCAGGGTAGTGACATGCCACCACTTAAAATGTCACGATCTGAAGTCCCTGTGACATGTCTTGTCTGTAGGCAAATGTCTGTTGTGTGTCGCTATGTGTGTGTGTGCTTGTGTGTTTAGCAAATCCCTGGGACTCTGATCTGCTCCCTGTCTTCACCAAAGGGTGAAGTGGTCTGGCCCTAACTATGGGCAAAAAGAGCCACCCCTTCAAGCTCCACCTAGGTGAGTGGACAACATCCTGCTTTTACACTGCACTAGTGGGAACAACTGCTGGGACTCTGACTAACTGGTATGGGTTCTGGGACTCCTAATGTCTCTGTTGCTTTCCCAGATAATCCACAATTACAATAATAAATCTTTGAGAATGCTATTCTGGCCTACTGTCTCTGGTCACATAGAATTCCAGCCCCAGGGTATGGCTTCTGTTCAGATGCAGGCCAAAAGGAGTCACGGAGAGTCGTGGCTCAGACACAAACAAACGGAGCCATGCCCAAGAGCTTCTGGTGCTGTTCCTTTGGAGCTCGCCCCTCCTCCCAGCCCCCACTTCCCTCGGCCCCCTTGGCTTGCCTGTACCCTCACCCACACCCCTCCTCCTGTTCCTGCTCCTTCTCTCCTTCTAAACAACCGACCCCAGGAAGC
>QQTR01005400.1:0-11855 GCA_003798545.1 Axis porcinus | reverse complement strand
GTGTGTGTGTGTGTGTGTATGTTGTTTCCATGTCTTGGCTATTGCGAACAGTGCTGCTATGAACCTAGGGGTGTGTGTATCTTCTTGAATTATAGTTTTGTCTGGATATATAGGCATCTTATTAATAATCGGGTCTAGCTGGAAGTGGAGGGGACTGCCAAACTGAGGAACTCAGAGAGAGTTTTAAAAAGGCGTGGGCAAGGTGCAAAGGTGTAGGGAGGGCCTAGGGGAGTTGGCAAGGGGTGGAGAAGCTCCAGGGCTGGTGACGGTGGGAGCCAGGCCTGAGGGGGGAGAGCCATGTGGAGGGGCGGCTGGAGGAGCTACATGGTGTGGAGGGACGCAGTCAGCCCTCCGCGTGGCTCTCAGCGAGCAAGTCAGGAGGCTAAACTCCTCAGCCTCACTCTTAGCCCTCGGTCCGTCCCCCATGTCGCTCCCCAATGCTGGGGCCTACCCCAAGCCAGAGGGCGGGGAACCTGGGCCAGGCAGTCCACAGAGCTCATCCCTGGAGCCCACGCACTAGCCGCCGGGTTGCACCACCTTGGTGAGCAAGCAGATAAAACCCTTCCCCGGTGTCACTAGTAAGAGGCAGCAGCCCTGGATCTTGTTTCTTGGTTTCAGCTCTGCTTCCTTCTGCCCGGCTACCCCTTCCTCCAGAGCCAGCAGAGCCCCCCTCTTAAGCCCTTCCTATGTCCATCTCCCCAAAGAGAGGAGGGGCTCCTTTCCGCTAGCTCCAGCAGCCAACCCGCAGAGCAGGGGTCTTGGGTCCCCTGCCCATTGCAGAGCCTGGACTGGGGGAAGAGGAAAACCACGCCGCCAGTAGACATCCTGGAGCCCGCAGGCAGGGAAGAAAGTGGCTGCTGCTAGGAAGAGGAGACGCGGCTGAGAGCTGGAAATGTGACGAGGAGACAAGCTGGGACCAAAATGCGGCCCTTTGTGTTTCTAAATGAAACAGGAGGTGAGAAGACAGCAAGGGAAGCTTTCCTTCTTTGCCTACGGCTGGGCATGGACCAAAAATGCAGAGACTTGTACTTGCTCACACCCGTAAACACACAGGCTTGCATATATATAAAGCTCCAAATATATGTAGGCACATACACACACTTAAACAAACATGCTTGCTCACTTTAGACTCAGGTACAAATATATACACAGTCCCCAACATAAATATACAGTAGTAGTCATGGTAGGTAAGGTTACAGTTCATTAACAGACAACTCCAAAATTTCAGTGGCTTCAAAAAGCAGAGACTTCTTTCCTGTCCATCACCGCCTCTGCTCCTCATAGTCACTCCAGGAGCCCGACTGACGGCCCCTGCTGGTCACCGTGTCAGCGAGAAAGAAGACTTCTGAAAGATCTCACGCTGGCGATTAAGCCCTTCTGCCCAGGACTTCCCAAAGATTAAGACTCCACATTTTCACTGCAGGGCGTGTGGGTTCGATCCCTGATTGGGGAACTAGGATCTCACATGCTGAGGGCTGCAACCAAAAAATAGTTTGTTTTTTTTTTAATTTAACAAAGTACTTAGAAAAAAATCCTTCTGCCCAGAAGTGGTGCACTCTTTTCTATTCATTGGCTAGAACCAGTTATGTGATGCCACCCAAGGAAGCCAGAAACCTAGAACTCGATAGCAAATGGCACTAATTATTACAACACAGCTCTCACACACACACACCTACACTCACTCACTGCTCTTCCCACGGGTTTCTTATTTTACTCTTTTGTATCTTAGACTCAAAACAACTCCCTGTTCCCAGCAATCAATGTCCACTGCCAGGAACCAGAGGTCATGGAAAGTTCCACCCCCTTTAGTTTCTGGTCCTGTCTGCTACCCCCAATTCCCTCTGTCTCACCTGGGCCTTGTCATCTATCTCCTTCCATGCCCACTGTTCCTTGCCACACACACACACGCACACACACACACCCCGTGCTTCTTCCTGCCAAGGAGAGCTACAAGGGACAGCTGCGTGTTTTATTCAGCGTGACTTCACACTGCCGGCCCACCACTTGCTTCCATTTCCCTGCTTCCTCCCTTTCTTCTTTTTGTGATTGCCTGGGGAGCTTACAAAGTGTGAGCTAGTGGCTTACAGAGAGACAGGCTGCTATGGAACTAGAGGGATGGGGAGGTGAGGCCCAGAAGGCCCCGTAGCGAGGGGAGAGCCGGCAGAGGCAAACAGAGGCTCCAAAATGAGAGAAACATACAAATGGACAGCGGCAGAAGAGAGACGTAAGATACGGCAGAGAGAGAAGCAGAGACACAGACAGTGATAGAGGCAGATGGAAAGAGACCCAGATCGACAGAGACGAAAACAGAGACAGGGGACTGAAATAGGTGGAAACAGAGGCACAGAGTGGGCCAAAGAGGTGAACTCAGAAAAGAACAAAGAGAGACTTCCCTGGTGGTCCAGTGGTTAAGACTCTGAGCTCCAGTGCGGGGAGCCTGGGTTCAATCCCTAGTCAAGGAACTAGATCCCACATGCTGCAACTAAGACTCCGAGCGTGCTCACTCACTCACTCAGTCGTGTCTGACTCTTTTGCAACCCCATGGACTGTAGCCCGCCAGGCTCCTCTGTCCATGGGATTCTCCAGGCAAGAATACTGGAGTGGGTTGCCATGGCCTTCTCCAGGGAATCTTCCCAACCCAGGGATCGAATCTGCCTCTTCTGAGTCTCCTCATTGGCAGGCAGATTGTTTATGACTATGCCACCTGGGAAGCCCGTGGAGCAGCCAAATTAAAAAGAAAGAGAGAAAGAAAAAAAAAGAAGAGAGACAGAATAAGATCGCTGAGCTCCAGGGTGGAAGTAGGGATGTGTCCAGCGTGAGTCTGTGTGTGTCTGTGTATTACCATATAGCTCTGGTTTTTAAGCCATGTTTTGTTTCATTGAGGTTAATGCAGGAAAGTGAGCATTGAATAGCTTTAAGGATAGGAAGAAAATGTGTCCTTTCTCAAACAAGTGGTTGGGGCTTGAGGCCAAGCTCAGGGCCCTGGCAGGGTGTCCTCGGAGATTTCCCGTGCTGAGTGTCGGCTCTGTCGGTTGGAGGGTCCTGAGGGTCCTGACCTACCAGCACACCCCAGCTGCCTGCCCCACTGTGTCCTTCGCTCCAGCTCTGACCCTGAGGGAGGACAGAGGGGGCAATGCAGTCCCCGCTCTGGGCAGGGCTGGAGGGTCCAAGGCTGCAAAGACGGGTGAACTCCTGCCTTTGGGAGCCTGGGACTGAGGAGAGATTTAAACCTCCTTCATCCATTCACCAAATAGTCATGGAAGCTGTGTCAGGCTTGGTACCAGGCCCTGGAGACGCAGTAGAAGACAAAAGCCACAATCTCCCAGCGTAGGTTGTAGTCTAGTGGAGCAGACAGACCCCAGACTAACTGCAGTTACATGATGACACGCGTGCGTGCCTGCCGAGTCACTTCAGTCGTGTCCGATTCTTTGTGACCCCACGGACTATAGCCCACCAGGCTCCAGATGATTCTGGAGATTCTCCAGGCAAGAACACTGGAGTGAGTTGCCGTGCCCTCCTCCAGGGGATCTTCCCGACCCAGGGATCGAACCCGCATCTTTTATGTCTCCTGCATTGGCAGGCGGATTCTTTACCACTAGTGCCACCTGGGAAGCCCTTACATAATGACAGATCAGGTTAAAAGCTGCAAAGGAAAGGAGCGTCATACAAGAGAGAATGTTAGCAATAGGAGCCGCCTTCGTCTGTGTGTTAAGGAAATCTCTCAAGTGAGGATATTGTGGTCAAAACCGTCCTGTGAGGAGCCGACCAAGAGCAAGAGTGTGTGTGGTGGGGGGGAGGGGGGACGCAGGGCCCAGGAGGAGGGAGCGGCCCCAGCACAGGCCACAAAGCCACACCTAAACGGGCACAGCTATACAAAACGGGCCAAAAACAAGGCCCCCTAAGGAGGGCCAGGCCTGAATGGCGGGAGCAAGGGGGCCTCCGGGGTAAGATGGGCCAAGCAGGCAGGAGCCTGCAGGGCACCCTCCAAAGAGCATGGATTTTATTCTAAGGACTGTGGGAGAGTCGTGAGTGAGCGGTGTCCATCCACACATGTCAGGCCCTTGAGTCAGGGGCTGGGACTCAGTGAAGATGTCAGCATAGAAGTAAAAGGGTTGGGACATCCCTGGTGGTCCACTGGCTAAGACTCCATGCTCCCAATGCAGGGGGCCCAGGTTCAATCCCAGGTCAGGGAACTAGATCCCACACGTGGCAGCTAAGAGTTCACATGCTGCTGCTAAAGATCCCGAACGCTGCAACCAAGGTCAAAGATCCTGCGTGCCTCAACTGAGACCTGGCATGGCCAATTAAATAAATGAAAATAAAAGGACCTTTACAAAAAAGAAAGAAGAAGTAAGAGGATTGTGGAGCAGAGGAAACCAACACATCTGATCTGGTCACTCCTTTTCTTGATTCCCTTCAGCGGCCCCTCCCTCCACGTTCAGAGAAAGGTGCAGACCCCTTAGCAGGGCCGGCTCAGCCTTCCCACCCTGTCCCCCTCTTCCTCCCCCGTCTCCTCCCCTCTGGCCATTCCTCTGCCACAGGCATCATGCTCAACGCTGTGCCCTCCCCCTGGAACACCCTCCCTGCTGCAGTCTCCCGCCACCTGCCAATCCTAGCCAGGCTTCAAGACTCAGCTCCCATCTCCTTCCCCTGCGTGAAGCTCTTGCTGAGCCTGGCTCCGTCCTACCTGAAACTACACAGACTGCTCCCCCCCACCCCACCGTGGGCCTCAAGCACCATGTGCCCAGGTACCCCCTGCTGCCCTCAGCTGCCCGTGTGCCCATCTCCTGGAAGGAGTCCTCGAGAGCAGGGCTGAGCAGGTCAGAATTCCCAGGTGAGTGACCCACCATGATTATGGATCTGATTAGACGCCAAGCTCTTGGTCCAGAGGGGCTGTTCCAACTCCTCCCGCACAATGCCGTATCAGGGTAATCAGAGCTAAACCTCGGTTAGTAGGGAGAAGAGACTGGAAACTAGAATCTAGGAGGTTAGTCTGAGAAATCTTTCCAGCCTTTTGCTTCATAAATGGAAATCCACTCCAGTATTCTTGCCTGGAAAAATCCCACGGACAGAGAAACCTGGCAGGCTACAGTTCACGGGGTCGCGAAGAGTCAGACACAGCTGAGGGACTGAGCACATCCCTGAAAACAAGCAGGGCTGCCAGCAGCTTTAGTAAAGAAAGTTAGGCTAGAGCTCTCACTCTTGCCACAGTTGCTCAGACTGGCACAGTCTGATCTGGAAATACAGCTTCCGCGTGTGCCAAGGTTTCTGGCAGTGCACAGAGGATACAGGCACCGTTAAGCTGGATGGAGCGATCCTCCTTGAATGGCTCATGTGATGCTAGCTCTTCATACATAAAATTTTTTAAACGTTAACAACTTTTTTTTTGGACTTCCCCAGTGGTCCAGTGGTTGAGAGTCCACCTGCCAGGACAGGCGACACCGGTTCAATCCCTGGTCTGGGAATATTCCACATGCCGCGGGGCAGCCAAGCCCATGGGCCACAACTCCTGAGCCCATGAGCCCTAGCGCCCGTGCTCTACAACAAGAGAAGGCCCCGAAAGGAGAAGCCCCTGCACTGCAGCTAGAAAGTAGCCCCTGCTCGCCGCAACCGGAGAAAGCTCACACTCAGCAACAATGACCCAGCACAGCCAAAAAATAAGCACGTAAATACAAAAAACCCATACTTTTTTTTTTTTTTTTTTTTGAGAAAATGAATACAGATCAGAAATCATAAGAAAGGGCAGGTCATGGTTTGGCAAATAGGGATCAGGGGCTCCCAGCTGGGAGGGGGGTGCCAGGGGGTAGAGGTATGCTGAGGGCTCTGGGTCACTGAGGCAGGAGCCTGGTAAGAACAAGGAGGGACGACACTGCCCACTAGCCATCAGGTACGGGTAATTCAGGGCAGCCTCCGGGGTGGGCTAGCGTGAAAGTCTGCCTAATCCTAGGAAAGTGAATCTGCCACAGGCAAATTTTTATCCAATTTGCCACTGTCTCCTCCAGGGACTGCATGTGTTGCCAGGGTAAAGGCCAGGAAAGAGCCTGTCCCCCAGGAAGTGACCTTTCCGAGACTCTTGCTGTGCTTCTGTTTCAAGGAGGACATGGGCCTCGGTGCCAGAGAATCCCCTTGGGAGGACCTTGGGTGTGGACAGTGGGAAATAGAGACGAAAAGTCAGGCAGAGGTGGGGAGAGGTCAGGAGAAGCAAGGCAGGGGACAGCTGAGTCTGGGAAGAAGGAAGTATCACAGGAAATGGTGAAAATTCATGAGGCCCCAGCCCACAATCGCCGGGAGGGAGCAGGAGGAGCCCATGGAGGGTCTGCCCCTGGAAGGTGGAAAGCTGGGAGGGAGAGGATTTGGAGGCTAAGGCTAACCGCCCCCATGGCTGCTGACTGCCCTCTCCCTGAGTAACAGGAGGGAAAACGGGGGTTTCTGAAGTCCAGCGTGGTTTGGGTGTCCATAAACCAGTTCCCAGAGGACCACACAGCCNGATAACCCTATATGCAAAACAGAAAAAGAGACACAGAAATACAGAACAGACTTTTGAACTCTGTGGGAGAAGGTGAGGGTGGGATGTTTCAAAAGAACAGCATGTATACTATCTATGGTGAAATAGATCACCAGCCCAGGTGGGATGCATGAGACAAGTGCTCAGGCCTGGTGCACTGGGAAGACCCAGAGGAATCGGGTGGAGAGGGAGGTGGGAGGGGGGGAACGGGATGGGGAATAAGTGTAAATCTATGGCTGATTCATATCAATGTATGACAAAACCCACTGAAAAAAAAATAATAAAAAATTTTTTAAAAAAATAAAAAAAAAAAAAAAAAAAAAAAAGATGAGGCAATGGAAGCTGCTGTAACAGGCAGATCCTCACAGATCAGTGACCTGACCTATAAAAGTTCACATCTCCTGAGTTGCAGTCAATTGCAAGTGTCGCTCTTGGGGTGGCCTGCGGTGTGACCCTGAGGGCCCGGCTCCCTCCCTCTTGTGGCTCTGCCTTCCTTTAAGCTCTCTGACTCCTCCCTGTTCAGCCAGCAGACAGGAGAGACGTTTAGGAAGGTGCTCCCAACTCTGGATCTCTCTGTTGGGAAGGGGCCCTGCACGCCTTCTGCTGGTAAGAGCTGCAAGTGTGGCCCCACCAGACGCAAAGGGGGTCTGAAAAGTGGGGCCACTGGCTGAGCAGATGCTCCTCAGACAAAAACTCCACACCACGGAAAGGGGGCCCTGGACAGGGCTGGATTGGGCCAACCCTGCTGCAGTCACTAATAATGCTTGGACCAGTATTCTGGGCCAGGTGTTTTATAAAATGTGGTTTATTCTATTCTTTATAATAACCCTTGAAAAGTAAAGACTATTAAACCTGTTTTATACAAGGAGCGGGCTTCCCAGGTGGCGCTAGTGGTAAAGAACCTGCCTGCCAATGTAGGAGACATAAGAGACTCAGGTTCCATCCCTGGCTCGGTAAAATCCCCTGGAAAAGGACATGGCAACCCACTCCAGTAATATTGCCTGGAGAATCCCATGGATGGAGAATCCTCGTGGGTACAGTCCACAGGGTCACAAAGAGTCAGACACGACTGAAGTGTCTTAGCATAGCACGCACATAGCAGGAGAAGTGGAAGCTCAAGAGAGGCTGAGAGGCTTAGCCCGAGGGGTGAGGTCTGGATTTGAACCCAGGTACTTACGTATTAGGGCCCATGACATCTCCTCTCCCCGGCTCACCAGGCCGGTTCTCTAGAAAATGACAGAGATGGAGACAGAGAGGCAGGGTCGGGGCTGGGATGGGTGGTGGTGAGACCCAAAGGAGAGGGACCAGGGAGGGAGGACAAGCAAGAGGGAGGGACAAACACAAGGGTTCAGCTGAGGCTCCCGCTAAGAGGGAGGAAGCAGTGAAGCCGAAGAAGAGAAAGCACTGGACAGGGATCCAGGAGGGCCAGGCCTCCCCGCTCTTCACACCTCGTCTGGTTTCCCAGGGGGGCTCAAGACTGCCTGCTCCGTGGGCTTTCTCTGCCTGGCCTCAGCTTTCGGGGGAAGGGTCTGCTGTCTCCCACAGGCCTGCGTTTGAATCCTCTGTGTTCTAGCACCAGATCCTGAATGGGTGAGCGCTCCCTGAAGACGCAGCGGGTAACGATGCTTTGTCAACAGTGACAGAAATGGTTCCGGGGTGTTTGCCAGAAAGAGCCACAGGATGGGGAGTGCCCTGGGCCCTGAGCAGCGGCACGAAGCCGGGCTGGAAGGAGAGGAGGGTGGAAACAAAGCCTCTGAAGGCAGCAGTGTCCCCTAGCTGCTCTATCAGGAGCAGCTCTTCCTGACGGGGAGGGTGACTCGTGAAATGAAAAGTGCATGGGCTGCTAAAATGCTTTACTTCCCCAATGGCATCCCGGCGTTTGGCATGGGGCTCCAATGAGGGAGAGTGCATCACTTGACCCTCTGGCTCCGGCAGCTTATAGAGGGTGTCTGCCCCTCCTGCCTGGCCTTGCAGTCCCCAGAACAACCTACATGGCCTGGCTTGTAAATTGTTATGGCCCATTGAAGAGCTTGCCCTTAAATGTCACTCCCCTGGGAATTAAGGTGAAAGGCAGAGGGACCTGCCTCTGGCACAGCCCGAGGTGGGGGCTGACAGGTGGGGGTCAGCCTTTTTGGGAAGCGCAGTTGGACACTAGGTCTGGAGTTAATTTTTTAAAATGCCCTTGTTGCCCAGGGGATCGTTATGTCCAACAATTATTCCTGCTCCTGGGGCAGGAGGCAGGGACAGGCTTGGAAAGCTATCATATGAGTGGACTAAGAGCATAGACCTGCACCTCGATCTGGGGATCCCCTCCCCACCCGCCTCCTCTATCACTCCCCCACCTTTTCCCCATCCCTCCATCTCCCCAACCTCTTGCTTCCATTTTCTCTCTCACCCCAGGTGTCCGCACACTTCCTGGGTTTCTGTTTGCCCCACTGGACCCTGAGGGCCGAATGGAGGAGGATTTTAATGAATCTGACCCAGGCCAGAGGGCCCTGGTCGGGGGCATCACTCAAGAGGGATGAACCAGCTTCCTGTTCCAGCTCCACTTTTCTACCTTTGGGGGCAAAGAGAGGTCAGCTTCCCGCGACTCCCTGGAGGCCCTTCTCTGCAAGAAGGTAGACCATGAGACTTGAGACCGTGGTTCCTCCCAACAACCACCCTTCACGCCTTGCCTTTACCCTGTGATCTCTTTTTCGTTATGAAACAAATCTCACATTCAGAAAAGGGCATGAGACAAATGTTCCATTTAACAAATTATTTTAAAGCAAACTCAGAGCAGTCACCCCCTCACAGCCAAAGACCAGGATGCGGGCAGCATCCTCCAACCCACAGGCCCTTTCCTCCCCATCTCCATCTTCCCACAGGTCCCGAGCAATCGCTTCTTGCTTCTCATTATAGTGTGTGAGCTCCCTCAACAGTAGGGTATGGTTTTTCTGTTTCTGAACTTGACATAAATAGGATCATGTGTTACAGTTTCGTTCACGCCTGGCTTCTCCCTGGTGACCTGATGGTGTGTGTGCGTCTCACCTGTGTGGTTGGCACAATCAGAGTTCTTTCTCGTTGTCCGGGAGAGGTTGTCACTGCCCATGTGCCCCAACCCCACCACCCATCTCCCCAGCCCAGGTCTCCCCAGCTGCAGTCCCTTTGCTTTGTTTTTTTTAAACTTTTTATTTTGTATTAGGGTATAGCCAATCGACAACGTTGTGATGGTTTTGGGTGAATAGTGAAGGGACTCAGCCACATACATACATGTATCCATTCTCCCTCAAAGCCCCCTCCCATCTAGGCTGCCACATAGCATTGAGCAGAGTTCCCTGTGCTATACAGTAGGACCTTGTTGGTTATCCATTTTAAATACAGCAGTGTGTACATGTCCGTCCCAAACTCCCTAACTATCCCTTCCACTGGGCAATCTAAGTTCCTTTTCTAAGTCTGTGCGTCTCTTTCTGCTCACCTATCGCTCTGGGGAGAAGGCACTGACAATCCTCACAGCAGATCTAGGGTCCTCTGCAGACAGATCACACAGTGAGGAGTACTAGAGTTGGACTGACCCCAGCCTCTGGGCCACTGGGGCCAAGCTCTCACGTCCTGCTGGGGGTGCTGGATGTTAGCAGGGAGCGTAAGGAGAGTTTGGTACCCACAGCTTCTGCTGCTGCTAAGTCGCTTCAGTCGTGTCCGACCCTGTGCAACCCTATAGATGGCAGCCCCCCGTCCCTGGGATTCTCCAGGCAAGAACACTGGAGTAGGTTGCCATTTCCTTCTCCAATGCATGAAAGGAAAAGTGAAAGTGAAGTCGATCAGTCGACCCCACGGACTGCACCCTACCAGGCTCCTTTGTCCATGGGATTTTCCAGGTAAGAGTATTGGAGTGGGTTGCCATTGCCTTCTGCTGGTACCCACAAAGAGAGGTTCTAATGGCATCTCAGGCATTGGCACCAGAAGCTGGGGAGAGAACTTGAAATAGCATGTGGTGCCTAATTGTTGCCTGGTAGCTGTTTGCCGAGTGAGTGAATGACTACCCCCCTGGGAGCCTTGAAACCAGGCTACTAGGTGGCCAGCCCTTCTTGCCTTCCTCCCAGCTGCCGCACAATCAGTCCTTGGCACTTGTATCTCTTTCTGAGGCTCTGCAGGCCGGCAGGCCCCTCCCAGACTCCTAACCCCCCTCCTGCCTTCCCTCTGGGTGAGGTTAACTACTCTACACTCGCTCATTGCCTGCTCCCGGACCCAGGACGGAACTCTGTGGATACCACCTGTCACCTGTTACTGCCTCCCACCCCCTCCTGTGGCCCACCCCCTCCTCTTAGTTTTGATCTCCAGCCCCTATCCAACTTCACTGCTTTGCTGGCTCTGGTGAACTTCAGGGAGAGGGGAGGTACGGCAAAAATAACACGTCAATTGAGTTTGCAAGGCAGTTCTTAAGGTAAAAAGCACTTCCTAATACACTAATTGAGTGTGGATGGTTATTATCATCCTGTTCTAAGTATTTTACATTTTTAACTCATTTAACCCTCAGAACCACCCCTGCAGTAGGTACTATTATTATCCCCGCATTACAGAGAAAGGAACCGAGAAGTTAAGGAGCTTGTCCAAGGTAGAGACGCCAGAGAAAATACAGAATGAGCAGTTAAATTTGAATTTCAGATAAACAAGGAATGTATAAAAGTATAAATATGTCCCGAAAGTTGCAGATTAAATTCAAATAGGCACCTTGTATTTTGGATTCGCTACATCTGGTGACCCTAGTCCAAGGTCACTGAGCTGGTGGTGGGCAAGTCAGCTTCGGACCCCAGCTTGCCATGCTCTCAGCTCCAATGGGATCTGCACTATGGCCCCGATAGCTGGCAAGAGAGGCAGATGGATTTGAGACAATTTAGTAAATCAAGCCAGCAGGGCTAGGAAACAGATTCGATATGGAGGCTTAGAAAAGCCCAATTTCTGGCTCCTGTAGAGTCAGAGAGGAAGCTTCTTGTTGAGGATCTCTCCTGTAACAGGAGGCAGAGCCTCCGGAGGCCAGGGCCAGGGTTTCTGGAGGGTCCAGATCACCTGAGAAATGAATGGCCACACCCTCTAATCCTGTTCTCCACTTTGTCACCAAGGGGGATGGCCCAGCCCTGCCCGGCTCAAATCCAAGCACTTCAGTCCTTCCATCTCTCCTGCGGCTCCCGTTGTTGTTTTTCAGTCCCTAAGTTGTGTCCAACTCTTTGTGACCCCAGGCTCCCCTGTCCTCCATTATCTCCCGGAGTTTGCTCAGACCCATGTCCGTTGAGTTGGTGATGCCATCCAGCCATTTCATTCTCTATCGTCCCCTTCTCCTGCCCTCAGTCTTTCCCAGCATCAGAGTCTTTTC
>QQTR01005201.1:21576757-21600513 GCA_003798545.1 Axis porcinus | reverse complement strand
CCTGGGCCTAAGCCTCGCTTCATGCCTGCTGGGAGGGCAGGTGTCTTGCAGGGGCTGTCTTCACACAGCAATGTGCTGGAGCTTCCAGGGCCTCGGCAGAGGCAAGGGGCGAGAACGGGGCTGGATGCCCAAGACCTCTTTGGCCCAGCAGCCTCAGGGCAGCAGGGAGAGCAAGAGGTCCACTGTGCCCATAGGTCGGCTCCACCCCTTCCCACACAGACGGCCAGCCCAGCAGCTGCCTGAGAGATTGTGGCTCCCCCGAGCTCTCTGCCAGTGCAGGGGGCGGGAATAGACGTGTGCATGTGGTTCTGCCTTGGCCTGGGAGTGTGCACCCCCAGGGTGGCCCCCAGGCTCAGTGGCAAGGGCCCAGAGAGCGGACCACCCCGAAGCACTTTTCTCCCGGGCTTGGGAACATTGTGCGGGGCGTGCGGGAACAGCAGGCGAGAGTGCTTGCAAAGCGGCCTTTGAAGACAGCCTGGGAGGTCTTCCAGCAGGAGAGGGCCGGTTGTGCTCAGAGACCCCACAGGCCAGGGGCAGTATCCAGCAGGACCCCTGGCCCTGCATGGCCTTCCCCAGACCTTTCTGGCCTCCGGCCGAAGTGCCCCACCAAGGGGCAGGCTGCGGGGACTGGGTCCAGACATGCCTGGGTGCCTTCCCCGGCTCATCCCAGCTGGGGCTTTTCCCCTGGGCCTAAGCCTCGCTTGAGGCCCCCTGGGTGGGGAAGTTGCTGGCATGGGCTGTCTTCACACTGTAAAGTGCTGGAGCTCCGAGGGCCTCATCAGAGGCAAAGGCCTGCAAGGGGCTCAATGCCCAAGACCTCTTTGGCCCAGCAGCCTCAGCGCAGCAGGGAGAGCAAGAGGCCCACTGTGCCCCTAGGTCGGCTCTGCCCCTTCCCACCCAGGCGGCCAGCCCAGCAGCTGCCTGACAGACTCTGGCTCCCCCGAGCTCTCTGCCGGTGCAGGGGGCAGGAACAGACGTGGGCATGTGGTTCTGCCTTGGCCTGGGAGTGTGCACACCCTGGCTGGCCGCTAGGCTCTGGGACAAGAGCCTGGAGAGAGGACCACCCCGAAACTATTTTCTCCCGGGCTTGGGAGCATTGTGCAAGGCTTGCAGGAACCATAGGCCAGAGTGCTTGCAAAGCTGCCTTTGGAGGAAGCCGGGGAGGTCTTCCAGCGGGAGAGGGCCGGTTGTGCTCAGAGGCCCCACACGCCATGGGCAGGACCCAGCTGGGCCCCTGGTCTTGGCCAGCCTTGCCCAGACCTTCCTGGCCTACGGGAATACTGCCCAAACAAGGGATAGGCTGCGGGGACTGGGTCCAGACATGCCCGGGCGCCTCCCCAGGCTCATCCCCGCTGGCGCCATTCCCCTGGGCCATGGCCTCGCTTGAGGCCTCCAGGGAGGGGAGGTTGCTGGCAGGGGCTGTCTCCACACTGCGAGGTGCTGGAGCTCCGAGGGCCTCAGCAGAGGCAAGTGGCCAGCAAGGGGCTGGATGCCAAAGACCTCTTTGCCCCAGCAGCCTCAGGGCAGCAGGGAGATCAAGAGGCCCACTGGGTCCCTAGGTCGGCTCTGCCCCTTCCCACACTGGCGGTCAGCCCAGCACCTGCCTGACAGATTCTGGCTCCTCTGAGCTCTCTGCCGTTGCAGGGAGCAGGAACAGACGTGTGCATGTGATTTTGCCTTGGCTTGGGAGTGTGCAACCCTGGCTGGACCCCAGGATCAGGGGCAAGGGCCCGGAGAGAGGACAAACCCGAAGCGCTTTTCTCCCAGGCGTGGGATATTTGTGCGCGGCTTGCGGGAACAGCGGGCGAGAGGGCTTGGAAAGCGTCCTTTACAGGCAGCCGGTGAGGTCTTCCAGCGGTAGAGGGCCATTTGTGCTCAGAGCCCCCACAGGACAGGGGCATGATCCAGCAGGGCGCCTGCCCCTGACCAGCATTTCCCGGACGTTTCTGGCCTCCAGGGGAACTGTCCCACCAAGGGGTAGGCTGTGGGGATTGGGTCCAGACATGCCTGGGGGGCCTCCCCAGGATCATCCCCGCTGGTGCCTTTCCCCTGGGCCTGGGCCTCGCTTGAGGCCTCCTGTGAGGGGAAGTTGCTGGCAGGGGCTGTCTCCACACTGCAAGGTGCTGGACCTCCGAGGCCCTCGACAGCGGCAAGGGGCCAGCAAGGGGCTGGATGCCCAAGACCTCTTTGGCCCAGCAGCCTCAGGGTAGCAGGGAGAGCAAGAGGCCAATGGTGCCTCTAGGTCAGCACTGCCCATTCCCACACATGCGGACAGCCCAGCAGCTGCCTGAGAGACTCTGGCTCCTCCAAGCTTTCTGCCGGTGCAGGGGCGAGGAACAGAAGTGTGCATGTGGTTCTGCCTTGGCCTGGGAGTGTGCACCCCTGGCTGGACCAGAGGCTCAGGGGCAAGGGCCCGGAGAGAGGACAACCCGAAGGGATTTTCTCCCGGGCTTGGGACCATTGTGAGCGTCTTTCGGAAACATTTGGCGAGAGTGGTTACAAAGCTGCCTTTGTAGGCAGCCGGGGAGATCTTTCAGCGGGAGAGGTCCAGTTGTGCTCAGAGGCCCCACAGGCCAGGGGAAGGACCCAGCAGGGCCCTTGCCCCTGGCCAGCCATGCCCAGACCTTCCTGGGTTCTGGGGTTACTAGCCCACCAAGGGAAAATCTGCGGGGACTGGATCCAGACATGCCTGGATGCATCACCTGGCTCATCCCCGCTGGCGCCTTTCCCCTGGGCCTAGGCCTCGCTTGAGGCCTCGTGGGAGTGGACGATGCTGGCAGGGGCTGTCTCCACACTGCAAGGTTTTGGAGCACCGAGGGCCTTGGCAGAGGAAAGGGGCAAGCAAGGGGCTGGATGCCCAAGACCTCTTTGGCCCAGCAGCCTCAGGGCAGCAGGGAGAGCAAGAGGCCCACTGTGCCCCTAGGTCTGCTCTGTCCGTACCCACACAGGCGGCAAGCCCAGCAGCTGCCTGAGAGACTGTGGCTCCCCCGAGCTCTCTGCCGGTGCAGGGGGCATGAACCGACGTTTGCATGTGATTCTGCCTTGGCCTGGGAGTGTGAACCCCTGGCTGGCCCCCAGGCTCAGGGGCACTATCCCAAAGAGAGGACAACTCCAAAGCGCTTTAATCTGGGGCTTGGGAGAATTGTGCACGGCTTGCAGGAACAGAAGGCCAGAGTGCTTTCAAAGCGGCCTTTGTAGGCAGGCGGGGAGGTGCTCCACCGGGAGCGGGCCTGTTGTGCTCAGAGGCGGCACAGGACAGGGGCATGACCAGCAAGGCCCCTGTCACTGGCCAGCCTTGCCCAGACCTTCCTGTCCTCAGGGGGAACTGTCCCACCAAGGGGCAGGCTGTGGGGTCTGGGTCCAGACATGCCCGGCCGCCTCCCCAGGCTCATCCCCGCTGGCGCCTTTCCCCTGGGCCTAGGCCTCGCTTGAGGCCTCCTGAGAGGGAATGTTGCTTACAGGGGCTGATTCCACACTGCAATGTTCTGGATATCCGAGGGTCTCATCAGAGGCAAGGGGCCAGCAAGGGGATGGATGACCAAGACCTCTTTGGACCAGCAGCCTCAGGGCAGCAGGGAAAGCAGAGGCCCACCGTGCCCCTAGTTCATCTCTGTCCCTTCCCACACAGGTGGCCAGCCAAGCACCTGCCTTACAGACTCGGGCTCCCCCGAGCTCTCTGCCCGTGGAAGGGGCAGGAACAGACTTGTGCATGTGTTTCTGCCTTGGCCAGGGAGTGTGCTCCTCCTGGCTGGCCCCCCGGCTCAGCGGCAAGGGCCCCGGGAGAAGACCACCTCGAAGAACTTTTTTCCCCGGCTTGGCAACATTGTGCGTGGCTTGCCGGAACAGCTTGCGAGAGTGCTTGCAAAGCGGCTTTTGGAGGCAGCCGGGTAGGTCTTCCAAGGGAGAGGGCCGGTTGTGTTCAGAGTCCCCACAGGACAGGGGCATGACCCAGCAGGCCCTCTGCCCCTGGCAAGCCTTGCCCAGACCTTTCTGGCCTACAGGGGAAATGTCCCAGCAAGGGGCGGGCTGTGGGGCCTGGGTCCAAACATGCCCGGGCGCGTCGCCAGGCTCATCCCCACTAGCGCCTTTCCCCTGAGCCTAGGCCTCGTTTGAGGCCTCCTGTGAAGAGAGGTTGTTGGCAGGGGCTGTCTCCACACTGGAAGGTGCTGGAGCTCCGAAGGCCTCGGCAGAGGCAAGGGGCCAGCAAGGGCCTGGATGCCCAAGACCTCTTTGGCCGAGCAGCCTCAGGGCAGCAGGGAGAGCAAGAGGCCCACTGTGTCCCTAGGGCGGTTCTGCCCCTTCCCACACAGGCGGCAAGCCCAGCACCTGCCTGACAGACTCTGGCTCTTCTGAGCTCTCTGCCGGTGCAGGGAGCAGGAAAAGACTTGTTAAAGTGGTCCTCCTTTGGTTTGGGAGTGTGCACCCCGTGGCTGGCCCCAGGCTCAGGGGCAAGAACCGGAGAGAGGACCACCCCGAATCGCTTTTCTCCAGGGTCAGGGAGCATTGTGTGCGGCTTGCCGGAACAGCGGGCGAGAGTGCTTGCAAAGCGGCCTTTGGAGGGAGCCGGGGAGGTCTTCAGCGGGAGAGGGCCGGCTGTGCTCAGAGGACGCACACGCCAGGGTCAGGACCCAGCAAGGCCCTTGGCCCTGGCCAGCCTTGCCCAGAACTTCCTGGCCTCGGGGGGAACTGTCCCACCAAGGGGCAGGCTGTGGGGACTGGGTACAGACATGCCCCTGCGCCTCACCAGGCTCATCCCCGCTGGCGCATTTCCCCTGGGCCTAGGCCTCGCTTGAGGCCTCCTGGGAGGGGAGGTTGCTGGCAGGGGCTGTCTCCACACTACAAGGTGCTGGAGCTCCGAGGGCCTCGCCAGAGGCAAGGGGCCAGCAAGGGTCTGGATGCCCAAGACCTCTTTGGCCCAGCAGCCTCAGGGCAGCAGGGAGAGCAAGAGGCCCAGTGTGCCCCTAGGTCCGCTCTGCCCCTACCCACACAGGAGGCCAGCCAAGCATCTGCCTGAGAGACTGAGGCTCCCCCGATCTCTCTGCCGGTGCAGGGGGCAGGAACAGACATGTACATGTGGTTCTTCCTTGGCCTGGGAGTGTGCACGCCCTGGCTTGCCCCCAGGCTCAGGGGCAAGCGCCCGGGGAGAGGACCACCCTTAAGCGCTCTTCTCCCGGGCCTGGCAGCATTCTGTGCGGCTTGCGGGCACAGGGGGGGTTGTGCTTGAAAAGCGTCCTTTGGAGGATGCCGGGGAGGTCTTCCAGCAGGAGAGGGCCGCTTGTGCTCACGGCCCCATATGCCAGCGGCAGGACTCAGCAGGGCCCCTGCCCATTGCCAGTCTTGCCAAAATTTTGGTCTCCGTGGGTTCTGCCCCACCAAGGGGCAGGCTGTGGGGACTGGGTCCAGACATGCCCGTGCGCCTCCCCGGTTTACCCCGCTGGCGCCTTTCCCCTGGGCCTAGGCCTCGCTTGAGGCCTCCTGGGAGGGGAGGTTGCTGGCAGGTGCTGTCTCCACATTGCAAGGTGCTGGAGCCCCGAGCGCGTTGCCAGAGGCAAGCGGCCAGCAACAGGCTGGATGCCCAAGAACTCTTTGTCCCAGCAGCCTCAGGGCAGCAGGGAGAGCAAGAGGTCCACTGTGCCCCTAGGTCGGCTCTGCCCCTTCCCACACAGGCGGCCAGCCCAGCAGCTGCCTGAGAGATTGTGGCTCCCCCGAGCTCTCTGCCAGTGCAGGGGGCAGGAACAGACGTGTGCATATGGTTCTGCCTTGGCCTGGGAGTGTGCACCCCCAGGGTGGCCCCCAGGCTCAGGGGCAAGGGCCCAGAGAGCGGATCACCCCGAAGCACTTTTCTCCCGAGCTTGTGAGCATTGTACAAGGCTTGCGGGAACCATAGGCCAGAGTGCTTGCAAAGCAGCCTTTGGAGGCAGCCGGGGAGGTCTTCCAGCGCGAGAGGGCCGGTTGTGCTCAGAGGCCCCACAGGCCAGGGGCAGGATCCAGCAGGGCCCGTGCGCCTGGCCAGCCTTGCCCAGACTTTCCTGGCCTACGGGGATACTGTCCCACCCAGGGGCAGGCTGTGGGGACTTAGTCCACACATGCCCGGCCGCCTCCCCAGGCTCATCCCTGCTGATGCCTTTCCCTTGGGCCTAAGCCTCGCTTGAGGCCTGCTGGGAGTGGAGGTTGCTGGCAGGAGTTGTCTCCACACTGCAAGGTGCTGGAGCTCCGAGGCACTCGGCAGAGGCAAGGGGCCAGCAAGGGGCTGGATGCCCAAGACCTCTTTGGCCCAGCAGCCTCAGGGCAGCAGGAAGAGCAAGAGGCCCACTGTCCCCTAGGTCTGCTCTGTCCATACCCACAATGGCGGCCAGCCCAGCAGCTGCCTGAGAGACTGTGTCTCCCCCGAACTCTCTGCTGGTGCAGGGGGCTTGAACCGATGGTGCATGTGGTTCTGCCTTGGCCTGGGAGTGTGCACCCCCTAACTGGCCCCCAGGCTCAGGGGCAAGGGCCCGGAGAGAAGAGAACCCCGAAGCTCTTTTCTCCCGGGCCTGGGAGCATTGTGCGCATGTTGCGGGAACAGCCTGCCAGAGTGCTTGCAAAGCGGCTTTGGAGGCAGTCGGGGAGGTCTTCCAGCGGGAGAGGGCAGGTTTTGCTCAGAGGCCCCACACGCCAGGGGCAGGCCCTAGCAGGGCCCCTAGTCCTGGCCAGCCTTGCCCAGACATTTGGCCTCCGTGGGTTCTGCCACACCAAGGGGCAGGCTGCGGGGACTGGGTTCAGACATGCCCGGCGCCTCCCCAGGCTCATCCTCGCTGGTGCCTTTCCTCTAGGCCTAAGCCTCGCTTCAGGCCTCCTGGGAGGCATGTGAGTTACAGATGCTGTATCCACACTGCAATGTGCTGGACCTTCCAGGGCCTTGGCAGAGGCAAGGGGCCAGCAAGGGGCTGGATGGCCAAGACCTCTTTGGCCCAACAGCCTCAGGGAAGCAGGGAGAGCAAGAGGCCCACTGTGCCCCTAGGTCGGCTCTGTCCCTTCCAACACAGGGGGCCTGCCCAGCAGCTGCCTGAAAGACTCTGGCTCCTCCGAGCTCTCTGCCGGTGCAGGGGGCAGTAAAACACATGTGCATGTGGTTCTCCCTTGGCTTCGGAGTGTGCACACCCTGGCTGGCCCCCAGGCTCACGTGCAAGGGCCCGGAGAGAGGACCACCCCGAAGCGCTTTCTCCCGGGCTTGGGAGCATTGTGTGCAGCTTGCGGGAACATCAGGCCAGAGTGCTTGAAAAGCGGCCTTTGTAGGCAGCCGGGGAGGTCTTCCAGCGGGAGAGGGCTGGTTGTGCTCAGAGGCCCCACAGGCCAGCGGCATGTCCTAGCAGGGCCCGTGCCCCTGGCCATCTTTTCCCAGACCTTCCCGGCCTCCGGGGGTACTGCCCCACCAAGGGGCAGGCTGTGGGACCTGGGTCCAGACATGCTCGGACGCCTCCCCAGGCTCACCCCCGCTGGCGCCTTTCCACTGGGCCAAAGCCTCACTTGAGGCATCCTGGGAGGGGAGGTTGCTGACTTGGGCTGTCTCCACACTGCAAGGTGGTGGAGCTCTGAGGGCATTGGCAGAGGCAAGGGGCCAGCAAGGGGCTGGATCGCCAAGACCTCTTTGGCCCAGCAGCTTCAGGGCAGCAGGGCGAGCAAGAGGCCCACTGTACCCCTATGTCGGTTCTGCCCCTTCCCACACAGGCGGCCAGCCGAGCAGCTGCCTGACAGATTCTCCCTCCTCCGAGGTCTCTGCCGGTGCAGGCGGCAGGAATAGACGTGTGCATGTGCTTCTTCCTTGGTTTGGGAGTGTGCACCCCCTAGCTGGCCCCCAGGTTCAGGGGCAAGGGCCCGGAGAGAGGACCACCCCAAGAGCAAGAGGCCCACTGTACCCCTATGTCGGTTCTGCCCCTTCCCACACAGGCGGCCATCCCTGCAGCTTCCTGACAGAGTCTGACTCCCCCGAGCTCTCTGCTGGTGCAGGGGGTAGGAACAGACGTGTGCCTGTGGTTCTGCCTTGACCTGGGAGTGTGCACCCCCTGGCTGGCCCACAGTCTCAGGGGCAAGGGCCCGGAGAGAGGACCACCCCAAGAGCAAGAGGCCCACTGTGACCCTAGGTCGGCTCTGCCCTTTACTGCACCGGCGGCCACCGAAGTCTACGCCCGTCAGATACACGACGCTCTGACGATTTTGCCGGTGCAGGCGGCAGGAATAGACGTGTGCATGTGCTTCTTCCTTGGTTTGGGAGTGTGCACCCCCTGGCTGGCCCACAGTCTCAGGCGCAATGGCCCGGAGAGACGTCCACCCCAAGAGCGAGAGGCCCACTGTACCCCTATGTCGGTTCTGCCCCTTCCCACACAGGCGGCCATCCCTGCAGCTTCCTGACAGAGTCTGACTCCCCCGAGCTCTCTGCTGGTGCAGGGGGTAGGAACAGACGTGTGCCTGTGGTTCTGCCTTGCCCTGGGAGTGTGCACCCCCTAGCTGGCCCCCAGGTTCAGGGGCGAGGGCCCGGGGGGCGGGCCACCCCCAGGCACTTTTTTCCCAGGCTTGGGAGTACAGTGCGCGTCTTGCGGGAACAGCGGGCCAGAGTGCTTGCAAAGCAGCCTTTGGAGGCAGCTGGGGAGGTCTTCTAGCGGGAGAGGGCCGGTTGTGCTCAGATGCCCCACAGGCAAGGGGCAGGAGCCAGCATGGCCCCTTCCCCTGGCCAACCTTGCCCAGACCTTCCTGGCCTCCGGGGGTACTGCCCCACCAGGGGGAGGCTGCGGGGACTGGGTGCAGACAGGCACGGGCGCCTCCCCAGGCTCATCCCCGCTGATGCCTTTCCCCTGGGCCTAAGCCTTCCTTGAGGCCTCCTGAGAGGGTAGGTTGCTGGCAGGGGCTGTCTCCACACTGCAAGGTGCTGGAGCTCTGACGGCCTCGCCAGAGGCAAGGGGCCAGCAAGGGGCTGGATGCCCAAGACCTCTTTGGCCCAGCAGCTTCAGGGCAGCAGGGCGAGCAAGAGGCCCACTGTGCCCCTAGTTCGGCTCTGCCCCTCCCACACAGGCGGCTAGACCAGCAGCTGCCTGTCAGACTCTGGCTCCCTGGAGCTCTCCTCTGGTGCAGCGGGCAGGAACAGTCGTGTACATGTGGTTCTGCCTTGGCCTTGAAGTGTGCACCCCCTGGCTGGCTCCCTGGCTCAGGGGCAAGGGCCTGGAGAGGGAACCATCCCGAAGTGCTGTCCTCCCTGGCTTTGGAGCATTGTGTGCGGCTTGTGGGGACAGCAGCCCAGAGTGCTTGCAAAGTGGCCTTTGTAGGCAGCCGGGGAGGTGTTCCAGCGGGAGCGGGCTGGTTGTGCTCAAACGCCCCACACGCCAGGGTCAGGACCCAGCAGGGCCCCTGGTCCTGGCCAGCCTTGCCGAAACCTTCCTGACCTACGGGGGTACTGCCACACCAAGGGGCAGGCTGCGGGGACTGGGTCCAGACATGCCCGGGCGCCTCCCGAAGCACATCCCCCTCGTGCCTTTCCACTGGGCCTAGGCCTCGCTTGAGGCCTGCTGGGTGGGGAAGCTGCTGGCAGGGGCTGTATCGACACTGCAATGTGCTTGAGCTCCAACGGCCGCGGCAGAGGCAAATGGCCAGCAAGGGGCTGGATGCTCAAGGCCTCTTTGGCACAGCAGCGTCAGGGCAGCAGCGAGGCAAGAGACCCACTGTGCCCCTAGGTCGGCTCTGCCCCTTCCCACACAGGCGGCCAGCCCAGCAGCTGCCTGAGAGACTCTGGCTCCCCCGAGCTCTCTGCCGGTGCAGTGGGCAGGCACAGTCGTGTGCATGTGGTTCCGCCTTGGATGGGAGTGTGCACCCCCTGGCTGGTACCCAGGCTCAGGGGCAGGGGCCCAGAGAGAGGACCACCCCGAAGCGTTTTTCTCCTGGGCTTCGGAGCATTGTGCGTGGCTTGCAGGAACAGCAGGCCAGAGTGCTTGCAAAGCGGCCTTTGTAGGCAATGGGGAGGTCTTCAAGCGGGAGAGGGCCGGATGTGCTCAGAGGTCCAACAGGTCAGAGGCAGGACCCAGCAGGGCCCCTGGACCTGGACAGCCTTTCCCGGATGTTCCTGTCCTTCGGGGGTACTGCCCCCCAAGGGGCTGGCTGCGGGGACTGGGTCCAGACATGCCCGGGTGCTTCCCCAGGCTCATCCCCGCTGGCACCTTTCCCCTTGGCGTAGCTCGCTTGAGGCCTCCTGGCAGGGAGGTTGCTAGCAGGGTCTCTCCTCACACTGCAGGTCCTGGAGTTCCGAGGGCCTCACGAGAGGCAAGTAGCTAGCAACGGGGTGGATGCCCAAGACCTCTTTGGCCCAGCAGCCTCAGGGCAGCAGGGAGAGAAGAGGCACCTTGGGCCCCTAGGTCAGCGCAGCCCCTTCCCACACAGGCAGACAGCCCAGCAGCTGCCTCACAGATTCTCACTCCCCCGAGCTCTTTGCCGGTGCAGGGCGGAGGAACAGACGTGTGCATGTGGTTCTGCCTTGGCCTGGGGGTGTGCACCCCCAGACTGGTCCCCAGACTCAGGGACAAGGGCCCGGGAAGAGGACCACCCCGAGCGCATTTCTCCCGGGCTTGGGAGCATTGTGCGCGGCTTGCGGGAACAGCGGGTCAGAGTGCTTGCAAAGCGGCCTGAGGAGGCAGCTGGGGAGGTCTTCCAGCGGGAGAGGGCCGGTTGTGCTCAGAGGCCCCACAGGCCAGGGGCAGGACCCAGCAGGGCCCCTGGCCCTGGCCAGCCTTGCCCAGACGTTCCTGTCCTCCGGCATTACTGCCCCACCAAGGGGCGGTCTGTGGGGACTGGGTCCAGACATGCCGGAGCGCTTCCCCAGGCTCATGCCGCTGGTGCCTTTCCCCACTGCCTAGGCCTCGCTTGAGGCCTCCCGGGAGGGGAGGTTGCTGGAAGGGGCTGTCTCCAAACTGCAAGGTGCTGGAGCTCCGAGGGCCTCTGCCGAAGCAAGGGGCCAGCAAGGGCCTGAATGCCCAAGACCTCATTGGTCCAGCACACTCAGGACAGCAGGGAGAGCAAGAGGCCACTGTGCCCTTAGGTCGGTTCAGCCACTTCCCACACAGGCGGCCAGCCCAGCATCTGCCTAACAGACTCTGGCTCCCCTGACCTCTCTGCTGGTGTAGGGGGCACGAACAGACGTGTGCATGTGGTTCTGCCTTGGCCTGGGAGTGTGCACCCCCTGGCTGGTCCCAAGTTCAGGGGCAAGGGCCCGGAGAGAGGACCACCCCGAAGCGCTTTTCTCCCGTGCTTGGGAGCATTGTGCATGGCTTGCGGGAACAGCAGGCGAGAAATCTTGCAAAGCGGCCTTTGAAGGCAGCCGGGGAGGTCTTCCAGCAGAAGAGGGCCGGTTGTGCTAAGAGGCCCCACAGGCCAGGGACAAGACCCAAAATGGCACCGGCCTCTGGCAAGCTTTGCCCAGACCTTCCTGGCCTCCGGGGGTACTGCCCCAACAAGGGGCCGGCTGCGGGGACTGGGTCCAGACATGCCCGGGCGCCTTCCCATGCTCATCCCCGATGGCGCCTTTTCCATGGGCCTAGGCCTCACTTGAGGCTTGCTGGGAGCGGGGGTTTCTGGCAGGGGCTGTCTCCACACTGCAATGTGCCAGAGCTCCCAACGCCTCGACCGAAGCAAGGGGTCAGGAAGGTGCTGGATGCCCAAGACCTCTTTGGCCCAGGAGCATAAGGGTAGCAGGGAGAGCAAGAGGCTTACTGTGCCCCTAGCTCGGATCTGCCCATTCCCACACAGGCGGCCAGCCCCATTGCTGCCTGAGAGACTGTGGCTCCCCCGAGCCTTCTGCCGGTGGAGGGGCAGGAACAGACGTGTGCATGTGGTTCTGCCTTGGCCTGGGAGTGTGCACCCCCTGGATGGCCCCCAGGCTCAGGGGCAAGGGCCCGGAGAGAGGACCACCCCGAAACGAGTTTCTCCCGGGCTTGGGAGCCTTATGCATGGCTTGCGGGAACAGCAGGTCAGAGTGCTTGCAAAGCGGCCTTTGGAGGCAGCCGGGGAGGTCTTCCAGCAGGAGAGGGCCGGTTGTGCTCAGAGGCCCCATAGGAGAGGGGCAGGACACAAAAGGGCCCCTGTCCATGGCCAGGCATTCCCAGACCTTTCTGGCCTCCGGGGGAAATGTCCCAGCAAGGGACAGGCTGTGGGGACTGGGTCCAGACATGCCCGGGCGCATCACCATGCTCATCACAGCTGGCGCCCTTCCCCTGGGCCTATGACTCTCTTGAGGCCTCCTGGGACGGTTGGTTGCTGGCAGGGGCTGTCTTCACACTGCAAGGTACTGGATCTCTGAGGGCCTCGGCAGAGGCAAGGGGCCAGCAAGGGGCTGGACGCCCAAGACCTCTTTGGCCCAGCAGCTTCAGGGAAGCAGGGAGAGCAAGAGGCCAACTGTGCCCCTAGGTCAGCTCTGCCCCTTCCGACACAGGCGGCCAGCCCGGCAGCTGCCTGACAGACTCTGGCTCCCCCGACGTCTCTACCGGTGCAGGGGGCAGGAACAGACGTGTGCATGTGGTTCTTCCTTGGCCTGGGAGTGTGCACTCCCTGGCTCGCCGCCAGGCTCAGGGGCAAGGGCGCGGAGAGAGGACCACCCTGAAGCGCTTTTCTCCCGGGCTTGGGAGCATTGTGCGAGGCTTGCGGGAATAGTAGGCGAGAGTGCTTTCAGAGTGGCCTTTGAGACAGCCGGGGAGGTCTTCCAGCGAGAGAGGGTCACATCTGCTCAGAGGCCCCATAGGCCAAGGCCAGGACAGAGCACGGCCCCTGGCTCTGGCCAGCCTTACCCAGACCTTCCTGGCCTCCGGCGATACTCACCCACCAAGGAGCAGGCTGCGGGGACTGGGTCCAGACATTTCCGGCTGCCTTCTCAGGCTCATCCCCGATTGGGCCTTTCCCCTGACCCTATGCCTCGCTTGAGGCCTCCTGGGAGGGGAGGTTGCTGGCAGGGGATGTCTCCGCACTGCAAGGTGCTGGAGCTCCGAGGGCCTCACGAGAGGCAAGGGGCCAGCAAGGGGCTGAATGCCCAAGACCTGTTTGGCCGAGCAGCCTCAGGGCAGCGGTGAGAGCAAGAAGCCCACTGTGCCCCTAGGTCGGCTCTACCCGTTCAGACACATGCGGCCAGCCCAGCAGCTGCCTGACAGACTCTGGCTCCTCCGAACTCTCTGCCAGTGCAGGGGGCAGGTACAGATGTGTGCATGTGGTTCTGCCTTGGCCTAGAGTGTGCCCCCTTTGGCTGGCCCCCAGGCTCAGGGGCAAGGGCCTGGAGAGCGGAACATCCTGAAGCGCTTTTCTCCTGGGCTTGGGATCATTGTGCGCGGCTTGCGGGCACAGCGGGCAGAGTGCTTTCAAATGGGCTTTTGAAGGCAGCCGGGGAGGTTTTCCCGCGGGAGAGGGCCGGTTGTGCTCAGAGGCCCCACACGCCAGGGGCAGGAGCCACCAGGGCACCTGCCCCTGGCCAGCCTTGCCCAGACCTTCCTGGCCTCCGGGGGTACTCACCGACTAAGTGGCAGGCTGCAAGGACTGCATCCAAAAATGCCCAGGTGCCTTAACAGGATCATCCCCCCTGATGTTTTTCCCCTGGGCCTAAACCTCGATTGAGGCCTCCTGAGAGGGGAGGTTGCTGGCAGGGGCTGTCTCCACACTGCAAGGTGCTGGAGCTCTGAGGGCCTCGGCAGAGGCAAGGGGCCAGCAAGGGGTTGGATGCCCAAGAACTCTTTGGCCCAGAAGGCTGAGGGCAGTAGGGAGAGCAAGAGGCCCACTGTGTCCCTAGGTCGGCTCTGCCCCTTCCCACACAGGCGGCCATCCCTGCAGCTTCCTGACAGAGTCTGACTCCCCCGAGCTCTCTGCAGGTGCAAGGGGCAGGAACAGACGTGTGCATGTGGTTCTGCCTTGGCCTGGGATTGTGCACCCCCAGGCTGGCCCCCAGTCTCAGGGGCAAGGGCCCGGAGAGAGGACCATCCCTGAGGTGCTTTTCTCCCGGGCATGGGAGCATTGTGCGCTGCTTGCGGGAACAGCGGGCCAGAGTGCTTGCAAAGCGGCCTTTGGAGGCAGCCGGGGAGGTCTTCTAGCGGGAGAGGGCCGGTTGTGCTCAGAGGTCCCACAGGCCAGTGGCAGGACACAGCAGGGCCCCTGGCCCTGGACAGCCTTTCCCAGAAGTTCCTGGCCTCTGAGGTACTGCCCCACCAAGGGGCAGGCTGCAGGGACTGGGTCCAGACATGCCCAGGCCCATCCCTGCTGGCGCCTTTCCCCTGGGCCTAGGCCTCGCTTGAGGCCTCTTGAGAGGGGAGGTTGCTTGCATAGGCTGTCTCCACATTGCAAGGTGCTGGAGCTACGAGGGCCTCGGCAGAGGCAATGGGCCAGCATCGGGCTTGATGCCCAAGACCTCTTTGGCTCAGCAGCCTCAGAGCAGTAGGGAGAGCAAGAGGTCCACTGTGCCCCTAGGTCGGCTCTGCCCCTTCCCACACAGGCGGCCAGCCCAGAAGCTGCCTGACAGACTCTGGCTCCACCGAGCTCTCTACCGGTGCAGGGGGCAGGAACTGACGTGTGCATGTGTTTCTGCCTTTGCCTGGAAGTGTGTACCCCATGGCTGGCCCCCAGGCTCACGGGCAAGGGCCCGCAGAAAGGACCACCTCGAAGTGCCTTTGTCCCTGGCTTGGGACCATTGTGCTCGGCTTGTGCGAACCGCAGGCCAGAGTGCTTGCAAGCAGCCTTTGTAGGCAGCCGGGGATGTCTTCAAGCGGGAGAGGGCTGGTTGTGCTCAGAGGCCCCACAGGCCAGTGGAAGGTCCCAGCAGGGGCCCCGGCCCTGGCTGCCTTGCCCAGACCTTCCTGGCCTCGGGGGGTACTGCCCCACCAAGGGGCAAGCTGCGGGGACTGGGTCCAAACATGCCCAGGGGCTTTCCCAGGCTCATCCCCGCTGGCGCCTTTCCCCTGGGCCTAGGCCTCGCTTGAGGCCTCCTGGGAGGAGAGGTTGCTGGCAGGGTCTGTCTACACACTGCCAGGTGCTGGAGCTCCGAGGGCCTCGGCAGAGGCAAGGGACCAGCAACGGGCTGGATGCCCAAGACCCCTTTGGCCCAGCAGCCTCAGGGCAGCAGGGAGAGCAAGAGGCCCACTGTGCACCTAGGTCAGCGCTGCCCCTTCCCACACATGCGGAACCCCCAGCAGCTGCCTAAGAGACTCTGGTTCCTCCGAGCTCTCTTCCAGTGAAGGGAGCAGGAACAGACGTGTGCATGTGGTTCTACCCTGGCCTGGGAGTGTTCAACCCCTGGCTGGCCCCCAGGCTCAGGGGCAAGGGCCCGGAGAGAGGACCACCCCGAAGCGCTTTTCTCCCGGGTCTGGGATCATTGTGCGCGGCTTGCCGGAACAGCGGGAGAGAGTGCTTGCAGCACGGCCTTTGTAGGCAGCCGGGGAGGTCTTCCAGCAGGAGAGGGCCGGTTGTGCTCAGAGGCCACACACGTCAGGGTCAGGTCCCAGCAGGGCCGCTGCTCCTGGCCAGCATAGCCCAGACCTTCCTGGCCTACGGGGGTACTGCCCCACCAAGGGGCAGGCTGCGGGGACTGGGTCCAGTCGTGCCCGGGCACTTCCCCAGGCTCATCCCCGATGGTGCCTTTCCCCTGGGCCTAGGCCACGCTTGAGACGTCCTGGTAGGGGAGGTTGCTTACAGGGGCTGATTCCACACTGCAGTGTGCTGGGGCTCCCAGGGCCTCGGCAGAGGCAAGGGGCTAGAAAGAGGCTGGATGATCAAGACCTCTTTGGCCCAGCAGCCTCAGGGCAGCAGGGAGAGCAAGAGACCCACTGTGCCCCTAGGTCAGCTCTGCCCCTTCCCACACATGCGGCCAGCCCAGCAGCTGCCTGAGAGACTGTGGATCCCCCGAGCTCTCTGCCACTTCAGGGGGCAGGAACAGACGTGTGGATGTGGTTCTCCCTTGGCCTGGGAGTGTGCACCCCCTGGCTGGCCACCAGGCTCAGGGGCAAGGGCCCGGAGAGAGGACCACCCCGAAGCGCTTTTCTCCCGGGCTTGGGAGCCTTGTGCTCGGCTTGAGGGAGCAGCGGGCCAGAGTTCTTGCAAAGCGGCCTTTGAAGACAGCCAGGGAAGTTTTCCAGGGGGAGAGGTCTGGTTGTGCTAACAGGCCCCACAGGCCAGGGGCAGGTGCCAGCAGGGCCCTGCCCCTGGCCAGCCTTGCCCAGACCTTCCTCGGTCCTGGAGGTACTTCCCCACCAACGGGCAGGCTGCGGGGACTGTGTCCAGACATGCCCGGATGCCTTCCCTGGCTCATACCCGCTGGTGCATTTCCCCTGGGCCTAAGCCTCGCTTGAGGCCTCCTGGGAGGGGAGGTTGCTGTCAGGGGCTGTCTCCACACTGCAAGGTGCTGGAGCTGGGAGGGCCTCATCAGAGACAAGGGGCCAGCAAGGGGCTGGATGCCCAAGACCTCTTTGGCCCAGAAACCTCAGAGCAGCAGGGAGAACAAGAGGCCCACTGTGCCCCTAGGTTGGCTATGCCCCTTCCCACACAGGCGATCAGCTCAGCAGCTGCCTGACAGACTCTGGCTCCCCCAGGCTCTCTGCCGGTGCTGGGGGCAGGAACAGACGAGTGCATCTGGTTCTGCCTTGGCCTGGGAGTGTGCAACCCCTGGCTGGCCCCCAAGCTCAGGGACAAGGGCCGGAGAGAGGACCACCCCAAAGTGCTTTTCTCCCGGGCCTGGGAGCACTGTGCGCGGCCTCTTGGATCAGCGGGCGAGAGTGCTTGCAAAGCGGCCTTTCGAGGCAGCCGGGGATGTCTTCCAGCGGGAGAGGGCTGGTTGTGCTCAGAGACCCCACAGGCCAGGGGCAGTATCCAGCAGGGCGCCTGGCCCTGCATGGGCTTCCCCAGACCTTTCTGGCCTCCGGCGGTATTGTCCCACCAACGGGCAGGCTGCGGGGACTGTGTCCAGACATGCCCGGGCGCCTTCCCCTGCTCATCCCCGCTGGGGCTTTTCCCCTGGGCCTAAGCCTCGCTTGAGGCCTCCTGGGTGGGGAGGTTGCTGGCATGGGCTGTCTTCACACTGTAAGGTGCTGAGTTCCGAGGGCCTCGGCAGAGGCAAAGGCCGGCAAAGGGCTCAACGCCCAAGACCTCTTTGGCCCAGCAGCCTCAGAGCAGCAGGGAGAGCAAGAGGCCCACTGTGACCCTAGGTCGCTCTGCCCCTTCCCACACAGGCGGCCAGCCCAGCAGCTGCCTGACAGACTATGGCTCCCCCGAGCTCTCTGCCGGTGCAGGGGGCAGGAACAGCCGTGTGCATGTGGTTCTGCCTTGGCCTGGGAGTGTGCACACCCTGGCTGGCCCCGAGGCTCTGGGGCAAGAGCCTGGGGAGAGGACCACCCTGAAGCGCTTTTCGCCCGGACTTGGGAGCATTGTGCAAGGCTTGCGGGAACAGCGGGCCAGAGTGCTTGCAAAGCGGCCTTTGGAGGCAGCCGGGGAGGTCATCAAGCGCGAGAGGGCCGGTTGTGCTCAGAGGCCCCACAGGCCAGGGACAGGACCCAGCAGGGCCCGTGCCCCTGGCCAGCCTTGCCCAGACTTTCCTGGCCTACGGGGATACTGCCCCATCCAGGGGCAGGCTGTGGGGACTTAGTCCACACATGCCCGGCCGCCTCCCCAGGCTCATCCCCGCTGGCGCCATTCTCCTGGGCCCTGGCCTCGCTTGAGGCCTCCAGGGAGGGGAGGGTGCTGGCAGGGGCTGTCTCCACACTGCAAGGTGCTGGAGCTCCGAGGGCCTCGGCAGAGGCAAGGGGCCAGCAAGGGGCAGGTGCCAAAGACCTCTTTGCCCCAGCAGCCTCAGGGAGCAGGGAGATCAAGAGGCCATCTGTGTCCCTAGGTCGGCTCTGCCCCTTCCCACACTTGCGGTCAGCCCAGCACCTGCCTGACAGATTCTGGCTCCTCTGAGCTCTCTGCCGGTGAAGGGAGCAGGAACAGACGTGTGCATGTGATTCTGCCTTGGCTTGGGAGTGTGCAACCATGGCTGGACCCCAGGCTCAGGGGCAAGGGCCCGGAGAGAGGACAAACCCGAAGCGCTTTTCTCCCAGGCTTGGGATCTTTGTGCGCGGATTGCGGGAACAGCGGGCGAGAGAGCTTGGAATGCGTCCTTGAGAGGCAACCTGGGAGGTCTTCCAGCGGTAGAGGGCCATTTGTGATCAGAGCCCCCACAGCACAGGGGCATGACCCAGCAGGGCGCCTTCCCCTGGCCAGCCTTTCCCAGACGTTTCTGGCCTCCAGGGGAACTGTCCCACCAAGGGGTAGGCTGTGGGGACTGTGTCCAGACATGCCCAGGGTGGCTCCCCAGGATCATCCCCGCTGGTGCCTTTCCCCTGGGCCTAGGCCTCGCTTGAGGCCTCCTGTGAGGGGAAGTTGCTGGCAGGGGCTGTCTCCACACTGCAAGGTGCTGGAACTCCGAGGGCCTCGGCAGCGGCAAGGGGCCAGCAAGGGGTTGGATGCCCAAGACCTCTTTGGCCCAGCAGCCTCAGGGTAGAAGGGAGAGCAAGAGCCCCACTGTGCTCCTAGGTCATCGCTGCGCCATCCCACACAGGTGGACAGCCCAGAGCTGCCTGACAGACTCTGGCTCCCCCGAGATCTTTGCCGGTGCAGGGGGCAGGAACAGACGTGTGTATGTGGTTCTGCCTTGGCCTGGGAGTGTGCACCCCCTGGCAGGCCCCCAGGGTCAGGGGCAAGGGCCCAGAGAGAGGACCACCCCGAAGGGCTTTTCTCCCGGGCCTGGGAGCATTGTGCACGGATTGCCGGAACAGCGGGCGAGAGTGATTGCAACGCGGCCTTTGGAGGCAGCCGGGGAGGTCTTCAGGCGGGAGAGAGCCGGTTGTGCTCAGAGGCCACTCACGTGAGGAGCAGGACCCAGCAGGTCCCCCGGTCCTGGCCAGCCTTGCCCAGACCTTCCTGGTCTACGGGGGTACTGCCCCACCAGGGGGAGGCTGCGGGGCTGGGTGCAGACATGCACGGGTGCCTCCCCAGGCTCATCCCCGCTGGCGCCTTTCCCTGGGCCTAGGCCTCGCTTGGGGCCTCCTGGGAGGGGAGGTTGCTGGCAGGGGCTTTCTCCACACTGCAAGGTGGGGGAGCTCCGAGGGCCTCGGAAGAGTCAAGGGGCCAGAAACGGGTTGGATGCCCAACACCTCTTTGGCCCAGACGCCTCAGGGCAGCAGGGAGAGCAAGAGGCCCACTGTGCCCCTAGGTCGGCTCTGTCCCTACCCACACAGGTGTCCAGCCCAGCAGCTGCCTGAGATACTGTGGCTCCCACGATCTCTGCCAGAGCAGGGGGCAGGAAGAGACGTGTGTATGTGGTTCTGCCTTGGCCTGGGAGTGTGCACCCCCTGGCAGGCCCCCAGGGTCAGGGGCAAGGGCCCGGAGAGAGGACCACCCCGAAGGGCTTTTCTCCCGGGCCTGGGAGCATTGTGCACGGATTGCCGGAACAGCGGGCGAGAGTGCTTGCAACGCGGCCTTTGGAGGCACGCGGGGAGGTCTTCCAGCGGGAAAGGGCCGGTTGTGCTCAGAGGCACCACAGGACAGGGGCATGACGCAGCAGGGCCCCTGCCCCGGGCTAACCTTGCCCAGACCTTCCTCGCGTCCTGGGGAACTGTCCCACCAAGGGGAAGGCTGTGGGGACTGGGCCCAAACATGCCCGGGCGCCTCCCCAGGTTCATCCCTGCTGGCGCCTTTCCCCTGGGGCTACGCCTTGCTTGAGGCCTCCTGGGAGGGGAGGTGTCTTGCAGGGGCTGTCTCCACACTGCAATGTGCTGGAGCTTCCAGGGCCTCGGCAGAGGCAAGGAGACAGCAAGTGGCTGGATGCCCAAGACCTCTTTGGCCCAGCAGCCTCAGGGCAGCAGGGAGAGCAAGAGGCCCACTCTGCCCCTAGGTCGGCTCTGCCCCTTCCCACACAGGCGGTCAGCCCAGCAGCTTCCTGACAGTCTGTGGCTCCCCCGAGCTCTCTGCCGGTCCAGGGGGCAGGAACAGACGTGTGCATGTGGTTCTGCCTTGGCCTGGGAGTGTAAACCCCCTGGCAGGCCCCCAGGCTCAGCTGCAAGGGCACAGGGAGAGGACCACCCCGAAGCGCTTTTCCCCCGGGCTTGGGAGGATTGTGCGCGGCTTGCCGGAACGGCGGGCGAGAGTGCTTACAATGCGGCCTTTGGAGGCAGCCGGCGAGGTCTTCCAGCGGGAGAGGGCCGGTTTTGCTCAGAGGCCCCACAGGCCAGGGGTAGGATGCAGCAGGGCCCCTGGCTCTGGCCAGCCTTTCCCAGACCTTTCTCGCCCCCGGGGGTACTGCCCCACCAACAAGCAGGCTGCGGGGACCGGGTCCAGACATGCCCGGATGCCTTCCTGGCTCATCCCCGCTGGTGCATTTCCCCTGGGCCTAAGCCTCGCTTGAGGCCTCCTGGGAGGGGAGGCTGCGGTCAGGGGCTGTCTCCACACTGCAAGGTGCTGGAGCTGCGAGGGCCTCGGCAGACGCAAGCAGCCAGCAAGGGGCTGGAAGCCCAAGACCTCTTTGGCCCAGCAGCCTCAGGACAGCAGGGAGAACAAGAGGCCCACTGTGCACCTAGGTCAGCGCTGCCCCATTCCACACAGGCGGACAGCCCAGAAGTTGCCTGACAGACTCTGGCTCCACCGAGCTCTTTACTGGTGCAGGGGGCAGGAACAGACGTGTGCATGTGGTTCTGCCTTAGCCTGGGAGTGTACACCCCCTGGCAGGCCCCCAGGCTCAGGGGCAAGGGCCCGGAGATAGGAACACCACGAAGGGCTTTTCTCCCGGGCCTGGGAGCACTGTGCGTGGCTTGCCGGAACAGCGGGCGAGAGTGCTTGCAACGCAGCTTTTGGAGACAGCCGGGTACGTCTTCCAGCGGGAGAGGGCCGGTTGTGCTCAGAGGCCCCACACGCCAGGGGCAGGAACCAGCAGGGCCCCTGGTACTGGCCAGCTTTGCCCAGACTTCCTGGCCTACGGGGGTACTGCCCAAACAAGGGGCAGGTTGTGGGGACTGTGTCCAGACATGTCCGGGCGCCTCCCCAGGCTCATCCCCGCTGGCGCCTTTCCCCTGGGCCTAGGCCTCGCTTGAGGCCTCCAGGGAGGGGAGGTTGCTGGCAGGGGCTGTCTCCAAACTGCAAGGTGCTGGAGCTCCGAGGGCCTTGCCAGAGGCAAGAGGACAGCAAGGGGCTGGATGCCCAAGAACTTTTTGGCCCAGCAGCCTCAGGGTAGCAGGGATAGCAAGAGGCCCAGTGTCCCCCTAGGTCAGAACTGCACCTTCTCACACTTGCGGACAGCCCAGCAGCTGCCTGAGAATCTCTGGCTCCTGAAAGCTCTCTGCCGGACCAGGGAGCAGGAACAGAAGTGTGCATGTGGTTCTGCCTTGGCCTGGGAGTGTGCACCCCGAGGCTGGCCCCCAGGCTCAAGGGCAAGGGCCCGGATAGAGGACCACCCCGAATCGCTTTTTTCCCAGGCCAGGGAGCATTGTGCGCGGCTTGCCGGAACAGCGGGCGAGAGTGCTTGCAAACCGGCCTTTGGAGGAAGCCGGGGAGGTCTTCTAGCGGGAGAGGGCTGGTTGTGCTCAGAGGCCCCACACGCCAGGAACAGTACCTAACAGGGCCCCAGATTCTGGCCAGCATTGCCCAGACCTCCCTGGTCTACAGGGGAACTGCCCCACCAGGGGGAGGCTGCGGGGACTGGGTGCAGACATGCCCGGGCGCCTCCCCTGTGTCATCCCCGCTGGTGCCTTTCCCCTGGGCCTAAGCCTCGCTTCATGCCTGCTGGGAGGGCAGGTGTCTTGCAGGGGCTGTCTTCACACAGCAATGTGCTGGAGCTTCCAGGGCCTCGGCAGAGGCAAGGGGCGAGAACGGGGCTGGATGCCCAAGACCTCTTTGGCCCAGCAGCCTCAGGGCAGCAGGGAGAGCAAGAGGTCCACTGTGCCCATAGGTCGGCTCCACCCCTTCCCACACAGACGGCCAGCCCAGCAGCTGCCTGAGAGATTGTGGCTCCCCCGAGCTCTCTGCCAGTGCAGGGGGCAGGAACAGACGTGTGCATGTGGTTCTGCCTTGGCCTGGGAGTGTGCACCCCCAGGGTGGCCCCCAGGCTCAGGGGCAAGGGCCCAGAGAGCGGACCACCCCGAAGCACTTTTCTCCCGGGCTTGGGAACATTGTGCGGGGCGTGCGGGAACAGCGGGCTAGAGTGCTTGCAAAGCGGCCTTTGAAGACAGCCTGGGAGGTCTTCCAGCAGGAGAGGGCCGGTTGTGCTCAGAGACCCCACAGGCCAGGGGCAGTATCCAGCAGGGCCCCTGGCCCTGCATGGCCTTCCCCAGACCTTTCTGGCCTCCGGCGGTAGTGCCCCACCAAGGGGCAGGCTGCGGGGACTATGTCCAGACATGCCTGGGTGTCTTCCCCGGCTCATCCCCGCTGGGGCTTTTCCCCTGGGCCTAAGCCTCGCTTGAGGCCCCCTGCGTGGGGAGGTTGCTGGCATGGGCTGTCTTCACACTGTAAGGTGCTGGAGCTCCGAGGGCCTCGTCAGAGGCAAAGGCCTGCAAGGGGCTCAATGCCCAAGACTTCTTTGGCCCAGCAGCCTCAGAGCAGCAGGGAGAGCAAGAGGCCCACTGTGCCCCTAGGTCGGCTCTGCCACTTCCCGCACCGGCGGCCAGCCCAGCAGCTGCCTGACAGACTCTGGCTCCCCCGAGCTCTGTGCCGGTGCAGGGGGCAGGAACAGACGTGGGCATGTGGTTCTGCATTGACCTGGGAGTGTGCACACCCTGAGTGGCCGCTAGGCTCTGGGGCAAGAGCCTGGAGAGAGGACCACCCCGAAACTATTTTCTCCCGGGCTTGGGAGCATTGTGCAAGGCTTGCAGGAACCATAGACCAGAGTGCTTGCAAAGCGGCCTTTGGAGGCAGCCGGGGAGGTCTTCCAGCGCGAGAGGGCTGGCTGTGCTCAGAGTCCCCACAGGCCAGGGGCAGGATCCAGCAGGGCCCGTGCGCCTGGCCAGCCTTGCCCAGACTTTCCTGGCCTACGGGGATACTGCCCCACCCAGGGGCAGGCTGTGGGGACTTACTCCACACATGGCCGGCCGCCTCCCCAGGCTCATCCCTGCTGGCGCCATTCCCCTGGGCCCTGGCCTCGCTTGAGGCCTCCAGGGAGGGGAGGTTGCTGGCAGGGGCTGTCTCCACACTGCAAGGTGCTGGAGCTCCGAGGGCCTCGGCAGAGGCAAGGGGCCAGCAAGGGGCTGGATGCCAAAGACCTCTTTGCCCCAGCAGCCTCAGGGCAGCAGGGAAATCAAGAGGCCCACTGGGTCCCTAGGTCGGCTCTGCCCCTTCCCACACTGGCGGTCAGCCCAGCACCTGCCTGACAGATTCTGGCTCCTCTGAGCTCTCTGTCGGTGCAGGGAGCAGGAACAGACGTGTGCATGTGATTCTGCCTTGGCTTGGGAGTGTGCAACCCTGGCTGGACCCCAGGCTCTGGGGCAAGGGCCCAGAGAGAGGACAAACCCGAAGCGCTTTTCTCCCAGGCTTGGGATCTTTGTGCGCGGCTTGCGGGAACAGGGGGCGAGAGTACTTGGAAAGCGTCCTTTACAGGCAGCAGGGGAGGTCTTCCAGCGGTAGAGGGCCATTTGTGCTCAGAGCCCCCACAGGACAGGGGCATGATCCAGCAGGGCGCCTGCCCCTGACCAGCATTTCCCGGACGTTTCTGGCCTCCAGGGGAACTGTCCCACCAAGGGGTAGGCTGTGGGGATTGGGTCCAG
>QQTR01005201.1:21510647-21561498 GCA_003798545.1 Axis porcinus | reverse complement strand
GGCAGATCCGACCTAGGGGCACTGTGGGCCTCTTGCTCTCTCTGCTGCCCTGAGGCTGCTGGGCCAAAGAGGTCTTGGGCATTCAGCCCCTTGCTGGCACCTTGCCTCTGTTGAGGCCCTCGGAGCTCCAGCACATTGCAGCGTGTAGACAACCCCTGCCAGCAACCACCCCTACCAGGAGGCCTCAAGCGAAGCCTAGGCCCAGGGGAAAGGCGCCAGCGGGGATGAGCCTGGGGTGGCGCCCGGGCAAGTCTGGACCCAGTCCCCGCAGCCAGCCCCTGGTGGGGCAGTACCGTCAGAGGCCAGGAAGGTCTGGGCAACGCTGGCCAGGGGCAGGGGCCCTGATGGGTCCTGCCCCTGCCCTGTGGGGCCTCTGAGCACAACCGGCCCTCTCCCGCTGAAAGACCTCCCCGGCTGCCTCCAAAGGCCGTTTATGCAAGGACTCTGGCCCGCTCTTCCCGCAAGCCGCGCACAGTGCTACCAAGCCGGGGAGAAAAGCGCTTCGGGGTGTTCCTCTCTCCAGGCCCTTGCCCCTGAGCCTGGGGGCAGGAAAGGGGGTTCACACTCCCATGCCAAGGCAGAACCACATGCACACATCTGTTCCTCCCCTCTGCACCCGCAGAGAGCTTGGGGGTCCAGAGTCTGTCAGGCAGCTGCTGGGCTGTCCGCCTGTGTGGGAAGGGGCTGCGCTGACCTAGGGGCCCAAGGGGCCTCTTGCTCTCCCTGCTGCCCTGAGGCTGCTGGGACAAAGAGGTCTTGGGCATCCACCCCGTTGCTGGCCACTTGCCTCTCGTGAGGCCCTCGGAGCTCCAGCATCTTGCAGTGTGAGGATAGCCCCTGCTAGCAACCTCCCCACCAGGAGGCCTCAAGCGAGGCCTACGCCCAGGGGAAAGGTGCCAGCGGGGATGAGCCTGGGGAGGCGCCCGGGCATGTCTGGACCCAGTCCCCCAAGCCAGCCCCTTGGGGGGCAGTACCCCCGAAGGACAGGAACGTCCGGGAAAAGCTGTCCAGGTCCAAGGGCCCTGCTGGGTCCTGCCTCTGACCTGTCGGACCTCTGAGCACAACCGGCCCTCTCCCGCTGGAAGACTTCCCCGTTGCCTACAAAGGCCGCTTTGCAAGCACTCTCGCCCGGTGCTCCGGCAAGACGCGCACAATGCTTCCAAGTCCGTGAGAAATGCGCTTTGGGCTTATCCTCTCTCCGGGCCATTGCCCCTGAGCCTGGGGTCCAGCCAGGGGGTGCACACTCCCAAGCCAAGGCAGAACCACATGCACACGTCTGTTCCTGCCCCCTGCAATAGCAGAGAGCTCGGAGGAGCCAGAGTCTGTCAGGCAGCTGCTGGTCTGGCCGCATGTGTGGGAAGGGGCAGAGCCGACCTAGGGGCACAATGGGCCTCTTGTTCTCCCTGCTGCCCTGAGGATGCTGGAACAAAGAGGTCTTGATTATCCAGCCCCTTGCTGGCCCCTTTCCTCTGCAGAGGCCCTCGGTGCTCCAGCACCTTGCAGTGTGGAGCCAGCCCCTACCAGCATCATCCCCTCCCACGAGGCCTCAAGCAAGGCCTAGGCCCAGGGGAACGGTGCCAGCGGGGATGAGCTTGGGGAGGCGTCTGGGCATGGCTAGACCCAGTTGCCACAGCCTGCCCCCTGTGGGGCAGTTCCCCAGGAAGCCAGGAATGTCTGGGCAAGGCTTGCCAGGCGCAGGTGCCATGCTGGGTCCTACCCTTCGCCTGTGGGGCCTCTGAGCACAACCAGCCCTCTCTCGCAGTAAGACCTCCCCGGCTGCCTCCAAAGACCACTTTCCAAGCACTCTGGCCCGCGCTTCCCGCAAGTCGCGCACAATGCTCCCAAGCCAGGGAGAAAAGCCCTTCGGGGTGGTCCTCTCTCCGGGCCATTGCCCCTGAGCCTGGTGTCCAGCCACGGGGTGCACACTCCCAAGCCAAGGCAGAACCACATGCACACGTCTGTTCCTGTCGCCTGCAACGGCAGAGAGCTCGGAAGAGCCAGAGTCTGTCAGGCAGCTGCTGGTCTGGCCGCATGTTTGGGAAGGGGCAGAGCCGACCTAGGGGCACAATGGGCCTCTTGTTCTCCCTGCTGCCCTGAGGATGCTGGAACAAAGAGGTCTTGATCATCCAGCCCCTTGCTGGCCCCTTTCCTCTGCCGAGGCCCTCGGCGCTCCAGCACCTTGCAGTGTGGAGACAGCCCCTACCAGCATCCTCCCATCCCATGAGGCCTAAAGCAAGGCCTAGGCCCAGGGGAAAGGCGCCAGTGGGGATGAGCTTGGGGAGGCGTCTGGGCATGGCTGAACCCAGTTCCCACAGCCTGCCCCTTGTGGGGCAGTTCTCCCGGCGGCCAGGAATGTCTGGGCAAGGCTTGCCAGGTGCAGGCGCCATGCTGGGTCCTGCC
This sequence comes from Axis porcinus, assembly GCA_003798545.1. NCBI lineage: Eukaryota > Metazoa > Chordata > Mammalia > Artiodactyla > Cervidae > Axis > Axis porcinus. Next base: position 21,559,098 of record QQTR01005201.1, on the reverse strand, counting down.
CCTCGCCTGTGGGGCCTCTGAGCACAACCGGCCCTCTCTCGCAGTAAGCCCTCCCCGGCTGCCTCCAAAGGCCGCTTTGCAAGCACTCTGGCCCGCGCTTCCAACAAGTCGCGCACAATGCTCCCAAGCCCGGGAGAAAAGCGCTTCGGGGGGTCCTCTCTTCGGGCCATTGCCCGTGAACCTGGGTGTCAGCCAGGGGATGCACACTCCCAGGCTTTGTCAGAACCACATGCACACGTCTGTTCCTGCTCCCTGCACTGGCACAGTCCTTGGGGGAGCCAGAGCCTGTCGGGCAGCTGCTGGGCTGCCCAACTGTGTGGGAAAGGGCAGAGCCGACCTATGGGCACAGTGGGCCTCTTGTTCTCCCTGCTGCCCTGAGGCTGCTGTCCCAAAGAGGTCTTGGGCGTCCAACCCTTTGCTGGCGCATTTCCTCTGCCGATACCCTCGGACCTCCAGCACCTTGCAGTGTGGAGACAACCCCTGCCACAACCCCCCCTCCCAGGATGTCTGAAGCGAGGTCTAGGCCCAGGGGATTGGCGCTACTGGGGTTGAGCCTGGGGAGGCGCCCGGGCATGACTGGACCCAGTCCCCACAGCCTGCCCCTTGGTGGGGCAGTACCCCCAGAGGTCAGGAAGGTCTGGGCAAGGCTGGCCAGGGCCAGGGGCCCTTCTGGGACCTGCCCCTGGACTGTGGGGACTCTGAGCACACGCGGCCCTCTCCCGCTGGAAGACCTCCCCAGATGTCTCCAAAGGCCACTTTGCAAACACTTTGGCTTGCTGTTCCCGCAAGCCGCATTCAAGGCTCCCTAGCCCGGGATAAGTGCGCTTCGGGGTGATCCTCTCTCTGGGCCCCTGCCCCTGAGCCAGGGTGCCAGCCAGGGGGTGCACACTCCCATCCAAGGCGGAACCACATGCACACGACTGTGCCTGCCCACTGCACCGGCAGAGACCTCGGGGGAGCCAGAGTCTCTCAGGCAGCTGCTGGGCTGGCCGCCTGTGTGGAAAGGGGCAGAGCCGACCTAGGGGCACAGTGTGTCTCTTGCCGCGCTGCTGCGCTGACGCTGCTGTGCCAAAGAGGCCTTGAGCATCCAGCCCCTTGCTGGCCATTTGTCTCTGCCGCGGCCGTGGGAGCTCAAGCACATTGCAGTGTCGATACAGCCCCTGCAAGCAGCTTCCCGACCCAGGAGGCTTCAAGCGAGGCCTAGGCCCAGGGGAAAGGCACCAGCGGGGATGAGCTTGAGGAGACGCCCGGGCATGTCTGGACCCAGTCCCCGCAGCCTGCCCCTTGGTGGGGCAGTACCCCCATAGGACAGGAAGGTCTGGGCAAGGCTGGCCAGGACCAGGGGCCCTGCTGGGTCCTGACCCTGGCGTGTGGGGCGTCTGAGCACAACCAGCCCGCTCCAGCTGAAAGACCACCCCGGCTGCCTACAAAGGCCGCTTTGCAAGCACTCTGGGCTGCTGTCCCCGCAAGCCGCGCACAATGCTCCCAAGCAGGGGAGGACAGCACTTCGGGATGGTTCCCTCTCCGGGCCCTTGCCCCTGAGCCAGGTAGCCAGCCAGGGGGTGCACATTTCCAGGCCAAGGCAGAACCACATGTACACGTCTGTTCCTGCCCCCTGACCGGAAGAGAGCTCCAGGGAGCCAGAGTCTGACAGGCAGCTGCTGGTCTAGCCGACTGTGTGGGAGGGACAGAGCCGAACTAGGGGCACAGTGGGCCTCTTGCTCGGCCTGCTGCCCTGAGGCTGCTGGGCCAAAGAGGTCTTGGGCATCCAGCCCCTTGCTGGCCCCTTTCCACTGGCGAGACCCTCAGAGCTCCAGCACCTTGCAGTGTGGAGACAGCCCCTGCCAGCAACCTACCCTCCCAGGAGGCCTCAAGGGAGGCTTAGGCCCAGGGGAAACGCTTCAGTGTGGATGAGCCTGGGGAGTCGCCCGGGCATGTCTGGACGCAGTCCCCGCAGCCTGCCCATTGGTGAGGCACTACCCCCGGAGGCCAGGAAGGTCTGGGCAAGGTTGACCAGGGGCAGGGGCCATGCTGGCTCCTGCCCCTTGCCTGTGGGGCATCTGAGCACAACCGGCCCTCTCCCGCTAGAAGACCTCCCCGACTGCCTCCAAAGGCTGCTTTGCAAGCACTCTGGCCCGCTCTTCCCGTAAGACGCGCACAGTACTCCCAAGCCTGGGAAAAAAGTGCTTCGGGGTGGTCCTCTCTCCGGGCCCTTTACCCTGAACCTGGGGGCCAGCTAGGGGGTGCACACTCCCAGGTCAAGGCAGAACCACAGGCACACGTCTGTTCCTACCCCCTGCACCGGCAGAGAGCTCGGGGGAGCCAGAGTTTGTCAGGCAGCTGCTGGACTGGCCGCCTTTGTGCAAAGGGGCAGAGCCCACCTAGGGGCACAGTGGGCCTCTTGCTCTCCCTGCTGCCCTGATGATGCTGGGCAAAAGAGTACTTCGGCATCCAGAAACTTGCAGGCCTTTTGCCTCTGCCGATGCCCTCGGAGCTCCAGAACCTTGCAGTGTGGAGCAGCCCATGCCAGCAAACTCCCCACCCAGGAGGCCTCAAGCGAGGCTTAGGCCCAGGGGAAAAGCACCAGCGGGGATGAGCCAGGGAAGGCGCCCGGGCATGTCTGGACCCAGTCTCCGCAGCCTGCCCCTTGGTGGCGCAGTACCCCCTGAGGCCAGGAAGGTCCGGGAAAAGCTGTCCAGGGCCAGGGCCCCTGCTGGGTCCTGCCACTGTCCTGTGGGGCCTCTGAGCACAACCGGCCCTCTCCCGCTGGATAACCTCCCCGGCTGCCTACAAAGGCCGCTTTGCAAACACTGTAGCCGGCTCTTCCGACAAGCCGCAAACAATGCTTCCAAGCCCGGGAGAAAAGCACTTGGGGGTGGTCCTCTCTCCGGGCCCTTGCCCCTGAGCCTGGAGGCCAGCCAGGGGGTGTAAACTCCCAAGCCAAGGCAGTACTACATGCACACGGCTGTTCCTTCCCCTGCACCGACAGAGAGCTCGGCGGAGCCAGTGTCTGTCAGGTAGCTTTTGGGCTGGCAGAATGTGTGGGAAGGGGCAGAACCGACCTAGGGGTACAGTGGGCCTCTTGCTCTTGGGGTGGTCCTCTCTCGGGGCCCTTGCCCCTGAGACTGTGGGCCAGCGAGGGGGTGCACACTCCCAAACCAACGAAGAAGCACATGCATACGTCTATTCCTGCCGCCTGCACCGGCAGAGACCTCGGAGTAGCAAGAATCTGTCAGGCAGCTGCTGGGCTGGCCGCCTGTGTGGGAAGGGGCAGAGCCGACCTAGGGGCACAGTGGGCCGCTTGCTCTCCCTGCTGCCCTGAGGCTGCTGGGTCAAAGAGGTCTTTGGCCCTCAGAGCTCCACCACCTTGCAGTGTGGAGACGGCCCTGCTAGCAACCACCCCTCCAGGAGGCCTCAAGCGAGGCCTAGGCCCAGGGGAAATTAGCCAGCGGGGATGAGCCTCGGGAGGCACCCGGGCATGTTTGGACCTAGTCCCCGCAGCCTGCCCTTTTGGGCCAGTACCCCTGGAGGCTAGGAATTTCCGGGAAAGGCAGTCCAGTGCCAGAGGACCTCCTTGGTCCTGCCCCGGGCCTGTGGGGCCTCTGAGCGCAACCCGCCCTCTCCCGCTGGAAGACCTCCCCGGCTGCCTCCAAAGGCCACTTTGCAAGCCCTCTAGCCTGCTTTTCTGACAATCCGCGCACAATGCTTCCAAGACCGGGAGAAAAGCGCTTCGGGTTGGTCCTCTCTCCGGGCCCTTGCCCCTGAGCCTGGAGGCCAACCAGGGGGTGCCCACTCCCAGGCCAAGGCAGAACCACATGCACACGTCTGTTCCTGCCCCCTGCACCGGCAGAGAGCTTGATGGAAGCCTCAGTCTGTCAGGCAGCTGTTGGGCTGGCCGAATGTGTGGGAAGGGGCAGAACCGACCTAGCGGCACAGTGGGCTTCTTGCTCTCCCTTCTGTCGTGAGGCTGCTGGGCAAAAGAGGTCTTGGGCATCCAGCCACTTGCTGGCCCCTTGCCTCTGGCGAGGCCCTCGGAGCTCCAGCACCTTGCAGTGTGGAGACAGCCCCTGCCAGGAACGTCCCCTCCCAGGAGGCCTCAAGCGAGGCCTAGGCCCAGGGGAAAGGCGCCAGCGGGGATGAGCCTGAGGAGGCGCCCGGCATGTCTGGACCCTGTCCCCACAGCCTGCACCTTGGTGCGACAGTTCCCCCTGAGGCCAGGAAGGTCTGGGAAATGCTGGCCAGCGGCAGGGGCCCTGTTGGGTCATGCCCCTGTCCTGTGGGTCCTCTGAGCACAACCGGCCCTCTCCCGCTGGAAGACCTCCCCGGCTGCCTACAAGGCCGCTTTGCAAGCATTGTGCCCTGCGTTCCCGCAAGCCGCGCACAAGGCTCCCAAGCCTGGGAGAAAAGCGATTCGGGATCGTCCTCTCTCCAGGCCCTTGCCTCTGAGCCTGGGGGCCAGCCCTGTGGTGCACACCCCAGGCCAGGGCAGAACCACATGCACACGTCTGTTCCTGCCCCCTGCAGCTGCAGAGAGCTCCGGGGAGCCAGAGTCTGTCAGGCAGCTGCTGGGCTGGCCCCCTGTGTGGGAAGGGACAGAGCCGACCTAGGGGCACAGTGGGCCTCTTGCTCTCCCTGCTGCCTTGAGGCTGTTGGGCCAAAGAGGTCTTGGCCATCCAGCCCCTTGCTGGCCCCTTGCCTCTGCCAAGGCCCTGAAGGTCCAGCACATTGCAGTGTGGAGACAGCCTCTGTAAGCCACCTGCCCTCCCAGGAGGCCTGAAGCGAGGCTTAGGACCAGGGGAAAGGCACCAGCGAGGATGCGCCTGGGGAGGCGCCCGGGCATGTCTGTACCCAGTCCCCGCAGCCTGCCCCTTGGTGTGGCAGAACCCACGGAGGCCAAATGTCTGGGCAAGGCTGGCCAGGACCAGGGGCCCTTCTAGGGCCTGCCCCTGGCGTGTGGGGCCTCTGAGCAAAACCTGCCCTCTCCCGCTGGAAGACCTCCCCGACTTGCCTCCAAAGGCAGCTTTGCAAGCACTCTGGCAGGCTGTTCCCGCAACACGCGCACAATGCTCCCAAGTCCGGGAGCAAAGCGCTTTGGGGTGGTCCTCTCTCCTGGCCCTTGCCCCTGAGCCTGGGGGCCCGCCAGGGAGTGCACACTCCCTGGCCAAGGCAGAACCACATGCACACGTCTGTTCCTGCCCCCTTCACTGGCAGAGAGCTCGGGGAAGCCAGAGTCTCTCAGGCAGCCGCTGGGCTGTCCGCATGTGTGGAAAGGGACAGCGCAGACCTAGGTCACAGAGGGCCTCTTGCTCTCCCTGCTGCCCTGAGGCTGCTGGGCCAAAGAGGTCTTGGGCATCCAGCCGCTTGCTGGCCCCTTGCCTCTGCCGAGGCCCTCGGAGCTCCAGTCCATTGCAGTGTGGAGACAGCCCCTGCCAGCAACCAACCATCCCATTAGGCCTCAAGCGAGGCCTAGGCCCAGCGGAAAGTCACCAGCGGGGATGAGCCTGGGGAGGTGTGCAGGCATGTCTGGACGCAGTCCCCACAGCCTGCCCTTGGTGGGACAGTTCCCCCGGAGTCCAGAAAGCTCAGCGCAAGGGTGGCCAGGGGCAGGGGCCCTGCTGTGTCATGCCCCTGTCCTGTGAGGCCTCGGAGCACAACCCGTTCTCTCCAGCTGGAAGACCTCCCCGGCTGCCTACAAAGCCGCTTTGCAAGCACTTTGGCTGCTGTTCCTGCAAGCCGAGCACAAGGCTCCCAAGCCCGGGAGAATATCGCTCTGGGGTGGTCCTCTCTCCGGGCCCTTGCCCCTGAGCCTGGGGGCCAGCCAGGGGATGCACACTCCCAGCCCAAGGCAGAACCACATGCACACGTCAGTTCCTGCCCCCTGCACCGGCAGAGAGCTCGGGGGAGCCACAGTGTCTCAAGAAGATGCTGGGTTGGCCGCCTGTGTGGGAAGGGGCATGGCTGACCTAGGGGCACAGTGTGACTCTTGCTCTCACTGCTGCCCTGAGGCTGCTGGGACAATGAGGTCTTGGGCATCCAGCCCCTTGGTGGCCCCTTGCCTCTGCCGAGGCCCTGGGAGCTCCAGCACCTTACAGTGTGGAGACAGCCCCTGCAGCAACCTCACCTCCAGGGAGCTCTCAAGCGAGGCCTAGGCCCATGGGAAAGGCGCTAGCGGGTATGAGCCTGCGGAGGCGCCCGGACATATCTGGATACAGTCCCGGCAGACTGTCCCTTGGTTCGGCAGTACCCCCGGAGGACAGGAACTCTGGGCAAGGCTGGCTAGGCCCAGGGTCACAGCTGGGTCCTGTCCCTGGCCTATAGGGACTCTGAGCACAACTGGCCCTCTCCCGCGGGAAGACCTCCCCGGCTGCCTCCACAGGCCGCTTTGCAAACACTCTCGCTCACTGTTCCCGAAATCCGCGCACAATGCTCCCAATCCGGGGTGAATAGCGCTTCGGGGTGGTCCTCTCTCGGGGCCCTTGACCCTGAGCCTGGGGGCCAGCCAGGGGGTGCACACTCCCAAGCCAAGGCAGAACCACATGCACACGTCTGTTCCTACCCCCTGCAACGGCAGAGAGCTCGGGGGAGCCAGAGTCTTTCAGGCAGCTTCTGGGCTGGCGGCCTTTGTGGGAAGGCGCAGAGCCGACCTAGGGTCACAATGGGCCTCATGTTCTCCCTGCTGCCCTGAGGCTGCTGGGACAAAGACGACTTGATAATCCAGCCCCTTGCAGGCCCCTTACCTCTGCCGAGGCTCTCGGCACTCCAGTACCTTGCAGTGTGGAGACAGCCCCGGCCAGCATCCTCCCTTCCCACGAGGCGTCAAGCGAGGCCTAGGCCCAGGGAAAGGCGCCAGCGGGGATGAGCCAGGGGATGCGCCCGGGCATGTCTGGATCCAGTCCCCACAGATTTCCTATTGGTGGGGCAGTATCCCCAGAAACCAGGAAGGTTTAGGCAAGGCTGGCCAGGGGCAGGTGACCTGCATTGTCCTTCCCCTGTCCTGTGGGGCCTCTGAGCACATCGGGCCCTCTCACGCTGGAAGATTTGTAAGCACTCTCGCCCAATGTTTCCGAAAGACGCGCACAATGGTCCCAAGCCCGGGAGAAAAGCCCTTCGTGTTGTCCTCTTTCCGGGCCCTTGCCCCTGAGTCTGGGGTCCAGGCAGGGGGTGCACACTCCCAGACCAAGGCAGAAAGACATGCACACGTCTGTTCCTGCCCACTGCACCGGCAGAGAGCTCGGGGTAGCCAGAGTCTGTCAGGCAGCTGTTGGGCTGGCCGCATGTGTGGGAAGAGGCAGAGCCGACCTAGGGGCACAGAGGGCCTCTTGCACTCCCTGCTGCCCTGAGACTGCTGAAACAAAGAGGTCTTGATCATCCAGCCCGTTGCTGGCTCCTTTCCTCTGCAGAGGCCCTTGGTGCTCCAGCACCTTGCAGTGTGGAGACAGCCCCTGCCAGCATCCTCCCCTCCCACGAGGCCTCAAGCGAGGCCTAGGCCCAGGGGAAAGGCACCAGCGGGGATGAGCCTGGGGAGGAGCCCGGGCATGTCTGGACCCAGTCCCCGCAGCCTGCCCCTTGGTGGGGCAGTACCACTGTAGGCCAGGAAGGTCTGGGCAAGGCTGGCCAGGACCAGGCACCCTGCTAGGTCCTGACCCTGGTGTGTGGGACCTCTGAGCACACCCAGCCCTCCCCCGCTGGAAGACCTCCCCGACTGCCTCCAAAGGCCGCTTTGCAAGCACTCTCGCCCGCTGTTCCGGGAGGCCGCGCACAATGCTACGAGGCCCGGGAGAAAAGCGATTCGGGGTAGTCCTCTCTCCGGGCCCTTGCCCCTGAGCCTGGGGGCCAACCTGGGGGTGCACAGTCCCAGGCCAAGGCAGAACCACATACACACATCTGTTCCTCCCCTGCACCAGTATAAGTCTCGGAGGAGACAGAGTCTCTCAGGCAGGTTCTGGGCTTTCCGCATGTGTGGAAAGGGGCAGTGCTTACCTAGGGGCACAGTGTGCCTCTTGCTCTCCCTCCTGCTCTGAGGCTGCTGGGCCAAAGAGGTCTTGGGGATCCAGCCCATTGCTGGCCCCTTGCCTCTGTCAAGGCCCACGGAGGTCCAGCACCTTGCAGTGTGGAGACAGCCCCTGCCAGCAACCTCCCGTCCCAGGAGGTCTCAAGCGAGGCCTAGGCCCATGGAAAGGTGCTAGCGGGTATGAGCCTGGAGAGGCGTCTGGGCAGGCTGGACCCAGTTCCCACAGCCTGCCCCTTGGTGGGGCAGTTCCCCCGGAGATCAGGAAGGTCTGGGCAAGCGTGGCCAGGGGCAGGAACCCTGCTGGGACCTGCCCTGGCCTGTGGGGCCTCTGAGCACAACCAGCCCTCTCCCGCTGGAAGACCTCCCCGGCTTCCTCCAAAGGCCGCTTTGCAAGCACTCTGGCCCGCTATTCCCGCAACACGCGCACAATGCTCCCAAGTCCGGGAGCAAAGCGCTTCGGGGTGGTCCTCTCTCCGGGCCCTTGCTCAGTGGCCTGGGGGCCAGCCAAGTGATGTATACTCCCAGGCCAAGGCAGAACCACATGCACACATCTGTTCCTACCCCCTGCAACGAAGGAGAGCTCGGGGGAGCCAGAAACTGTCAGGCAGCTGCTGGGCTGGCCGCCTGTGTGGGACGGGGCAGAGCTGATCTAAGGGCACAGTGGGCCTCTTGCTCTCTCTGCTCCCTGAGGCTGCTGGGCCAAAGAGGTCTTGGGCATCCAGCCCGTTGCTGGCTCCTTTCCTCTGTTGAGGCCCTCGGAGCTCCAGCACATTGCAGTGTGGAGACAGCCCCTGCCAGCAACCTCCCCTACCAGGATGCAACAAGCGAAGCCTAGGCCCAGGGGAAAGGCGCCAGCGGGGATGAGACTGGGTAGGCGCTCGGGCAAGTCTGGACCCAGTCCCAGCAGCCTGCCCCTGGTGGGGCAGTACCACCGGAGGCCAGGAAGTTTGGGGCAAGGCTGTCCCGGGCCAGGGACCCAGCTGGGTCCTGCCCCTCGCCTTTGGGGCCTCTGAGCAAGACCGGCCCTCTCCCGCTAGAAGACCTCCCCGACTGCCTCCAAAGGCTGCTTTGCAAGCACTCTGGCCCGCTGTTCCCGCAAGATGCGCACAGTACTCCCAAGCCTGGGAGATAAGTGCTTCGGGGTGGTCCTCTCTCCGGGCCCTTGCCCCTGAACCGGGGGGCCAGTTAGGGGGTGCACACTCCCAGGTCAAGGCAGAACCACAGGCACACGTCTGTTCCTACCCCCTACACCGGCAGAGAGGCCGGGGGAGCCAGAGTTTGTCAGGCAGCTGCTGGACTGGCCGCCTTTGTGGAAAGGGGCAGAGCCCACCTAGGGGCACAGTGGGCCTCTTGCTCTCCCTGCTGCCCTGATAATGCTGGGCAAAAGAGTTCTTGGGAATCCAGAAACTTGCAGGCCTCTTGGCCCGGCCAACGCCCTCGGAGCTCCAGCACCTTGCACTGTGGAGCAGCCCATGCCAGCAAACTCCCCACCCAGGAGGCCTCAAGCGAGGCTTAGGCCCAGGGGAAAAGCACCAGCGGGGATGAGCCAGGGAAGGCGCCCGGGTATGTCTGGACCCAGTCCCCGCAGCCTGCCCTTGGGTGGCGCAGTACCCCCGAAGGCCAGGAAGGTCCGGGAAAAGCTGTCCAGGGCCAGGACCCCTGCTGGGTCCTGCCACTGTCCTGTGGGGCCTCTGAGCACAACCGGCCCTCTCCCGCTGGAAGACCTCCCCAGCTGCCTACAAAGGCCGCTTTGCAAACACTCTCGCCCGCTGTTCCAACAAGCAGCACACAGTGCTTCCAAGCCCGGGAGAAAAGCACTTGGGGGTGGTCCTCTCTCCGGGCCCTTGCCCCTGAGCCTGGAGGCCAGCCAGGGGGTGTAAACTCCCAAGCCAAGGCAGTACTACATGCACACGTCTGTTCCTTCCCCTGCACCGGCAGAGAGCTCGGCGGAGCCAGTGTCTGTCACGTAGCTGTTGGGCTGGCAGAATGTGTGGGAAGGGGCAGAACCGACCTAGGGGCACAGTGGGCCTCTTGCTCTTGGGGTGGTCCTCTCTCCGGGCCCTTGCCCCTGAGACTGTGGGCCAGCGAGGGGGTGCACACTCCCAATCCAAGGAAGAAGCACATGCACACGTCTATTCCTGCCGCCTGCACCGGCAGAGACCTCGGAGGAGTGAGAATCTGTCAGGCAGCTGCTGGGCTGGCCGCCTGTGTGGGAAAGGGCAGAACCGACCTAGGGGCACAGTGGGCCTCTTGCGCTCCCTGCTGCCCTGAGGCTGCTGGGTCAAAGAGGTCTTGGGCATCCAGCCCCTTGCTGGCCCCTTGCCTCTGGCGAGGCCCTCAGAGCTCCAGCACCTTGCTGTGTGGACAGCCCCTGCCAGCAATCTCCCATCCCAGGAGGCCTCAAGCCATGCTTAGGGCCAGGGGAAAGGCACAAGAGGAGATGAGCCTGGGAAGGCGCTCGGGCATGTCTGGACCCAGTCCCACAGCCTGCTCATTGGTGGGTGAGTACCCCCGGAGGCCAGGAAGGTCTGGGCAAGGCTGGCCAGAGCCAGGGGCCCTGCTGGTTCCTGCCCATGGACTGTGGGGCTTCTGAGCACAAGCGGCCCTCTCCCGCTGGAAGACCTCCCCGGCTATCTCCAAAGGCCACTTTGAAATCACTCTCGCCCGCTGTTCCCCCAAGCCGTGCACAATGCTCCCAAGCCCGGGAGAAAAGCGCTTCGGGGTGGTCCTCTCTCCGGCCCCTTGCCCATGAGACTGGGAGCCAGCCAAGCGGTGCATACTTCCACGCCAAGGCAGAACCACATGCACATGTCTGTTGCTGCCCCCTGTACCGGCAGAGAGCCCATGGGAGCCAGAGTCTGTCAGGCAGCTGCTGGGCTGGCTGCCTGTGTGGGAAGGAGCATTGCCGACCTACGGGCATAGCGGGCCTTTTGCTCTCCCTGCTGCCCTGAGGCTGCTGGGCCAAAGGGTTCTTGGGCATCCAGCCACTTGCTGGCCCCTTACGTCTGCTTAGTCCCACGGAGCTCCAGCACGTTGCAGTGTGGAGACAACCCCTGCCAGCAACGTCCAATCCCAGAAGACCTCAAGAGAGGCTTGGGCCCAGGGAAAATCACCAGCCTTAATGAGCCAGGTGAGGCGCCCGTGCATGTGTGGACCCAATCCCCGCAGCCTGCCCCTTGGTGGGGCAGTACCCCCGTAGGCCAGGAAGATCTGGGCAAGGCTGGCCAGGGCCAAGGGCCCTGCTCGGTCCTGCCCCTTGCCTGTGGGGCCTCTGAGCACAACTGGCCCTCTCCCCCTGGAAGACCTCCCCGGCTGCTTCCAAAGGCCGCTTTGCAAGCACTCTGGCCCGATGTTCCGCAAGCCGCGCACAAGGCTCCCAAGCCCGGGAGAAAAGCGCTTTGGGTTGGTCCTCTCTCCGGGCCCTTGCCCCTGAGCCTGGGGGTCAACCAGGGGTTGCACACTCCCAGACCAAGGCAGAATGACATGCACATGTCTGTTCCTGCCCCCTGCAATGGCAGAGAGCTCGGGGGAGCCAGAGTCTGTCAGGCAGCTGCTGGGCTGGCCGCCTTTGTGGGAAGGGGCATAACCAACCTAGAGGCACAGTGGGCTTCTTGCTCTCCCTGCTACCCTGAGGCTGCTGGGCCAAAGAGGTCTTGGGCATCCAGCCCCTTGCTGGCCCATTGCCTCTGCCGAGGCCTTCGGAGCTCCAACACCTTGCAGTCTGGAGACAGCCCCTGCCAGCAACCTCCCCGACCAGGAGGCCTCAAGCGAGGCTTAGGCCCAGGGGAAAGACACCAGCGGGGATGAGCCTGGAGAGGCGCCCGGGCCTGTCTGGACCCAGTCCCAACAGCTTGGCCCTTGGTGGGGCAGTACCCCCGGAGGCTAGGAAGGTACGGGAAAGGCTGTCCAGGGCCAGGGGCCCTGATGGATCCTGCCAGTGGCCTGTGGGGCCGCTGAGCACAACCGGCCCTCTCCTGCTGGAAAACCAACCCGGCTGCCTCCAAACACCGCTTTGCAAGCACTCTCGCCCGCTCTTCCGACAAGCCGCGCACAATGCTTCCAAACGCGGGAGAAAAGCGCTTCGGGTTGGTCCTGTCTCCGGTCCCTTTTCCCTGAGCCTGGGGGCCAGCCAGGGGGTGCACACTCCCAAGCAAAGGCAGAAACACATGCACACGTCTGTTATTGCCCCCTGCACCGGCAGAGAGCTCGGGGGAGCCAGAGTCTGTCAGGCAGCTGTTGGGCTGGCCGAACGGGTGGGACGGGGCAGACCGACCTAGGGGCACAGTAGGTCTCTTGTTCTCCCTGCTGCCCTAAGGATGCTGGGCCAAAGAGGTCTTGGGCATCCAGCCCCTTGCTGGCCCCTTGTTTCTGCCAAGGCCCTCGGAGGTCCAGCACCTTGCAGTGTGGAGACAGCCCCTGCCAGCAACGTCCGCTCCCAGGAGGCCTCAAGCGAGGCTTAGCCCCAGGGGAAAGGCACCAGCGGGGATGAGCCTGGGGAGGTGCCCGGGCATGTGTGGACCCAGTCCCCGCAGCCTGCCCCTTGGTGGGGCAGTACCCCAGTAGACCAGGAAGGTCTTGCCAAGGCTGGCCAGGCCCAGGGTCCCTGCTGGGTCCTGCCCCTGGCTTGTGGGGCGTCTGAGCAAATCCGGTCCTCTCCCGCTGGAAGACCTCCCCGGCTGCCTACAAAGGCCGCTTTTGAAGAACTCTGGCCCCCTGTTCCCACAAACCACGCACAATGCTCCCAAGCCCGGGAGAAAAGCGCTTCGGGTTGGTCGTCTCTCCGGGCACTTGCCCCTGAGCCTGGGGGCCAGCCATGGGGTGCACACTCCCAGGCCAAGGCATAACCACATGCACACGTCTGTTCCTGCCCCCTGCACCGGCAGAGAGCTCCGGGGAGCCACAGTCTCTCAGGCAGCTGCTGGGCTGGACGCCTGTGTGGGTACGGAGAGAGCCGACCTAGGTTCACAGTGGGCCTCTTGCTCTCCCTGCTTCCCTGAGTAAGCTGGTCCAAAGAGGTCTTGGGCATCCAGCCCCTTGCTGGCCCCTTGCCTCTGCCGAGGCCCTTGGAGCTCCAGCACCTTGCAGTGTGGAGACAAACCCTGCCAGCAACCTCCACTCCCAGGAGGCCTCAAGCGAGGCTTAGGCCCAGGGGAAAGGCACCACCGGTGATGAGCCTGGGTAGGCGCCCGGGCATGCCTGGACACAGTCCCCGCAGCCTGCCCCTTGGTGGGGCAGAACCCACGGAGGCCAAAACTCTGGGTCAGGCTGGCGAGGGGCAGGGGCCCTGCTGGGTCCTGCCCCTGACGTGTGGGGCCTCTGAGCACAACCGGCCCTCTCCCGCTGGAAGACCTCCCTGGCTGCCTACAAAGGCCGCTTTGCAAGCACTCTGGCATGCTGTTCCCGGAAGCCGCGCACAAGGCTCCCAAGCCCGGGAGAAAAGCGCTTTGGGTTGGTCCTCTCTCCGGGCCCTTGCCCCTGAGCCAGGTGCCAGCCAGGGGGTGCACACTCCCAGTCCTAGGCAGAACCACATGCACACGACTGTTCCTGCCCACTGCACCGGCAGAGAGCTCGGGGGAGCCAGAGTCTGTCAGGCAGCTGCTGGGCTGGCCGCCTTTGTGGGAAGGGGCATAACCAACCTAGAGGCACAGTGGGCTTCTTGCTCTCCCTGCTACCCTGAGGCTGCTGGGCCAAAGAGGTCTTGGGCATCCAGCCCCTTGCTGGCCCCTTGCCTCTGCCGAGGCCCTTGGAGCTCCAGCACCTTGCAGTGTGGAGACAGCCCCTGCCAGCAACGTCCGCTCCCAGGAGGCCTCAAGCGAGGCTTAGCCCCAGGGGAAGGGCACCAGCGGGGATGAGCCTGGGGAGGTGCCCGGGCATGTGTGGACCCAGTCCCCGCAGCCTGCCCCTTGGTGGGGCAGTACCCCCGTAGGCCAGGAAGATCTGGGCAAGGCTGGCCAGGGCCAAGGGCCCTGCTCGGTCCTGCCCCTTGCCTGTGGGGCCTCTGAGCACAACTGGCCCTCTCCCCCTGGAAGACCTCCCCGGCTGCTTCCAAAGGCCGCTTTGCAAGCACTCTGGCCCGCGGTTCCCGCAAGCCACGCACAAGGCTCCCAAGCCCGGGAGAAAAGCGCTTCGGGTTGGTCTTCTCCCCGGGCCCTTGCCGCTGAGCCTGGGGGCCAGCCAGAGGGTGCACACTCCCAGGCCAAGGCAGAACCACATGCACACGTCTGTTCCTGCCTCTACACCGGCAGAGATTTCGGGGGAGCCAGATTCTGTCTGGCAGCTGCTGGACTGGCCGAATGTGTGGGAAGGGGCAGAACCGACCTAGGGGCACAGTGCGGCACTCGCTCTCGGGGTGGTCCTCTCTCCGGGCCCTTGCCCCTGAGCCAGGTGCCAGCCAGGGGGTGCACACTCCCAGTCCTAGGCAGAACCACATGCACACGACTGTTCCTGCCCACTGCACCGGCAGAGAGCTCGGGGGAGCCAGAGTCTCTCAGGCAGCTGCTGGGCTGGCCACCTGTGTGGGAAGGGGCAGAGCCGACCTAGGGGCACAGTGGGTCTCTTGCTCTCGCTGCTGCACTGACACTGCTGTGGCAAAGAGGCCTTGGGCATCCAGCCCCTGCTGACCATTTGCCTCTGCCGCGGCTGTGGGAGCTCAAGCACATTGCAGTGTGGATACAGCACCTGCAAGCAACTTGACCACCCAGGAGGCCTCAATCGAGGCCTAGGCCCAGGGGAAAGGCACCAGCGGGGATTAGCCTGGGGAGGCGCCCGGGCCTGTCTGGACCCAGTCCCCGCAGCCTGCGCCTTGGTGGGGCAGTACCCTCGTAGGACAGGAATGTCTGGGCAAGGCTGGCCAGGACCAGGGGCCCTGCTGGTTCCTGCCCCTGGTGTGTGGGGCGTCTGAGCACAACCGTACCTCTCCCACTGGAAGACCTGCCCGGCTGCCTCTTAAGGCCGCTTTGCAAGCACTCTCGCCCACTGTTCCGGCAAGCGGTGCACAATGTTCCCAGGCCAGGGAGAAAAGCGCTTTCGGGTGGTCCTCTCTCCAGGCCCTTGCCCCTGAGCCTGGGGGCCAGCCAGGGGGTGCAGACATCCAGGCCAAGGCAGAAACACCTGCACACCTCTGTTCCTGTCCCCTGCAGCAGCAGAGAGCTCCAGGGAGCCAGAGTCTTTCAGGCAGCTGCTGGGCATGCCGCCTGTATGGGAAGGGGCAGCACTGACCTAGGGACTCAGTGGGCCACTTGCTCTCCCTGCTGCCATGAGGTTGCTGGACCAAAGTGGTCTTGGGCATCCAGCCCCTTGCTGGCCCCTTGCCTCTCGCAATGCCCTCGGAGGTCCAGCACCTTGCAGTGTGGAGACAGCCCCTGCCAGCATCGTCCACTCCCAGGAGGCCTCAAGAGAGGCCTAGGCCCAGGGGAAAGGCAACAGCGGGGATGAGCCAGGGGACGCGCCCGGGCATGTCTGGACCCAGGCCCCGCAGCCTGCCCCTTGGGTGGCAGTACCCCCGGAGGCCAGGAATTTCTGGGCATGGGGGGCCATGGGCAGTGGCCATGCTGGGACCTGCCGCTGGGCTGTGGGGCCTCTGAGCACAACCAGCCCTCTCCCGCTGGAAGACCTCCCCGGCTGCCTACAAAGGCCGCTTTGCAAGCACTCTGGGCTGCTGTTTCCGCAAGTCGTGCACAATGCTCCAAGCCCGGGAGGAAAGCGCTTCGGTGTGGTTCTCTCTCCGGGCCCTTGTCCCTGAGCCAGGGAGACAGCCAGGGGGTGCACACTTCGAGACCAAGACAGAACCACATGTACACGTCTGTTCCTGCCCCCTGCACCGGAAGAGACCTCGAGGGAGCCAGAGACTGACAGGCAGCTGCTGGTCTAGCCGCCTGTGTGGGAGGGGCAGAGCCGAACTAGGGGCACAGTGGGCCTCTTGCTCCTCCTGCTGCCCTGAGGCTGCTGGTCCAAAGAGGTCTTGGGCATCCAGCCCCTTGCTGGCCCCTTGCCTCTGGTGAGGCCCTCAGAGCTCCAGCAACTTGCAGTGTGGAGAGAGCCCTAGCCAGCAACCTCCCCTCCCAGGAGGCTTCAAGCGAGGCTTAGGCCCAGGGGAAAGGCGCCAGCGGGGATGAGAATTGGGAGGCGCCTGGGCATGTCTGGACCCAGTCCTCGCAGCGAGCCGTTGGTGAGGCAGTACCCGCAAAGGCCAGAAAGGTCTGGGCAAGGCTGGCCAGGGGCAGGGGCCCTAATGGCTCCTGCCCCTGGCCTGTGGGGCATCTGAGCACAACGGGCCTCTCCCGCTGGAAGACCCCCCTGGCTGCCTACAAAGGCCACTTTGCAAGCACTCTGGCCTGCTGTTCCGCAAGCCGCGCACAATGCTCCCAAGCCGGGGAGAATAGCGCTTCGGGGTGGTCCTCTCTCCGGGCCCTTGCACGTGAGCCTGGGGGCCAGCAAGGGTGTGCACACTCCGAAGTCAAGGGAGAACCACATGCACATGTCTGTTACTGGCACCTGCACCGGCAGAGAGCTCGGAGGAGCCAGAGTCTGTCAGGCAGCTGCTGGGCAGGCCCCCTGTGTGGGAAGGGACAGAGCCGACCTAGGGGCACAGTGGGCCTCTTGTTCTCCCTGCTGCCCTGAGGCTGTTGGGCCAAAGAGGTCTTGGCCATCCAGCCCCTTGCAGGCCTCTTGCCTCTGCCCATGCCCTCGGAGCTCCAGCACCTTGCAGTGTGTAGACAGCCCATGCCAGCAGCTTCCCCACCCAGGAGGCCTCAAGCGAGGCTTAGGCCCAGGGGAAAAGCACCATCTTGGATGAGCCTGGGAAGGCGCCCGTGCATGTCTGGACCCAGTCACCGCAACCTGCCCATTGGTGGGGCAGTACCCCCAGAGGACAGGAAGGTCCGGGAAAGACTGTTCAGGGCCAGGGGCCCTACTGGCTCCTGCCTGTGGCCTGTGGAGCCTCTGAGCACAACCGGCCCTCTCCCGCTGGAAGACTTCCCCTCTGCCTCCAAAGGCCGCTTTGCAAGCACTCTTGCCCGCTGTTCTGACAAGCCGCGCACAATGCTTCCAAGCCCGGGAGAAAAGCGCTTCGGAGTGGTCCTCTCTTCGAGCCATTGCCCCTGAGCCTGGGGGCAAGCCAGGGTATGCACACTCCCTCGCCAAGGCAGAACCACATGCACACGTCTGTTCCTGACCCCTGCACCGGCAGAGAGTTCCGGGGAGCCACAGTCTCTCAGGCAGCTGCTGGGCTGGACGCCTGTGTGGGTACAGACAGAGCCGACCTAGGGTCACAGTGGGCCTCTTGCTCTCCCTGCTGCCCTGAGGCGGTTGGGCCAAAGAGGTCTTGGGCATCCAGCCCCTTTCTGGCCCCTTGCCGGCCCCTTGCCTCTGCCGAGTCCCTCGGAGCTCCAGCACCTTGCAGTGTGGAGACAACCCCTGCCAGCAACCTCCGCTCCCAGGAGGCCTAAAGCGAGGCTTAGGCCCAGGGGAAAGGCACCAGCGGGGATGAGCCTGGGGAGGCGCCCAGGCAGGCCTGAACACAGTCCCCGCAGCCTGCCCCTTGGTGGGGCAGAACCCACGGAGGCCAAAACTCTGGGTCAGGCTGGCGAGGGACAGGGGCCCTGCTGGGTCCTGCCCCTGGCGTGTGGAGCCTCTGAGCACAACCGGCCCTCTCCCGCTGGAAGACCTCCCCGGCTGCCTCCAAAGGACGCTTTGCAAGCACTCTCGCCCGCTGTTCCGGCAAGCCGCCCACAATGCTCCCAGGCGCGGTAGAAAAGCGCTTCGGGGTGGTCCTCTCTCCGAGCCCTTGCCCCTGAGCATGGGGGCCATCCACGGGGTGCGCACTCCCAGGCCAAGGCACAACCATATGCACACGTTTGTTCCTGCCCCCTGCACCGGCAGAGAGCTCGGGGGAGCCAGAGTCTCTCAGGCAGCTGCTGGGCTGGCCGCCTTTGTGGGTACGGACAGAGCAGACCTAGGGGCCTAGTGGGCCTCTTGCTCTCCCTGCTGCCCTGAGGCTGCTGGGCCAACGAGGTCTTGGGCATCCAGCCCGTTGCTGGCCGCTTGCCTCTGGCAAGGCCCTCGGAGCTCCAGCACCATGCAATGTGGAGACAGCACCTGCCAGCAACCTCTCCTCCCAGGAGGACTGAAGAGAGGCCTAGGCCCAGGGGAAAGGTGCCAGCGGGGTGAACCGGGGAGGTGCACGGGCATGTCTGGACCCAGTCCCCACAGCCTGCCCCTTGGTGGGGCAGTACCCCCGTAGGCCAGGAAGGTCTGGGCAAGGCTGGCCAGGACCAGGGGCCCTGCTGGGACCTGACGCTGGCATGTGGGGCCTTGAGCACAACCGGCCCGTTCCCACTGGAAGACCTCCCCGGCTGCCTCCAAAGGACGCTTTGCAAGCACTCTCGCCCGCTGTTCCTGCAAGCCAGGCACAATGCTCCCAGGCCCGGGAGAAAAGAGCTTCGGGGTTCACTTCTCTCCGGGCCCTTGCCCCTGAGCCTGGGGGCCAGCCAGTGGTTGCACACTCCCTGGCCAAGGCAGAACCACATGCACATGTCTGTTCCTGCCCCTGCACCAGTAGAGAGCTCGGATGAGCCAGAGTCTCTCAGGCAGCTGCTGGGCTGTCCGCCTGTGTGGGAAGGGGCAGAGCCGACCTAGGGGCAGAGTGGGCCTCTAGCTCTCCCAGCTGCCCTGAGTCTGCTGGTCCAAAGAGGTCTTGGGTATCCAGCCCCTTTCTGGCCCCTTGCCTCCTCCGAGGCCCTCGGAGCTCCAGCTCCTTGCAGTGTGCAGACAGCCCCTGCAAACAACCTCCCGTCCCAGCAGGCCTCAAGCGAGGCCTAGGCCCAGGGGAAAGGCACCAGCGGGGATGAGCCTGGGGAGGCGCCCGGGCATGTCTGGACCCAGTCCCCACTGCCTTCCCTGGGTGGGACAGTTCCCCTGAGGCCAGGAAGTTTTGGGCAAGGCTGGCCAGGGGCAGGGGCCCTGCTGGGTCATCCCCCTGTCCTGTGGGGCCTCTGAGCACAACGGGCCCTCTCCCGCTGGAAGACCTCAGCGGCTGCCTCCAAAGGACGCTTTGCAAGCACTCTCGCCCGCTGTTCCCGCAAGCCGCGCACAATGCTCCCAGGCCCGGGAGAAAAGCACTTTGAGGTGGTCGCTCCCCGGCGCTTGCTGCTGAGCCAGGGTGCCAGCCAGTGGGTGCTCACTCCATGGCCAATGAAGAACCACATGCACACGTCTGTTCCTGCCCCCTGCACCAGCAGAGAGCTCGGGGGAGCCAGAGTTTGTCAGGCAGTTGCTGGGCTGGCCGCCTGTGTGGGAAAGGGCAGAGTCGACCTACGGGCACAGTGGGCCTTTTCCTCTCCCTGCTACCCGGAGGCTGCTGGCCCAAAGAGGTCTTAGGCATCCAGCCCCTTGCTGGCCCCTTGCCTCTGCCGAGGGGCTCTGAGCTCCAGCACCTTGCAGTGTGGAGACAGCCCCTGCCAGCAACCTCTCCTCCCAGGAGGCCTCAAGCGAGACCTAGGCCCAGGGGAAAGGCACCGGCGGGGATGAGCCTGAGGAGGCGCCCGGGCATGTCTGTATCCTGTCCCCACAGCCTGCCCCAAGGTGGGAAAGTTCCCCCTGATGCCAGGAAGGTCTGGGCAATGCTGGCCAGGGGCAGGGGCCCAGCTGGGTCATGCCCCTGTCCTGGGGGCCTCTGAGCACAACCGGCCCTCTCCCGCTTGAAGACCACCCCGGTTGCCTCCAAGGCCACTTTGCAAGCACTTTGGCCCGCTGTTCCCGCAAGCTGCGCACAAGGCTCCCAAGCCCGGGAGAAAAGCGCTTCAGGGTGGTCCTCTCTCCGGGCCCTTGCCCCTAAACCTGGGGGCCATCCAGGGGTGCACACTCCCAGGCCAAGGGAGAACCACGTCCACACGTCTGTTCCTGCCCACTGCACCGGCAGAGAGCTCGGGGGAGCCACAGTCTCTCAGGCAGCTGCTGGGCTGGCCCCCTGTGTGGGAAGGGGCAGAGCCGACCTAGGGGCACAGTGGGCCTCTTGCTCTCCCTGCTGCCCTGAGGCTGCTGGTCCAAAAGTCTTGATCACCCATCCCCTTTTTGGGCCCTTGCCTCTGCCGAGGCCCTGGGAGCTCCCGCACATTGCAGTGTGGAATCAGCCCCTGTAAGCAAAATCCCCTCCCAGGAGTTCTCAAGCGTGGCCTAGGCCCAGGGGAAAGGCACCAGTGGGGATGAGCCTGTGGAGGCGCCCGGGTATGTCTGGACCCAGTCCCCACAGCCTGCCGCTTGGTGGGGCAGTACCCCCGTAAGCCAGGAAGGTCTAGGCAAGGCTGGCCAGGACCAGGGGCCCTGCTGGGACCTGCCCCTGGCCTGTGGGGTGTCTGTGCACAACCGGAACGCTCCCGCTGGAAGACCTCCCCGGCTGCCTCCAAAGGCCGCTTTGCAAGCACTCTCGCCCGCTGTTCCGGCAAGCCATGCACAATGCTGCCAAGCCCGGGAGAAAAGCGCTTCTGGGTGGTCCTTTCCCTGGGCCGATGCCACTGAGCCTGGGGGCCAGCCAGGGGGTGCACACACCCTGGCCAAGGCAGAAACACATGCACACGTCTGTTCCTGCCCCCTGCACCGGCAGAGAGCTCGGGGGAGCCATAGTCTGTCAGGCAGCTACTGGGCTGGCCGCCTGTGTTGGAAGGGGCAGAGCCGACTTAGGGTCACAGTGGGCCTCTTCCTCTCCCTGTTGCCCTGAGGCTTCTGGCTCAAAGAGATCTTAGGCATCCAGCCCCTTGCTGGCCCCTTGCCTCTGCCAAGGCCCTCGGAGCTCCAGCACCTTGCAGTGTGGAGAAAGCCCCTACGAGCAACCTCCTCTCCCAGGAGGCCTCAAGCGAGGCCTAGACCCAGGGGAAAGGCGCCAGCGGGGATGAGCATGGGGAGGCGCCCGGGCATGTTTAGACCCAGTCCCCAAAGCCTGCCCCTTGGTGGGACAGATCCCACTGAGGCCAGGGAGGTCTGGGCTATGCTGGCCAGGGACAGGGGCCCTGCTGGGTCATGCCCCTGTCCTGTGGGGCCTCTGATCACAACAGGCCCTCTCCCGCCGGTCGACCTCCCTGGTTGCCTATAAAGGCCGTTTTGAAAGCACTCTGGCCTGCTGTTCCTGCAAGCTGGGTACAATGCTCCCAAGCCCCGGATAAAAGCACTTTGGGGTTGTCCTCTCTTCGGGATATTGCCTCTGACCTGGGGGCCAGCCAGGGGGTGCACACTCCCAGGCCAATGCAGAACCACATCCACACGTCTTTTCTTGCCCCCTGCACCACCAGAGAGCTCGGGGGACGACAGTCTCTCAGGCAGCTGCTGGGCTGGCCGCCTGTGTGGGTAGGGGCTCAGCCGACCTAGGGGCACAGTGGGTCTCTTCCTCTCCCTGCTACCCTGAGGCTGCTGGCCCAAAGAGGTCTTAGGCATCCAGCCCCTTGGTGGCCCCTTGCCGCTGCCGAGGCCCTCGGAGCTCCAGCACCTTGCAGTGTGGAGACAGCCCCTGCCAGCAACCTCCCCTCCCAGGAGGACTCAAGCGAGGCCTAGGCCCAGGGGAAATGCGCCAGCGGGGATGAACCTGGTGAGGCGCACGGGCATGTCTGTACCCAGTCCCCAGTGCCTGCCCCTTGGTGGGACAGTTCCCCCTGAGGCCAGGAATTTCTGGGCAAGGCTGGCCAGGGCCAAGGGCCTTGCTGGGTCCTGCCCCTGGCCTGTGGGGATTCTGAGCACAACCAGCCCTCTCCCGCTGGAGGACTTCCCGTGCTGCCTCCAAAGGCCGCTTTGCAATCACTCTGGCCTGCTGTTCCTGCAAGCCGCGCACAATGCTCCTAACCCGGGAGAAACGTGCTTTGGGGTGTTTCACTCTCCGGGACCTTGCCCCTGAGCCTGGGGGACAGCCAGGGGGTACACACTCCCATGCTAAGGCAAAACGACATGCACACGACTGTTCCTGCCCCCTGCACAGGCAGAGAGCTCCGGGGAGCCAGAGTCTGTCAGGCAGCTGCTGGGCTGTCCGCCTGTGTGGGGAGGGGCAGAGCCAACCTAGGGGCACAGTGGGCCTCTTGCTCTCCCTGCTGCCCTGAGGCTGCTCGGCCAAAGAGGTCTTGGGCACCCAGCCCCTTGCTGGCCCCTTGCCTCTGGCGAGGCCCTCGGAGCTCCAGCACCTTGTAGTGTGGAGACAGCCCCTGCCAGCAACCTCCCCTCCCAGGAGGACTCAAGCGAGGCCTAGGCCCAGGGGAAATGCACCAGCGGGGATGAGCATGGGGATGCGCAGGGGCATGTCTGTACCCAGTCCCCACAGCCTGCCCCTTGGTGGGACAGTTCCCCCCGAGGCCAGGAAGTTCTGGGCAAGGCTGGCCAGGGCCCAGGGCCTTGCTGGGTCCTGACCCTGGCGTGTGCGGCCTCTGAGCACTGCCGGCCCTCTCCTGCTGAAGACCTCCCCGGCTCCCTCCAAAGGCCGCTTTGCCAGCACTCTCGCCCGCTGTTCCGGCAAGCCGCACACAATGCTCCCTGACCCGGGAGAAAAGCGATTCGGGGTCGTCCTCTCTCCGGGCCCTTGCCCCTGAGCCTGGGGGCCAGCCTGGGGGTGCACACTCCCAGGCCAAGGCAGAACCACATGCACCCGTCGGTTCCTGCCCCCTGGTCCGGCAGAGAGCTTTGAGGAGCCAGAGAGTCTCAGGCAGCTGATGGGCTGGCACCTGTGTGGGAAGGGGCAGAGCCGGCCTAGGGGCACAGTAGGCCACTTCTGCTCCCTGCTACCCTGAGGCTGCTGGCCGAAAGAGGTCTTGGCCTCCAGCCCCTTTCTGGCCCCTTGCCTCTGCCGAGGCCGTCGGAGCTCCAGCACGTTGCAGTGTGGAGACAGCCCCTGTACGCCACCTCCCTTCCTAGGAGGCCTCAAGCGAGGCCTAGGTCAACGGGAAAGGCGCCAGCGGGGATGAGCCTGGGGAGGCACCTGGGCATGTCTGGACCCATCGTCGCAGCCTGCCCCTTGGTGGGGCAGTAACCCCGTAGGCCAGGAAGGGCTGGGCAACGTGGCCAGGACCAGGGGCCCTGCTAGGTCCCGCCCCTGGTGTGTGGGTCCTCTGAGCAAAACCGGCCCTCTCCCTCTGGAAGACCTCCCGACTGCCTCCAAAGGCCGCGTTGCAAGCACTCTTGCCCGCTCTTCCGGCAAGCCGCTCACAATGCTCCCAGGCCTGGGAGAAAAGTGCTTCGGGGTGGTCCTCTCTCCTGGCCCTTGCCCCTGAGCCTTGGGGGCAGCCAAGGGTGCACACTCCCAGGCCAAGGCAGAACCACATGCACACGTCTGTTCCTGCCTCCTTCACTGGCAGACAGCTCGGAAGAGCCAGAATCTCTCAGGTAGCTGCTGGGGTGTCCACATGTGTGGGAAGTGGCAGCACTGACCTAGGGGCACAGTGGGCCTCTTGCTGTCCCTGCTGACCTCAGGCTGCTGGACCAAAGAAATCTTGGGCATCCAGCCCCTTGCTGGCCCCTTGCCTCTGCCGAGGCCCTCAGAGCTCCAGCACCTTGCAGTGTGGAGACAGCCCCTGCAAGCACTTTGGCTGCTGTTCCCGCAAGCCATGCACAAGGCTCCCAAGCCCGGAGAAAAGCCCTTCAGAGTGGTCATCTCTTCGGGCCCTTGCCCCTGACCCTGGGTACCAGCCAGGGGGTGCACACTCCCAGACCAAGGCAGAACCACATGCACACGTCAGTTCCTGTCCCCTGCACCGGCAGAGAGCTCGGGGGAGCCAGAGTCTCTCAGGCAGCTGCTGGGCTGGCCACCTGTGTGGGAAGGGGCAGAGCCGACCTAGGGTCACAGTAGGTCTCTTGCTCTCGCTGCTGCCCTGACACTGCTGTGCCAAAGAGGCCTTGGGCATCCAACCCCTTGCTGACCATTTGCGTCTGCCGCGGCCGTGTGAGCTCAAGCACATTGCAGTGTGGATATAGCACCTGCAAGCAACTTAACGTCCCAGGAGGCCTCAAGCGAGGCCTAGGCCCAGGGGAAAGGCACCAGCGGGGATGAGCCTGGGGAGGCGCCCGGACCTGTCTGGACCCAGTCCCCGCATCCTGCCCCTTGGTGGGGCAGTACCCTCGTAGGACAGGAAGGTCTGGGCAAGGCTGGCCAGGACCAGGGGCCCTGCTGGTTCCTGCCCCTGGCGTGTGGGGCGTCTGATGACAACCGTACCTCTTCCGCTGGAAGACCTGCCCGGCTGCCTCCTAAGTCCGCTTTGCAAGCACTCTCGCACGCTAATCCGGCAAGCCGTGCACAATGNNCTGAGGTTGCTGGGCCAAAGTGGTCTTGGGCATCCAGCCCCTTTCTGGCCCCTTGCATCTGCCGAGGACCTCGGAGCTCCAGCACCTCGCAGTGTGGAGACAGCCCTGCCAGCAACCTTCTCTCACAAGAGGCCTCAAGCGAGGCCTAGGCCCACGGGAAAGGCAACAGCGGGGATGAGCATGGGGCGGCGCCCAGGCATGTCTGGAGCCGTGTATAAGAGACAGGGCCCTGCCGGGTCATGCCCCTGTCCTGTGGGGACTCTGAACACAACCGGCCCTCTCCCGCAGGAAGCCCTCCCCGGCTGCCTACAAAGGCAGCTTTGCAAGCACTCTCGCAAGCTGTTCCGGCAAGCCACGCACAATCCTCACAAGCCCGGGGGAAAAGCGCTTCGGGGTGGTCCTCTCTCCGGTTCTTGCCCCTGAGCCTGGGGGCCAGCCAGGGTGTGCACACTCCGAAGCCAAGGGAGAACCACATGCACACGTCAGTTCCTGTCCCCTGCACCGGCAGAGATCTCGGGGGAGCCAGAGTCTGTCAGGCAGCTGCTGGGGTGACCGCATGTGTGGGTAGGGGCATAGTCGACCCAGGTGCACAGTGGGCCTCTTGCTCTGCCTGGTGCCCTGACGTTGCTGGGCCAAAGTGGTCTTGGGCATCCAGCCCATTCTGGCCCCTTGCCTCTGCCGAGGCCCTCGCAGCTCCAGCACCTTGCAGTGTGGAGACAGCCCTGCCAGAAACCTCCCATTCCAGGAGGCCTCAAGCGAGGCCTAGGCCCACGGGAAAGGCAACAGCGGGGATGAGCATGGGGCGGCGCCCAGGCATGTCTGGACCCAGGCCCCGCAGCCTGCCCGTTGGTGGGGCAGTACCCCCGGAGGCCAGGAATTTCTGGGCATGGGTGGCCATGGGCAGGGGCCATGCTGGGACCTGCCGCTGGGCTGTGGGGGCTCTGAACACAACCGGCCCTCTCTCGCAGTAAGATCTCCCCGGCTGCCTCCAAAGAACGCTTTGCAAGCAGTCTCGCCCGCTGTTCCCGCAAGCTGCACACAATGCTCCCAAGCCCGGGAGAAAAGCGCTTCGGGGTGGTCCTCTCTCCGGGCCCTTGCACGTGAGCCTGGGGGCCAGCCACGGGGTGCACACTCCCAGACCAAGGCAGAACCACATGCACACGTCAGTTCCTGTCCCCTGCACCGGCAGAGATCTCGGGGGAGCCAGAGTCTGTAAGGCAGGTGCTTGGCTGGCCACCTGTGTGGGAAGGGACAGAGACGACCTAGGGGCACGGTGGGACACTTCCTCTCCCTGCTGCCCTGAGGCTGCTGGTCCAAAGAGGTCTTGGGCATCCAGCCCCTTTCTGGCCCCTTGCATCTGCCGAGGACCTCGGAGCTCCAGCACCTTGCAGTGTGCAGCCAGCCCCTGCCAGCAACCTCCCCGCCCAGGAGGCCTCAAGCGAGGCCTAGGCCCACGGGAAAGGCAACAGCGGGGATGAGCATGGGGAGGCGCCCAGGCATGTCTGGACCCAGTCCCCACTGCTTTCCCCTGGGTGGGACAGTTCTCCCTGAGTCCAGGAAGTTTTGGGCAAGGCTGGCCAGGGGCAGGGGCCCTGCTGGGTCATGCCCCTGTCCTGTGCGGCCTCTGAGCACAACCGGCCCTCTCCCGCAGGAAGACCTCCCCGGCTGCCTGCAAAGGCCGCTATGCAAGCACTCTGGCCTGCTGTTCCCGTAAGACGCGCACAATGCTCCCAAGCCCGGGAGAAAAGCGCTTCGGGGTGTTCCTCTCCCCGGGCCGTTGCCCCTGAGCCTGGGGACCATCCAGGGGGTGCACACTCCCAGGCCAAGGCACAACCACATGCACACGTTTGTTCCTGCCCCCTGCACCGGCAGAGAGCTCGGGGGAGTCACAGTCTCTCAGGCAGCTGCTGGGCTGGCCACCTGTGTGGGAAGGGGCAGAGCCGACCCAGGGGCACAGTGGGCCTCTTGCTTTCCCTGCTGCCCTGAGGCTGCTGGTACAAAGAGGTCTTGGTCATCCATCCCCTTGCTGGCCCCTTGCCTCTGATGAGACCCTCGGATATCCAGAACATTGCAGTGTGGAATCAGCCCCAGTAAGCAACATTCCCTCCCAGGAGGCCTCAAGCGAGGCCTAGGCCCAGGGGAAAGGTGCCAGCGGGGATGAGCCTGGGGAGGCGCCCGGGCATGTCTGGACCCAGTCCCCACAGCCTGCCCCTTGGTGGGACAATTCCCCCTGAGGACAGGAAGGTCTGGGCAAGGCTGGCCAGGGACAGGGTCTTGCTGGGTCATGCCCCTGTCCTGTGCCGCCTCTGAGCACAACAGGGGCGCTCCCGGTGGAGCACCTCCCCGCCTGCCTACAAAGGCCACTTTGAAAGCACTCTGGCCTTCTGTTCCTGCAACCCGCGCACAATTCTTCCAAGCCCCAGATTAAAGCGCTTTGGGGTTGTCCTCTCTTCGGGATATTGCCCCTGAGCCTGGGGGCCAGCCAGGGGTTCACACTCCCAGGCCAAGGCAGAATCACATGCACACGTCGGTTCATGCCCCCTGCACCGACAGAGAGCTCGGGGAAGCCACAGTCTCTCAGGCAGCTGCTGGGCTTGCCGCCTGTGTGGGTACGGACATAGCCGACCTAGGGGCACAGTGGGCCTCTTGCTCTCCCTGCTGCCCTGAGGCTGCTGGGCCAAAGAGGTCTTGGGCATCCAGCCCCTTGCTGGCCCCTTTCTTCTGCCAAGGCCCTCGGCGCTCCAAACTTTGCAATGTGGAGACAGCCCCTGCCAGCATCGTCCACTCCCACGAGGCCTCAAGCGAGGCCTAGGCCCAGGGGAAAGGCGCCAGCGGGGATGAGCCAGGGGATGCATCCGGGCATGTCTGGATCCAGTCCCCGCAGATTTTCCCTTGGTGGGCTAGTACCCCCAGAACCCAGGAAGGTCTGGGCATGGCTGGCCAGGGGCAGGGGCCCTGCTGGGTCCTTCCCCTGGCCTGTGGGGCCTCTGAGCACAACTGGACCTCTCCCGCTGAAAGATCTCCCCGGCTGCCTACAAAGGCAGCTTTGTAAGCACTCTCGCCAAATGTTTCCGAAAGACGCACACAATGGTCCCAAGCCCAGGAGAAGATCCCTTCGGGTTTTCCTCTCTCCGGGCCCTTGCCCCTGAGACTCTGGTCCAGCCAGGGGTGCACACTCCCAGGCCAAGGCAGAACCACATGCACACTTCTGTTCCTCGCCCCTGCACCGGCAGAAAGCTCGGAGGAGCCAGAGTCTCTCAGGCAGCTGCTGGGCTGTCCGCATGTGTGGGAACGGGCAGCGCTGACCTAGAGGCACCATTGGCCTCTTGCTCTCCCTGCTGCCCTGAGGCTGCTGGGCCAAAGAGGTCTTGGGCATCCAGCCCCTTGCTGGCCCCTTGCCGCTGCCGAGGCCCTCGGAGTTCCAGCACCTTGCAGTGTGGAGACAGCCCCTGCCAGCAACTTCCCCTCACAGGAGGCCTCAAGCGAGGCCTAGGCCCAGGGGAAAGGCACCAGCGGGGATGATCCTGGGGAGGCCCCCCGGGCATGTCTGGACCCAATCCCCACAGCCTACCCCTTGGTGGGACAGTTCCCCTGGAGGCCAGAAACGTCCGGGAAATGCTGGTCAGGGGCAGGCGCCCTGCTGGATCATGCCCCTGTCCTGTGGGGGCTCTGAGCACAAATGGCCCTCTACCGCTGGAAGACCTCCCCGGCTGCCTGTAAAGGACGCTTTCCAAGCACTCTCGCCCCCTGTTCCCGCAAGCCGCGCACAAAGATCCCAAGCCTGGGAGAAAAGCGCTTCGGGTTTGTCCTCTCTCCGGGCCCTTGCCCCTGAGCCTGGGGTCCAGCCAGGGTTGCACACTCCCAAGCCAAGGCAGAATCACATGCACACGTCTGTTCCTACTCCCTGCACCGGCAGAGAGCTCAGAGGAGCCAGAATCTGTCAGGCAGGTGCTGGGCTGACCGCCAGTGTGGGAAGGGGCAGAGCCGACCTATGGACACAGTGGGCCTCTTGATCTCGCTGCTGCCCTGAGGCTGCTGGGCCAAAGAGGTCTTGGGCATCCAGCCCCGTTCTCACCCCTTGCCTCTGCCGAGGCCCTGGAAGCTCCAGCACATTGCTGTGTGACGACAGCCCCTGCAAGACACCTGCCGTCCCAGCAGGCCTGAAGCGAGGCTTAGGCCCAGGGGAAAGGCACCATCGGGGATGACACAGGGGAGGCGCCTGGGCATGTCTGCACCCAGTCCCCGCAGCCTCCCCCTGGTGGGGCAGTACCCCCGTAGACCAGGAAGGTCTGGGCATTGCTCGCCAGGATCTGGGGCCCTGTTAGGTACTGTTCCTGGCGTGTGGGGCCTCTGAGCACAACCAGCCCTCTCCCGCTAGAAGACCTCCCCGGCTTCCTCCAAAGGCCAGTTTGCAAGCACTCTCGCCCGCTGTTCCGGCAAGCCACGCACAATGCTCCCTGGCCTGGGAAAAAAGCGATTCGGGGTGGTCCTCTCTCCGGGCCTTAGTCCCTGAGCCTGGGGGCCAGCCTGGGGGTGCACACTCCTAGGCCAAGGCAGAACCACATGCACACTTCTGTTCCTTGCTCCCTGGTCCGGCAGAGAGCTTTCAGGAGCCAGAGATTCTCAGGCAGCTGCTGGGCTGTCCGCATGTGTGAGAAGGTGCAGTTCTGACCTAGGGGCACACTGGGTCTCTTGCTCTCCCTGCTACCCTGAGGTTGCTGGGCCAAAGAGGTCTTGGGCATCCACCTCCTTGCTGGCCCCTTGCTTCTGGCGAGGCCCTGGGAGCTCCAGCCCCTTGCAGTGTGGAGACAGCCCCTGCCAGTAACCTCCCCTCCCAGGAGGACTCAAGCGAGGCCTAGGCCAAGGGGAAAGGCGCCAGCGGGGATGAGCCTGGGAAGGCGCCCGGGCATGTCTGGACCCAGTCCCCGCAGCCTGACCCTTGGTGGGACAGTTCTCCCCGAGGCCAGGAACATCTGGGCAAGGCTGGCCAGGGGAAGGGGCCCTGCTGGATCATGCCCCTGTCTTGTGGGGCCTCTGTGCACAACCGGCCCTCTGCCGCTGGACGAGCTCCCCGGCTGCCTACAAAGGCCGCTTTGCAAGCCCTCGGGCCTGCTGTTCCAGGAAGACGCGCACAATGCGCCCAAGCCCGGGAGAAGAGCGCTTCGGGTTGGTCCTCTCCCCCGGCCCTTGCCCGTGAACCTGGGGGCCAGCCAGGGGGTGCACACCCCCAGGCCAAGGCAGAACCACATGCACACGTCTGTTCCTGCCCCCTGCACGGGAAGAAAGGTCGGAGGAGCCAGAGTCTCTCAGGTAGCTGCTGGGCTGTCCGCATGTGTGGGAAGGGGCAGCGCTGACCTAGGTGCACAGTGGGCCTCTTGCTCTCCCTGCTGCCCTGAGGCTGCTGGGCCAAAAAGTTCTTGGGCATCCAGCCCCTTGCTGTCCTCTTGCCTCTGGCAAGGCCCTCGGAGCTCCAGCACCTTGCAGTGTGGAGACAGCCCCTGCCAGCAACCTCCCCTCCCAGGAGGCCTCAAGCGAGGCCTAGGCCCAGGGGAAAGGCGCCAGCGGGGATGAGCCTGGGGAGGCGCCCGGACATGTCTGGACACAGTCCCCGCAACCTGCCCCTTGGTTGGGCAGTACCCCCGTAGGCCAGGAAGTCTGGGCAAAGCTGGCCAGTACCAAGGGCCCTGCTGGGTCCTGCCCCTGGCGTGTGGGGCCTCTGAGCACAACCTGCCCTCTCCCGCTGGAAGACCTACCTGGCTGTCTCCAAAAGCTGCGTTGCAAGCACTCTTGCCCGCTGTTCCGGCCTGTCGTGCACAATCCTCCCAAGCCCGGGGGAAAAGTGCTTCGGGGTGGTCCTAACCTTGTGCCCTTGCCACTGAGCCTGGGGGCCTGCCAGGGGGTTCACACTCCCAGGCTAAGGCAGAACCACATGCACACGTCTGTTCCTGCCCCCTGCACCAGTAAAGAGCTCGGTGGAGCCAGAGTATGTCAGGCAACTTCTGGGCTGTCCGCCTGTGTGGAATGGGGCAGCGCTGACCTAGGTGCACAGTGGGCCTCTTGTTCTCCCAGCTGTCCTGAGGCTGCTGGGCCAAAGAGGTCTTGGGTTTCCAGCCCCTTGCTGGCCGCTTGCCTCTGCCGAGGCCCTCGCAGCTCCAGCACCTTGCAGTGTGGAGACAGCCCCTGACAGCAACCTCCCCTCCCAGGAGGCCTCAAGCGAGACTTAGGCCCAGGGGAAATGCACCAGCGGGGATGAGCCAGGGAAGGCATCTGGGCATGTCTGGACCCGGTCCCCGCAGCCTGCCTGTTGGTGGGGCAGTAACCCCGGGGGCGAGGAAGGTCTGGGTAAGGCTGGCCAGAGCCAGAGGCCCTGCTGTGTCCTACCCCTGGCCTGTGGGGCCTCTGAGCAAAACCGACCCTCTCCCGCTGGAAGACCTCCCCGGCTGCCCCAAAGGCCGCATTGCATGCACTCTCGCCCGTCGTTCCAGCAAGCCGTGCACAATCCTCCCAAGCCCGGGGGAAAAGTGCTTCGGGGTGGTCCTAAACTTGTGCCCTTGCCACTGAGCCTGGGGGCCTGCCAAGGGGTTTACACTCCCAGGCCAAGGCAGAACCACATGCACACGTCGGTTCCTGCCCCCTGGACGGGCAGGGAGCTCGGGGGAGCCACAGTCTGTCAGGAAGCTGCTGGGCTGACCGCCTGTGTGGGAAGGGGCAGAGCCGACCTAGGGGCAGAGTGGGCCTCTTGCTCTCCCTGCTACCCTGAGGCTGCTGGGCCAAAGAGGTCTTGGGCATCCAGCCACTTGCTGTCTCCTTGCCTCTGCCGAGGTCCTGGAAGCTCCAGCACATTGCAGTGTGGAGACAGCCCCTGCAAGACACCTCCCCTCCCAGGAGGCCTCAAGCAAGGCGTAGCCCCAGGGGAAAGGCGCCAGCAGGGATGAACCTGGGGAGGCACCCGGGCATGTTTGGACCCAGTCCCCACAGCCTTCACCTTGGTGCGACAGTTCCCCAGGACGCGAGGAAGGTCTGGGCAAGGTTAGCCCGGGGGAGGGGCCCTGCTGCGGCATGCCCCTGTCCTGTGGTGCCTCTGAGCACAACCGGCCCTTTCCCGCTGGAAGACCTCCCCGCGTGCCTACAAAGGCCCCTTTGCAAGCACTCTGGCCTATGGTTGCCACAAGCCTTGCACAATGCTCCCAAGCCCGGGAGAAAAGCGCTTCAGGGTGGTCCTCTCTCCAGGCTCTTGCCCAAGGGCCTGGCGGCCAGCCAGGGTGTGCACACTCCCAGGCCAAGGCAGAACCACATGCAAATGGCTGTTCCTTCCCCCTGCACCGGCAGAGAGCTCGGGGGAGCCAGAGTCTGTCAGGCAGCTGCTGGGCTGGCCGCCTGTGTGGGAAGGGGCAGAGCCGACCCAGGGTCACAGTGGGCCTCTTGCTCTCCCTGCTGCTCTGAGGCTGCTGGGCCAAAGAGGTCCTGGGCTTTGATCCCCTTGCAGGCCTTTGCCTCTGCCGAGGCCCTTGGAACTCCAGCACCTTACAGTGTGAAGACAGCCCATGCCAGCAACCTCCCCACCCAGGAGGCCTCAAGCGAGGCTTAGGCCCAGGGGAAAAGCCCCAGCGGGGATGAGCCGGGGAAGGCGCCCGGGCATGTCTGGACCCAGTCCCCGCAGCCTGCCCCTTGGTGGGGCACTACCGCCGGAGGCCAGAAAGGTCTGGGGAAGGCCATGCAGGACCAGGGGCCCTGCTGGATACTGCCCCTGGCCTGTGGGGCCTCTGAGCACATCCAGCCCTCTCCCGCTGGAAGACCTCCCCGGCTGCCTCCGAAGGCTGCTTTGCAAGCACTCTCGCCCGCTGTTCCGGCAATCCACGCACAATGCTGCCAAGCAAGGGACAAAAGTGCTTCGGGGTGGTCCTTTCCCCGGGCCCTTGCCTCTTAGCCTTGGGGCCAGCCAGGGGGTGAACACTCCCAAGCCAAGGCAGAACCACATGCACACGTCTGTTCATGCCCGCTGCACCGGCAGAGAGCTCGGGGGAGCCACAGTCTCTCAGGCAGCTGCGGGGCTGGCCGCCTGTGTCGGAATGGGCAGAGCCGACCTAGGGGCACAGTAAGCCTCTTGCTCTCCCTGCTGCCCTGAGGCTGCTGGGCCAAAGAGGTCTTGGGCATCCAGGCCCTTCCTGACCCCTTGCCTCGGCCGAGGCCTTGGGAGCTCCAGCACATTGCAGTGTGGAGACAGCCCCTGCCAGAAACCCCTCCTCCCAGCAAGCCTCAAGTGAGGCCTAGGCCCATGGAAAGGGCGCCAGCGGGGATGAGCATGGGGAGGCACCCAGGCATGTCTAGACCCAGTCCCCGCAGCCTGCCCCTTGGTTGGGCAGTACCTCCGGAGGCCAGGAAGGTCCGGGAAAGGCTGTCCAGCGCGAGGGGCCATGCTGGGTCCTGCCCCTGGCCTGTGGGGCCTCTGAGCACAACCGTCCCTCTCCCGCTGGAAGACCACCCCGGCTGCCTCCAAAGGCTGCTTTGCAAGCACTCTGGCCCGCTGTTGCCACAAGCCACGCACAATGCTTTCAAGCCCGAGGAAAAGCGCTTCGGGGTCGTCCTCTCTCCAGTCCCTATCCCCTGAGCCTGGGGGCCAGCCAGGGGGTGCACACTCTCAGGCCAAGGCAGAACCACATGCACATGTCTGTTCGTGCCCCCTGCACCGGCAGAGAGCTCAGGGGATCCAGAGTCTGTCAGGCAGATTCTGGGCTGGCCGCCTGTGTGGAAAGGGGCAGAGCCGACTTAGGCGCACAGTGGGCCTCTTGTTCTCCCTGCTGCCCTGAGGCTGCTGGGCCAAAGAGGCCTTGGGCATCCAGCCCCTTGCTTGCCCCTTGCCTTTGGCGAGGCCCTCGGAGCTCCAGCACCTTGCAGTGTGCAGACATCCCCTGCCATCCACCTCCACTCCCAGGAGGCCTCAAACGAGGCCTAGTCCCAGGGGAAAGGCGCCAGCGGGGCTGAGCCTGGGGAGGCGCCGGGCATGTCTGGACCCAGTCCCCGCATCCGATACCAGGTGGGGCAGTACCCCCGTAGGCCAGGAAGGTCTGGGCAAGGCTGGCCAAGACCAGGGGCCCTGCTGGGTCCTGCCCATGGTGTGTGAGGCCTCTGAGCACTACCGGCCCTCTCCCGCTGGAAGATCTCCCCGGCTTCCTCCAAAGGCTGCTTTGCAAGCACTCTCGTCCGCTGTTCTGAGAAGCCCTGCACAATGCTTCCAAGCCTGAGGAAAAGCGCTTCGGGGAGGTCCTCTCTTCGTGCACTTGCCCCTCAGCCTGGGGGCCAGCCAGGGTGTGCACACTCCCAGGCCAAGGCAGAAACACATGCACACGTCTGTTCCTGCCCCCTGCACCGGCAGAGAGCTCGGGGGAGCCAGAGTCTGTCAGGCAGCTTTTGGGCTGGCTGAATGTGTGGGAAGGGGCAGATCCGACCTAGGGGCACAGTGGGCCTCTTGCTCTCCCTGCTGCCTTGAGGCTGCTGGCCCAAAGAGGTCTTGGGCATCCAGCCCCTTCCTGGCCCCTTGCCTCTGCCGAGGCCCTCGGAGCTCCAGCAACTTGCAGTGTGGAGACAGCCCCTCCCAGCGACCTCCCCTCCCAGGAGGCCTCAAGCGAGGCCTACGCCCAGTGCAAAGCTGCCAGCGGGGATGAGCGGGGGAGGTGACCGGGCATGCCTGGACCCAGTTCACACAGCCTGCCCCTTGGTGGGGCAGTACCCCCGGAGGCCAGGAAGGTCTGGGCAAGGTTGGCCAGGGCCAGGGGCCCTGCTGGGACGTTCCGCTGGCCTGTGGGGCCTCTGAGCACATCCAGCCCTCTCCCGCTTGAAGACATCCCCGGCTGCCTACAAAGGCTGCTTGCAAGCACTCTGGCCTGCGGTTCCCGCAAGCAGAGCACAATGGTCCCAAGCCAGGGACAAACGCACTTCGAGGTGGTCCTTTCTCCGGGCCCTTGCCCCTGAGTCTGGGGGCCAGCCAGGGGGTGCACACTCCCAGGCCAAGGCAGACACACATGCATACGTCTGTTCCTGCCCCCTGTTCCGGCAGAGACCTCGGGCAAGCCAGAGTCTGTCAGGCAGCTGCTGGGCTGGCCGAATGTGTGGGAAGGGGCAGAACTGAACTAGGGGCACAGTGGGCCTCTTGCTCTCCCTGCTGCCCTGAGGCTGCTGGGCCAAAGAGGTCTTGGGCATCCAGCCCGTTGCTGCCCTCCTGCCTCTCGTGAGCCCCTCGGACTTCCAGCACCTTGCAGTGTAGAGACAGCCCCTGCCCGCAACCTCCCCTGCCAGGAAGTCTCAAGCGAGGCCTAGGCCCAGGGGAAAGGCGCCAGCGGGGATGAGCCTGGGGAGGTNGGCCAAGGCAGAAACACATGCATACGTCTGTTCCTGCCCCCTGTTCCAGCAGAGACCTCGGGCAAGCCAGAGTCTGTCAGGCAGCTGCTGGGCTGGCCGAATGTGTGGGAAGGGGCAGAACTGAACTAGGGGCACAGTGGGCCTCTTGCTCTCCCTGCTGCCCTGAGGCTGCTGGGCCAAAGAGGTCTTGGGCATCCAGCCCGTTGCTGCCCTCCTGCCTCTCGTGAGCCCCTCGGACTTCCAGCACCTTGCAGTGTAGAGACAGCCCCTGCCCGCAACCTCCCCTGCCAGGAAGTCTCAAGCGAGGCCTAGGCCCAGGGGAAAGGCGCCAGCGGGGATGAGCCTGGGGAGGTGCCCGGGCATGTCTGGACCCAGTCCCCGCAGCCTGCCCCTTGGTGGGACAGTTCCCCAGGAGGCCAGAAAGGTCTGGGCAAGGCTGGCCATGGGCAGGGGCCCTGCTGGGTCTTGCCCCTCTCCTGTGGGGGCTCTGAGCACATTCTCCCTCTCCCGCTGGAAGACCTGCTCGGCTGCCTACAAGGCCTCTTTGCAATAACTTTGGCCTGCTCTTCCCGCAAGCCGCGCACAAGGCTCCCAAGCCCTGGAGAAAAGCACTTCAGGGTGGTCCTCTCCCCGGGCCCTTGCCCCTGAGCCTGGTGTCCAGCCAATGGGGGCACACTCCAGGCCAAGGCAGAACCACATGCACACGTCTGTTCTTGCACCCTGCACCGGCAGAGAGCTCGGGGGAGCCAAAGTCTGTCAGGCAGCTGCTGGGCTGGCCGCCTGTGTGGGAAGGGGCAGAGCCGACCTAGGGCACAGAGGGCCTCTTGCTGTCCCTTCTGCCCTGAGGCTGCTGGGCCAAAGAGGTCTTGGGCATCCAGCCCCTTGCTGGCCCCTTGCCTCTGCCGAGGCCCTCGGAGCTCCAGCACCTTGCAGTGTTGAGACAGCCCCTGTCAGCAACCTCTGCCTCCTGGAGGTCTCAAACGAGGCCTAGGCCCATGGGAAAGGCGCCAGCGGGCATGAGCTTGGGGAGGCGCCCAGGCATGTCTGGACCAAGTCCATGAGCCTGCCCCTTGGTGGGGCAGTGCCCACGGAGGCCAGGAAGGTCTGGGCTAGGCTGGCCAGGGGCAATGGCCAAGCTGGGTCTTGCCCCTGGCCTGTTGGGCCTCTGAGCAGAACCGGCCCTCTCCCACTGTAAGACATCCCGGGCTGCCTCCAAAGGCCGCTTTGCAAGCACTCTGGCCCGCTGGTCCCGCAAGCCAACACAATGCTCCCAACCCCGGGAGAAGAGCGCTTCTGGTTGGTCCTCTCTCCGGGCACTTACCCCTGGGCCTGGGGGCAGGCCAGGGGGTGCACACTCCCAGGCCAAGGCAGAAACACATGCATACGTCTGTTCCTGCCCCCTGTCCCGGCAGAGACCTCGGGCGAGCCAGAGTCTGTCAGGCAGCTGTTGGGCTGGCCGAATGTGTGGGAAGGGGCAGAACTGAACTAGGGGCACAGTGGGCCTCTTGCTCTCCCTGCTGCCCTGAGGTTGCTGGGCCAAGGAGGTCTTGGGCATCCAGCCCGTTGCTGGCCTCTTGCCTCTCGTGAGCCCCTCGGACTTCCAGCACCTTGCAGTGTAGAGACAGCCCCTGCCAGCAACCTCCCCTGCCAGGAGGTCTCAAGCGAGGCCTAGGCCCAGGGTAAAGGCGCCAGCGGGGATGAGCCTGGGGAGGTGCCCGGGCATGTCTGGACCCAGTCCCCGCAGCCTGCCCCTTGGTGCGACAGTTCCCCATGACGCCAGAAAGGTCTGGGCAAGGCTGGCCAGGGGCAGGCGCCCTGCTGTGTCTTGTCCCTCTCCTGTGGGGGCTCTGAGCACATTGGCCCTCTCCCGCTGGAAGACCTGCCCGGCTGCCTACAAGGCCTCTTTGCAATCACTTTGGCCTGCTCTTCTCGCAAGGCGCGCACAAGGCTCCCAAGCCCTGGAGAAAAGCGCTTCGGGGTGGTCCTCTCCCTGGGCCCTTGCCCCTGAGCCTGGTGTCCAGCCAATGGGGGCACACTCCAGGCCAAGGCAGAACCACATGCACACGTCTGTTCTTGCACCCTGCACCGGCAGAGAGCTCGGGGGAGCCAAAGTCTGTCAGGCAGCTGCTGGGCTGGCCGCCTGTGTGGGAAGGGGCAGAGCCGACCTAGGGCACAGAGGGCCTCTTGCTGTCCCTTCTGCCCTGAGGCTGCTGGGCCAAAGAGGTCTTGGGCATCCAGCCCCTTGCTGGCCCCTTGCCTCTGCCGAGGCCCTCGGAGCTCCAGCACCTTGCAGTGTTGAGACAGCCCCTGTCAGCAACCTCTGCCTCCTGGAGGTCTCAAACGAGGCCTAGGCCCATGGGAAAGGCGCCAGCGGGCATGAGCTTGGGGAGGCGCCCAGGCATGTCTGGACCAAGTCCATGAGCCTGCCCCTTGGTGGGGCAGTGCCCACGGAGGCCAGGAAGGTCTGGGCTAGGCTGGCCAGGGGCAATGGCCAAGCTGGGTCTTGCCCCTGGCCTGTTGGGCCTCTGAGCAGAACCGGCCCTCTCCCACTGTAAGACATCCCGGGCTGCCTCCAAAGGCCGCTTTGCAAGCACTCTGGCCCGCTGGTCCCGCAAGCCAACACAATGCTCCCAACCCCGGGAGAAGAGCGCTTCTGGTTGGTCCTCTCTCCGGGCACTTACCCCTGGGCCTGGGGGCAGGCCAGGGGGTGCACACTCCCAGGCCAAGGCAGAAACACATGCATACGTCTGTTCCTGCCCCCTGTCCCGGCAGAGACCTCGGGCGAGCCAGAGTCTGTCAGGCAGCTGTTGGGCTGGCCGAATGTGTCGGAAGGGGCAGAACTGAACTAGGGGCACAGTGGGCCTCTTGCTATCCCTGCTGCCCTGAGGCTGCTGGGCCAAAGAGGTCTTGGGCATCCAGCCCGTTGCTGGACCCTTGCCTCTCGTGAGCCCCTCGGACTTCCAGCACCTTGCAGTCTGGAGACAGCCCCTGCCAGCAACCTCCCCTGCCAGGAGGTCTCAAGCGAGGCCTAGGCCCAGGGGAAAGGCGTCAGCGGGGATGAGCCTGGGGAGGTGCCGGGGCATGTCTGGACCCAGTCCCCGCAGCCTGCCCCTTGGTGGGACAGTACCCCCTTAGGCCAGGAATCTCTGGGCAAGGCTGGCCAGGACCAGGGTCCCTGCTATGTCCTGCCCTGGCGTGTGGGGACTCTGAGTACAACCAGCCCTCTCCCGCTGGAAGACCTCCCCGACTGCCTCCAAAGGCCACTTTGCAAGCACTCTCGCCCGCTCTTCCAGCAAGCCGCGCACAATGCTCCCAGGCCGGGGAGAAAAGCACTTCGGGGTGGTCCTCTCTCCGGGCCCTTGCCCCTGAGCCTGGGGGCTAGCCAGGGATTGCACACTCCCAGGCCAAGGCAGAACCACATGCACACGTCTGTTCCTGTCCCCTGCACCGGCACAGAGCTCAGAGGAGCCAGAGTCTCTCAGGCAGCTGCTGGGCTGCCCGCATGTGTGGGAACGGGCAGCGCTGACCTATTGGCACAATGGGCCTCTTTCTCTCCCTGCTTCCCTGAGGCTGCTGGGGCAAAGAGTTCTTGGGCATTCAGCCCCTTGCTGGCCCCTTGCCTCTGCAGAGGCCCTGGGAGCTCCAGCACCTTGCAGTGTGGAGACAGCCCCTGCAAGACACCTGCCCTCCCAGGAGGCCTGAAGCGAGGCTTAGGCCCAGGGGAAAGGCACCAGCGTGGATGAGCCAGGGGAGGCGCCCGGGCATGTCTGGACCCAGTCCCTGCAGCCTGCCCCTTGGTGGGGAAGTACCCCGTAGGCCAGGAAGGCCTGGGCAAGGCTGGCCAGGACCAGGGCCCTGCTAGGTCCTGCCCCTGGCGTGTGGGGCCTCTGAGCACAACCAGCCCTCTCCCGCTGGAAGACATCCCCGGTTGCCTCGAAAGGCCGCTTTGCAAGCACTCTCGCCCGCTGTTCCAAGAGGCCGCGCACAGTGCTCCCAGGCCCGGGAGAAAAGCGCTTTGGGGTGGTCCTCTCTCAGGCCCTTGCCCCTGAGCCTGGGGGCCAGCCAGGGGTTGCACACTCCCAGGCCAAGGCAGAACCAGATACACACGTCTGTTCCTGCCCCCAGCACTGGCAGAGAGCTCGGGGGAGCCAGAGTCTGTCAGGCAGCTGCTGAGCTCATCGCCTGTGTGGGAAGGGGCATAGCCGACCTAGGGGCACAGTGGGCCTCTTGTTCTCCCGCTGCTCTGAGGTTGCTGGGCCAAAGAGGTCTTGGGCATCCAGCCCCTTGCTGGCCCCTTGTCTCTGATGAGGCCCTCCCAGCTCCAGCACCTTGCAGTGTGGAGACAGCCCCTGCCAGTAACCTCCCCTCCCAAGAGGCCTCAAGCGAGGCTTTGGCCCAGGGGAAATGCACCAGCGGGTATGAGCCAGGGAAGGCATCCGGGCATGTCTGGACACAGTCCCCGCAGCCTGCCCGTTGGTGGGGAAGTACCTCCAGGGCCGAGGAAGGTCTGGGCAAGGCTGGCCAGGGGCAGGGGCCCTGCTGGCACCTGCCCCTGGCCTGTGGGGCCTGTTAGCACAACCAGACCTCTCCCCCTGGAAAACTTCCCCGGCTGTCTTCAAAGGCCGCTTTGCAAGAACTCTGGCCCGCTGCTCCCTCAAGCCGCGCACAAGGCTCCCAAGCCCGGGAGAAAAGCGCTTCGGGGTGGTCCTCTCTCCGGGCCCTTGCCCCTGAGCCTGGTGGCCAGCCAGGGGTTGAACACTCCCAGGCCAGGGTAGAACCACATGCACACGTCTGTTCCTGCCCCCTGAAGCGGCAGAGAGCTCGGAGGAACCAGAGTCTCTTAGGCAGCTGCTGGGGGTTCCGCATGTGTGGGAAGGGGCACCGCTGACCTAGGTGCACAGTGGGCCTCTTGCTCTCCCTGCTGCCCTGAGGCTGCTGGGCCAAAGGGGTCTTGGGCATGCAGCCCGTTGCTGGTCCCTTGCCTCTGCCGAGGCCCTCGGAGCTCCAGCACCTGGCAGTGTGTAGACAGACCCTGCCAGCAACCTCTCCTCCCAGGAGGCCTCAAGCGAGGCCTAGGCCCAGGGGAAAGGCGCCAGCGGGGATGAGCCTGGGAAAGCCCCTGGGCATGTTTGGACCCAGTCCCCGCAGCTTGCCCCTTGGTGGGGCAGTACCCCCCGAGGCCAGGAAGGTCTGGGCAAGGCAGCCAGGGCCGGGGCCCTGCTGGGACCTTCCGCTGGCCTGTGGGGCCTCTGAGCACAACCAGCCCTCTCCCGCTTGAAGACATCCCCGGCTGCCTACAAAGGCTGCTTGCAAGCACTCTGGCCTGCGGTTCGCACAAGCCGAGCACAATGGTCCCAAGCCAGGGACAAAGGCACTTCGAGGTGGTCCTTTCTGCGGGCCCTTGCCCGTGAGCCTGGGGGCCAGCCATGGGGTACACACTTCCAGGCAAAGGCAGAAACACATGCACACGTCAGTTCCTGCCCCCTGCACCGGTAGAGAGCTCGGTGGAGCCAGAGTCTGTCAGGCAGCTTCTGGGCTGGCCGCCTGTGTGGGAAGGGGCAGAGCCGACCTAGGGGCACAGTGGACCTCTTGCTCTCCCTACTGCTCTGAGGCTGCTGAGCCAAAGAGGTCTTGGGCATCCAGCCCCTTGCTGGCCCATTGCCTCTGCTGAGGCCCTCGGAGCTCCAGCACCTTGCAATGTGGAGACAGCCTATGCAAGCAACCTCCCCTCTCAAGAGGCCTCAAGCGAGGCCTAGGCCCAGTGGAAAGGCGCCAGCAGGGATGGGCCTGGGCATGTCTGGACCCAGTCCCTGCAGCCTGCCCCATGGTGGGGCAGTACCTCAGAGGCCAGGAACGTCTGGAAAAGGCTGTCCAGGGCCAGGGGCCCTGCTGTGTCGTGCCACTGGCCTGTGGGACCTCTGAGCACAACTGGCCCTCTCCCTCTAGAAGACCTCCCCGGCTGCCTCCAAAGGCCGCTTTGCAAGCACTCTGGCCTGCTGTTCCCGCAAGCAGCGCACAATGCTCCCATGCCCGGGAGAAAAGCTCCTCAGGGATGGTCCTCTCTCCGGGCCCTTGCCCCTGAGCCTGGGGGCCAGCCTGGGGGTGCACAATCCCAGGCCAAGGCAGAACCACATGCACACGTCTGTTCCTGCCCCTTGCACCTGCAGAGAGCTCGGGGGAGCCAGACTCTGTCAGGAAGCTGCAGGGATGGCCGCCTGTGTGGGAAGGGGCAGAGCCGACCTAGGGACACAGTGGGCCTCTTGATCTCCCTACTGCCCTCAGCCTTCTGGGCCAAAGAGTTCTTGGGCATCCAACCCCTTGCTGGCCCCTTGCCTCTGCCGAGGCCCTCAGAGCTCCAGCACCTTGCAGTGTGGAGACAGCCCCTGCCAGCACCTCCCCTCTCAGGAGGCCTCAATCGAGGTTTAGGCCCAGGGGAAAAACATCAGGGGGGATGATCCTGTTAAGGCACCCGGGCATTTTTGGATGCAGTCCCTGCAGCCTGCCACTTAGTCGGTGAGTACCCCCTGAGGCCAGGAAGGTCTGGGCAAGGCTGGCCAGGGGCAGGTGCCCTGGTGGCTCCTGCCCCTGGCGTGTGGGGCCTCTGAGCACAACCGTCCCTCTCCCGCGGGAAAACCTCCCCGGCTGCCTTCAAAAGCCGATTTGAAAGCACTCTGGCCCGCTGTGCCCGCAAGCTGCGCACAATGATCCCAAGCCCGGGAGAAAAGCGCTTCAGGATGTTCCCCTCTCCAGGCCCTTGCCCCTGAGCCTGGTGTCCAGCCACGGGGTGCACACTCCCAAGCCAAGGCAGAACCACATGCACACGTCTGTTCCTGTCGCCTGCAATGGCAGAGAGCTCGGAGGAGCCAGAGTCTGTCAGGCAGCTGCTGGTCTGGCCGCATGTTTGGGAAGGGGCAGAGCCGACCTAGGGGCACAATGGGCCTCTTGTTCTCCCTGCTGCCCTGAGGATGCTGGAACAAAGAGGTCTTGATCATCCAGCCCCTTGCTGGCCCCTTTCCTCTGCCGAGGCCCTCGGCGCTCCAGCACCTTGCAGTGTGGAGACAGCCCCTACCAGCATCCTCCCCTCCCATGAGGCCTAAAGCAAGGCCTAGGCCCAGGGGAAAGGCGCCAGTGGGGATGAGCTTGGGGAGGCGTCTGGGCATGGCTGAACCCAGTTCCCACAGCCTGCCCCTTGTGGGGCAGTTCTCCCGGAGGCCAGGAATGTCTGGGCAAGGCTTGCCAGGTGCAGGCGCCATGCTGGGTCCTGCCCCTCGTCTGTGGGGCCTCTGAGCACAACCGGCCCTCTCTCGCAGTAAGATCTCCCCGGCTGCCTCCAAAGGCCGCTTTGCAAGCACTCTGGCCCGCGCTTCCCACAAGTCGCGCACAATGCTCCCAAGCCCGGGAGAAAAGCGCTTCGGGGGTTCCTCTCTTCGGGCCATTGCCCGTGAACCTGGGGGTCAGCCAGGGGATGCACACTCCCAGGATTTGTCAGAACCACATGCACACGTCTGTTCCTGCTCCCTGCACTGGCACAGCCCTTGGGGGAGCCAGAGCCTGTCGGGCAGCTGCTGGGCTGCCGAACTGTGTGGGAAGGGGCAGAGCCGACCTATGGGCACAGTGGGCCTCTTGTTCTCCCTGCTGCCCTGAGGCTGCTGTCCCAAAGAGGTCTTGGGCGTCCAACCCTTTGCTGGCGCCTTTCCTCTGCCGATACCCTCGGACCTCCAGCACCTTGCAGTGTGGAGACAACCCCTGCCAGCAACCCCCCCTCCCAGGATGTCTGAAGCGAGCCCTAGGCCCAGGGAATTGGCGCTACCGGGGTTGAGCCTGGGGAGGCGCCCGGGCATGACTGGACCCAATCCTCGCAGACTGCCGCTTGGTGGGGCAGTACCCCCAGAGGTCAGGAAGGTCTGGGCAAGGCTGGCCAGGGCCAGGGGCCCTTCTGGGACCTGCCCCTGGTCTTTGGGTCTCTGGGCACAACCGGCTCTCTCCCGCTGGAAGACTTCCCCGGCTGCCTCCAAAGGCCGCTGGGCAAGCACTCTCGCCCGCTGTTCCCGCAAGCCATGCACAATGATCCGAAGCACGGGAGAAAAGTACTTCGGGCTGGTCCGCTCTCTGGGCCCTTGTCCCTGAGCCTGGGGGACAGCCAGGGGGTGCACACTCCCTGGCCAAGGCAGAACCACATGCACATGTCTGTTCCTGCCCCTGCACTGACAGGGTGCTCGGGGAACCACAGTCTATCAGGCAGCTGCTGGGCTGTTCCCCGGTGTGGGAAAGGGCAGAGCCGACCTAGGGGCACAGTGGGCCTCTTGATCTCCGTGCTGCCCTGAGGCTGCTGGGCCAAAGAGGTCTTTGGCATCCAGCCCATTGCTGGCCCCTTGCCTCTCTTGAGGCCCTCCGAGCTCCAGCACCATGCAGTGTGGAGACAGACCTGCTAGCAACCACCCCTCCAGGAGGCCTCAAGCGCGGCCTAGGCCCAGGGGAAATTAGCCAGCGGGGATGAGCCTTGGGAGGCACCTGGGCATGTCTGGACCCAGTCCCCGCAGCCTGCCCTTTTGGGGCAGTACCCCTGGAGGCTAGGAAGTTCCGGGAAAGGCAGTCCAGTGCCAGGGGACCTGCTTGGTCCTGCCCCGGGCCTGTGGGGCCTCTGAGCACAACCCTCCCTCTCCCGCTGGAAGACCTCCCCGGCTGCCTCCAAAGGCCACTTTGCAAGTGCTCTAGCCTGCTTTTCTGACAATCTGTGCACAATGCTTCCAAGACCGGGAGAAAAGCGCTTCGGGGTGGTCCTCTCTCCGGGCCCTTGCCCCTGAGCCTGGAGGCCAGGGGCCTCGATGGGAGCCTCAGTCTGTCAGGCAGCTGTTGGGCTGGCCGAATGTGTGGGAAGGGGCAGAACCGACCTAGCGGCACAGTGGGCTTCTTGCTCTCCCTTCTGTCGTTAGGCTGCTGGGCAAAAGAGGTCTTGGGCATCCAGCCACTTGCTGGCCCC
This sequence comes from Axis porcinus, assembly GCA_003798545.1. Lineage (NCBI taxonomy): Eukaryota > Metazoa > Chordata > Mammalia > Artiodactyla > Cervidae > Axis > Axis porcinus. The sequence goes on along the minus strand of QQTR01005201.1, from coordinate 21,515,488 downwards.
TTGCCTCTGGCGAGGCCCTCGGAGCTGCAGCACCTTGCAGTGTGGAGACAGCCACTGCCAGTAACCTCCCCTCCCAGGAGGCCTCAAGCGATGCTTAGGTCCAGGGGAAAGGCACCAGCGAGGATGAGAATGGGGAGGCACCCGCGCATGTCTGGACCAGGTCCCCGCTGTGTGCCCATTAGTGGGGCAGTACCCCCGAGGCCAGGAAAGTCTGGGCAAGGCTGGCCAGGGGCAGGGTCCCAGCTGGGTCCTGCCCGTGTCCTGTGGGGCCTCTGAGCACAACCGGCCCTCTCCCGGCTGCCTCCAAAGGATGCTGTGCAAGCACTCTGGCCTGCTGTTCCCACAAGCCACGCACAATGCTCCCAAGACTGGGAGAAAAGCGCTTTGGGGTGGTAATCTCTCCGGCCCTTGCCCCTGAGACTGGGGACCAGCCATGGATTGCACACTCCCAGGCAAAGGCAGAAACACATGCACACGTCTGTTCCTGCCCCCTGCACCGGCAGAGAGCTCGGGGGAGCCAGAGTCTGTCAGGCAGCTGCTGGGCTGGACGCCTGTGTGGGAAGGGGCAGAGCCGACCTAGGGGCACAGTGGGCCTCTTGCTCTCCCTGCTGTCCTGTGGCTGCTGGGCCAAAGAGGTCTTGAGCATCCAGCCCCTGGCTGGCCCCTTGCCACTGCAGAGGCCCTCGGAGTTCCAGCACCTTGCAGTGTGGAGGCGGCCCCTGCCAGCAACCTCCCCTCCCTGGAGGCCTCATGCGAGTCCTAGGCGCATGGGAAAGGCCACGCGGGGATGAGCATGGGGAGGCGCCCCCGCATGTCTGGACCAGGTCCCCGCTGTGTGCCCGTTGGTGGGGCAGTATCCCCGGAGGCCAGGAAGGTCTGGGCAAGGCTGGCAAGTGCCAGGGGCCCTGCTGGGTCCTGCCCCTGGCCTGTGGGGCTTCTGAGCACAACCGGCCCTCTCCCGCTGGAAGACCTCCTCGGCTGCCTCAAAAGGACGCTTTGCAAGCACTCTCGCCCGCAGTTCTCACAAGCAGCGCACAAAGCTCCCAAGCCTGGGAGAAAAGCGCTTCGGGGTGTTTCACTCTCCGGGCCCTTGGCCCTGAGCCTGGGGGACAGCCAGGGGGTGCACACTCCCAAACCAAGGAAGAAGCACATGCACACGTCTATTCCTGCCTCGTGCACCGGCAGAGACCTCGGAGGAGCGAGAATCTGTCAGGCAGCTGCTGGGCTGGCCGCCTGTGTGGGAAGGGGCAGAGCCGACCTAGGGGCACAGTGGGCCTTTTCCTCTCCCTGTTGCCCGGAGGCTGCTGGCCCAAAGGGGTCTTAGGCTTCCAGCCCCTTGCTGGCCCCTTGCCTCTGCCGAGGCCCTCGGAGCTCCAGCACCTTGCAGTGTGGAGACAGCCCCTGCAAGGAACGTCCCCTCCCAGGAGGCCTCAAGCGAGGCCTAGGCCCAGGGGAAAGGCGCCAGCGGGGATGAGCCTGAGGTCGCGCCCGGGCATGTCTGGACCCTGTCCCCACAGCCTGCACCTTGGTGCGACAGTTCCCCCTGAGGCCAGGAAGGTCTGGGAAATGCTGGCCAGCGGCAGGGTCCCTGCTGGGTCATGCCCCTGTCCTGTGGGGCCTCTGAGCACAACCGGCCCTCTCCCGCTGGAAGACCTCCCCGGCTGCCTACAAGGCCGCTTTGCAAGCATTTTGCCCTGCTGTTCCCGCAAGCCGCGCACAAGTCCCCCAGCCTGGGAGAAAAGCGATTCGGGATCGTCCTCTCTCCAGGCACTTGCCTCTGAGCCTGGGGGCCAGCCTGGAGGTGCACACCCCAGGCCAGGGCAGAACCACATGCACACGTCTGTTCCTGCCCCCTGCAGCTGCAGAGAGCTCCGGGGAGCCAGAGTCTGTCAGGCAGCTGCTGGGCTGGCCGCCTGTGTGGGAAGGGGCCGAGCCGACCTCGGGGCACAGTGGACCTCTTGTTCTCCCTGCTGCCCTGAGGCAGCTGGGACAAAGATGTCTTGGGCATCCAGCCCCTTGCTGTGCCCTTGCCTCTGGCGAGGCCCTCGGAGCTCCAGCACCTTGCTGTGGGGACAGCCCCTGCCAGCAACTTCCCATCCCAGGTGGCCTCAAGCCATGCTTAGGGCCAGGGGAATGGCACAAGTGGGGATGAGCCTGGGAAGGCACCCGGGCATGTCTTGACCCAGTCCCCGCAGCCTGCTCCTTGGTGGGTGAGTACCCCCGGAGACCAGGAAGGTCTGGGCAAGGCTGGCCAGAGCCAGGGTCCCTGCTGGGTCCTGCCCCTGGATTGTGGGGCCTCTGAGCACACACGGCCCTCTCCCGATGGAAGACCTCCCCAGATGTCTCCAAAGGCCACTTTGCAAACACTTTGGCCTGCTGTTCCCGCAAGCCGCACTCAAGGCTCCCTAGCCCGGGATAAGAGCGCTTCGGGGTGGTCCTCTCTCTGGGCCCCTGCCCCTGAGCCAGGTTGCCAGCCAGGGGGTGCACACTCCCATCCAAGGCGGAACCACATGCACACGACTGTGCCTGCCCACTGCACCGGCAGAGACCTCGGGGGAGCCAGAGTCTCTCAGGCAGCTGCTGGGCTGGCCACCTGTGTGGGAAGGGGCAGAGCCGACCTAAGGGCACAGTGCGTCTCTTGCCGCGCTGCTGCCCGGACGCTGCTGTGCCAAAGATGCCTTGAGCATCCAGCCCCTTGCTGGCCATTTGCCTCTGCCGCGGCCGTGGGAGCACAAGCACATTGCAGTGTCGATACAGCCCCTGCCAGCAGCTTCCCGACCCAGGAGGCCTCAAGCGAGGCCTAGGCCCAGGGGAAAGGCACCAGCGGGGATGAGCTTGGGGAGGCGCCCGGGCATGTCTGGACCCAGTCCCCGCAGCGTGCCCCTTGGTGGGGCAGTACCCCCGTAGGACAGGAAGGTCTGGGCAAGGCTGGCCAGGACCAGGGGCCCTGCTGGGTCCTGACCCTGGCGTGTAGGGCGTCTGAGCACAACCAGCCCGCTCCCGTTGGAAGACCTCCCCGGATGCCTACAAAGGCCGCTTTGCAAACACTCTGGGCTGCTGTCCCCGCAAGCCGCGCACAATGCTCCCAAGCCGGGGAGGACAGCACTTCTGGATGGTTCCCTCTCCGGGCCCTTGCCCCTGAGCCAGGGAGCCAGCCAGGGGGTGCACATTTCCAGGACAAGGCAGAACCACATGTACACGTCTGTTCCTGCCCCCTGCACCGGAAGAGAGCTCCAGGGAGCCAGAGTCTGACAGGCAGCTGCTGGTCTAGCCGCCTGTGTGGGAGGGGCAGAGCCGAACTAGGGGCACAGTGGGCCTCTTGCTCGCCCTGCTGCCCTGAGGCTGCTGGGCCAAAGAGGTCTTGAGCATCCAGCCCCTTGCTGGCCCCTTGCCTCTGGCGAGGCCCTCGGAGCTCCAGCACCTTGCAGTGTGGAGACAGTCCCTGCCAGCAACCTCCACTCCCAGGAGGCCTCAAGGGAGGCTTAGGCCCAGGGGAAAGGCATCAGCGGGGATGAGCCTGGTGAGGCGCCCGGGCATGTCTGGACGCAGTCCCCGCAGCCTGCCCATTGGTGAGGCACTACCCCCGGAGGCCAGGAAGGTCTGGGCAAGGTTGGCCAGGGGCAGGGGCCATGCTGGCTACTGCCCCTCGCCTGTGGGGCATCTGAGCACAACCGGCCCTCTCCCGCTAGAAGACCTCCCCAACTGCCTCCAAAGGCTGCTTTGCAAGCACTCTGGCCCGCTCTTCCCGCAAGATGCGCACAGTACTCCCAAGCCTGGGAGAAAAGTGTTTCAGGGTGGTCCTCTCTCCGGGCCCTTGCCCCTGAACCTGGGGGACAGCTAGGGGGTGTACACTCCCAGGTCAAGACAGAACCACAGGCACACGTCTGTTCCTACCCCCTGCACCGGCAGAGAGCTCGGGGGAGCCAGAGTTTGTCAGGCAGCTGCTGGACTGGCCGCCTTTGTGGAAAGGGGCAGAGCCCACCTAGGGACACAGTGGGCCTCTTGCTCTCCCTGCTGACCTGATGATGCTGGGCAAAAGAGTTCTTTGGCATCCAGAAACTTGCAGGCCTTTTGCCTCTGCCGATGCCCTCGGAGCTCCAGCACCTTGCAGTGTGGAGCAGGCCATGCCAGCAAACTCCCCACCCAGGAGGCCTCAAGCGAGGCTTAGGCCCAGGGGAAAAGCACCAGCGGGGATGAGCCAGGGAAGGCGCCCGGGCATGTCTGGACCCAGTCTCCGCAGCCTGCCCCTTGGTGGCGCAGTACCCCCGGAGGCCAGGAGGGTCCGGGAAAAGCTGTCCAAGGCCAGGGCCCCTGCTGGGTCCTGCCACTGTCCTGTGGGGCCTCTGAGCACAACCGGCCCTCTCCCGCTGGAAGACCTCCCCGGCTGCCTACAAAGGCCACTTTGCAAACACTCTCGCCCGCTCTTCCGACAAGCCTCGCACAATGCTTCCAAGCCCGGGAGAAAAGCGCTTGGGGGTGGTCTCTCTCCGGCCCTTGCCCCTGAGCCTGGAGGCCAGCCAGGGGGTGTAAACTCCCAAGCCAAGGCAGTACTACATGCACACGTCTGTTCCTTCCCCTGCACCGGCAGAGAGCTCGGCGGAGCCAGTGTCTGTCAGGTAGCTTTTGGGCTGGCAGAATGTGTGGGAAGGGGCAGAACCGACATAGGGGTACAGTGGGCCTCTTGCTCTTGGGGTGGTCCTCTCTCCGGGCCCTTGCCCCTGAGACTGTGGGCCAGCCAGGGGGTGCACACTCCCAAACCAAGGAAGAAGCACATGCACACGTCTATTCCTGCCGCCTGCACCGGCAGAGACCTCGGAGGAGTGAGACTCTGTCAGGCAGCT
>QQTR01005201.1:21489739-21510266 GCA_003798545.1 Axis porcinus | reverse complement strand
GCCCCTTGGTGGGGCAGTACCCCCGTAGGACAGGAAGGTCTGGGCAAGGCTGGCCAGGACCAGGGGCCCTGCTGGGTCCTGACCCTGGCGTGTAGGGCACAACCAGCCCGCTCCCGTTGGAAGACCTCCCCGGATGCCTACAAAGGCCGCTTTGCAAGCACTCTGGGCTTCTGTCCCCGCAAGCCGCGCACAATGCTCCCAAGCCGGGGAGGACAGCACTTCTGGATGGTTCCCTCTCCGGGCCCTTGCCCCTGAGCCAGGGAGCCAGCCAGGGGGTGCACATTTCCAGGACAAGGCAGAACCACATGTACACGTCTGTTCCTGCCCCCTGCACCGGCAGAGAGCTCGGGGGAGCCACCCACCGTCAGGTAGACTCTTTGCCTGCCCCTCGTACTCCCCTAGACGTGCATCAGAGCCAGTTGGAAAGACTCTGGGCTTCTGCCCCCGCAAGCCGCGCACAATGCTCCCAAGCCGGGGAGGCCAGCACTTCGGGATGGTTCCCTCTCCGGGCCCTTGCCCCTGAGCCAGGGAGCCAGCCAGGGGGTGCACATTTCCAGGACAAGGCAGAACCACATGTACACGTCTGTTCCTGACCCCTGCACCGGAAGAGAGCTCCAGGCAGCCAGAGTCTGACAGGCAGCTGTTGGTCTAGCCGCCTGTGTGGGAGGGGCAGAGCCGAACTAGGGGCACAGTGGGCCTCTTGCTCGCCCTGCTGCCCTGAGGCTGCTGGGCCAAAGAGGTCTTGAGCATCCAGCCCCTTGCTGGCGCCTTTCGTCTGGCGAGGCCCTCGGACCTCCAGCACCTTGCAGTGTGGAGACAGTCCCTGCCAGCAACCTCCACTCCCAGGAGGCCTCAAGGGAGGCTTAGGCCCAGGGGAAAGGCATCAGCGGGGATGAGCCTGGTGAGGCGCCCGGGCATGTCTGGACGCAGTCCCCGCAGCCTGCCCATTGGTGAGGCACTACCCCCGGAGGCCAGGAAGTTCTGGGCAAGGTTGGCCAGGGGCAGGGGCCATGCTGGCTCCTGCCCCTTGCCTGTGGGGCATCTGAGCACAACCGGCCCTCTCCCGCTAGAAGACCTCCCCAACTGCCTCCAAAGGCTGCTTTGCAAGCACTCTGGCCCGCTCTTCCCGCAAGATGCGCACAGTACTCCCAAGCCTGGGAGAAAAGTGTTTCGGGGTGGTCCTCTCTCCGGGTCCTTGCCCCTGAACCTGGGGGACAGCTAGGGGGTGTACACTCCCAGGTAAAGACAGAACCACAGGCACACGTCTGTTCCTACCCCCTGCACCGGCAGAGAGCTCGGGGGAGCCAGAGTTTGTCAGGCAGCTGCTGGACTGGCCGCCTTTGTGGAAAGGGGCAGAGCCCACCTAGGGACACAGTGGGCCTCTTGCTCTCCCTGCTGACCTGATGATGCTGGGCAAAAGAGTTCTTTGGCATCCAGAAACTTGCAGGCCTTTTGCCTCTGCCGATGCCCTCGGAGCTCCAGCACCTTGCAGTGTGGAGCAGGCCATGCCAGCAAACTCCCCACCCAGGAGGCCTCAAGCGAGGCTTAGGCCCAGGGGAAAAGCACCAGCGGGGATGAGCCAGGGAAGGCGCCCGGGCATGTCTGGACCCAGTCTCCGCAGCCTGCCCCTTGGTGGCGCAGTACCCCCGGAGGCCAGGAAGGTCCGGGAAAAGCTGTCCAGGGCCAGTGCCCCTGCTGGGTCCTGCCACTGTCCTGTGGGGCCTCTGAGCACAACCGGCCCTCTCCCGCTGGAAGACCTCCCCGGCTGCCTACAAAGGCCGCTTTGCAAACACTCTCGCCCGCTCTTCCGACAAGCCGCGCACAATGCTTCCAAGCCCGGGAGAAAAGCGCTTGGGGGTGGTCCTCTCTCCGGGCCCTTGCCCCTGAGCCTGGAGGCCAGCCAGGGGGTGTAAACTCCCAAGCCAAGGCAGTACTACATGCACACGTCTGTTCCTTCCCCTGCACCCGCAGAGAGCTCGGCGGAGCCAGTGTCTGTCAGGTAGCTTTTGGGCTGGCAGAATGTGTGGGAAGGGGCAGAACCGACATAGGGGTACAGTGGGCCTCTTGCTCTTGGGGTGGTCCTCTCTCCGGGNTGTGGGGCCTCGGAGCACAACCGGCCCTCTCCCGCTGGAAGACCTCCCCGGCTGCCTACAAAGCCGCTTTGCAAGCACTTTGGCTGCTGTTCCCGCAAGCCGAGCACAAGGCTCCCAAGCCCGGGAGAAAAGCCCTTCAGGGTGGTCCTCTCTTCGGGCCCTTGCCCCTGAGCCTGGGCGCCAGCCAGGGGGTGCCCATTCCCAGGCCAAGGCAGAACCACGTGCACACATCATTTCCTGCCCCCTGCACCGGCAGAGAGCTCGGGGGAGCCACAGTCTCTCAGGAAGATGCTGGGCTGGCCGCCTGTGTGGGAAGGGGCATGGCCGACCTAGGGGCACAGTGTGACTCTTGCTCTCACTGCTGCCCTGAGGCTGCTGGGACAATGAGGTCTTGGGCATCCAGCCCCTTGCTGGCTCCTTGCCTCTGCCGAGGCCCTGGGAGCTCCAGCACCTTACAGTGTGGAGACAGCCCCTGCAGCAACCTCACATCCAGGGAGCTCTCAAGCGAGGCCTAGGCCCAGGGGAAATGCGACAGCGGGGATGAGCCTGGGAGGCACCCGGGCACGTCTTGACCCAGTCCCCTCAGCCTGCCCCTTGGTAGGACAGTTCCCCCTGAGGCCAGGAGGGTCTCAGCAAGGCTGGCCTGGATCCGGTGCCCTGCTGGGTAATGCCCCTGTCCCGTGGGGCCTCTGAGCACAACCGGCCCTCTGCTGCTGGAAGACCTCCCTGGCTGCCTAAAAAGGCCGCTTTGCAAGCACTCTGGCCTGCTGTTCCTGCAAGCCACACACAATGCTCCGAAGCCCAGGAGAAAAGCGCTTCGGGCTGTCCTCTCTTCGGGCCCTGGCCCCTGAGCCTGGGGGCCAGCCAGGGGATGCACACTCCCTCGCCAAGGCAGAACCACATGCACACGTCTGTTCATGCCCCTTGCACCGGCAGAGAGCTCGGGGGAGCGACCGTTTCTCAGGCAGCTCCTGGGCTGGACGCCTGTGTGGGAAGGGGCAGTGCTGACCTAGGGGCACAGTGTGCCTCTTGCTCTCCCTCCTGCCCTGAGGCTGCTGGGCCAAAGAGGTCTTGGGCATCCAGCCCCTTGCTGGGTCCTTGCCTCTGTCAAGGCCCACGGAGGTCCAGCACCTTGCAGTGTGGAGACAGCCCCTGCCAGCAACCTCCCGTCCCAGGAGGCCTCAAGCGAGGCCTAGGCCCATGGGAAAGGCGCTAGCGGGTATGAGCCTGCGGAGGCGCCCGGGCATATCTGGATCCAGTCCCGGCGGACTGTCCCTTGGTGCGGCAGTACCCCCGGAGGACAGGAACGCCTGGGCAAGGCTGGCTAGGCCCAGGGTCACAGCTGGGTCCTGTCCCTGGCCTATGGGGACTCTGAGCACAACTGGCCCTCTCCCGCGGGAAGACCTCCCCGGCTGCCTCCACAGGCCGCTTTGCAAACACTCTCGCTCGCTGTTCCCGAAATCCACGCACAATGCTCCCAATCCGGGGTGAATAGCGCTTCGGGGTGGTCCTCTCTCCGGGCCCTTGACCCTGAGCCTGGGGGCCAGCCAGGGGGTGCACACTCCCAAGCCAAGGCAGAACCACATGCACACGTCTGTTCCTACCCCCTGCAACGGCAGAGAGCTCGGGGGAGCCAGAGTCTGTCAGGCAGCTTCTGGGCTGGCGGCCTTTGTGGGAAGGCGCAGAGCTGACCTAGGGTCACAAAGGGCCTCATGTTCTCCCTGCTGCCCTGAGGCTGCTGGGACAAAGAGGACTTGATAATCCAGCCCCTTGCAGGCCCCTTACCTCTGCCGAGGCTCTCGGCACTCCAGTACCTTGCAGTGTGGAGACAGCCCCGGCCAGCATCCTCCCCTCCCACAAGGCGTCAAGCGAGGCCTAGGCCCAGGGGAAAGGCGCCAGCGGGGATGAGCCAGGGGATGCGCCCGGGCATGTCTGGATCCAGTCCCCACAGATTTCCTATTGGTGGGGCAGTACCCCCAGAAACCAGGAAGGTCTGGACAATGCTGTCGAGGGGCAGGGGCCCGGCTGGGTCCTGCCTCTGGCCTATGGGGCCTTGAGCACAACCGGCCCTCTCCCGCTGGAAGACCTCCCCGGCTGACTCCAAAGGACGCTTTGCAAGCACTCTCACCAGCTGTTCCCGCAAGCTGCACACAATGCTCCCAGGCCCGGGAGAAAAGCGCTCTGGGGTGGTCCTCTCTCCGGGCCCTTGCCCCTGAGCCTGGGGGCCAGCCAGGGGATGCAACCTCCCAGCCCAAAGCAGATCCACATGCACAAGTCTGTTCCTGCCCCCTGCACCGTCAGAAGGCTCGAAGGAGCCAGAGTCTCTCAGGCAGCGGCTGGGCTGTCCGCATGTGTGGGAAGGGGCTGTGCAGACCTAGGGGCACAGTGGGCCTCTTGCTCTCCTTGCTGCCCTGAGGCTGCTGGGCCAAAGAGGTCTTGGGCATCCAGCCCCTTGCTTTCCCCTTGCCTCTGTCAAGGTCCTCGGAATTCCAGGACCTTGCAGTGTGGAGACAGCCCCTCCTAGCAACCTCCCCTCTCAGGAGTCCTCAAGCGAGGCCTAAGCCATAGAAAAGGCACCAGCGGGGATGAGCTTGGGGAGGCCTCTGGGCATGGCTGGACCCAGTTCCCACAGCCTGCCTCTTGGTGCGGCAGTACCCCCGGAACACAGGAAGGTCTGGGCAAGGCTGGCCAGGGGCAGGGGGCCTAGTGGTCCTTCCCCTGGCCTTAGGGCCTCTGAGCACAACCGGCCCTCTCACGCTGGAAGACCTCCCCAGCTGCCTACAAAGGCCGCTTTACAAACACTCTCGCCCGCTGTTCCGACAAGCCGCACTCAGTGCTTCCAAGCCCGGGAGAAAAGCGCTTGGGGGTGGTCCTCTCTCCGGGCCCTTGCCCCTGAGCCTGGAGGCCAGCCAGGGGGTGTAAACTCCCAAGCCAAGGCAGTACTACATGCACACGTCTGGTCCTTCCCCTGCACCGGCAGAGAGCTCGGCGGAGCCAGTGTCTGTCAGGTAGCTGTTGGGCTGGCAGAATGTGTGGGAAGGGGCAGAACCGACCTAGGGGTACAGTGGGCCTCTTGCTCTTGGGGTGGTCCTCTCTCCGGGCCCTTGCACCTGAGACTGTGGGCCAGCCAGGGGGTGCACACTCCAAACCAAGGAAGAAGCACATGCACACGTCTATTCCTGCCGCCTGCACCGGCAGAGACCTCGGAGGAGCGAGAATCTGTCAGGCAGCTGCTGGGCTGGCCGCCTGTGTGGGAAGGGGCAGAGCCGACCTAGGGGCACAGTGGGCCTCTTGGTCTCCCTGCTGCCCTGAGGCTGCTGGGTCAAAGAGGTCTTGGGCATCCAGCCCCTTCCTGGCCCCTTGCTTCTGGCGAGGCCCTCAGAGCTCCAGCACCTTGCTGTGGGGACAGCCCCTGCCAGCAATCTCCCATCCCAGGAGGCCTCAAGCCATGCTTAGGGCCAGGGGAAAGGCACAAGCGGAGATGAGCCTGGGAAGGCGCCCGGGCATGTCTGGACCCAGTCCCCACAGCCTGCTCATTGGTGGGTGAGTACCCCCGGAGGCCAGGAAGGTCTGGGCAAGGCTGGCCAGAGCCAGGGGCCCTGCTGGTTCCTGCCCCTGGACTGTGGCGCCTCTGAGCACAAGCGGCCCTCTCCCACTGGAAGACCTCCCCGGCTGTCTCCAAAGGCCACTTTGAAATCACTCTCGCCCGCTGTTCCCCCAAGCCGTGCACAATGCTCCCAAGCCCAGGAGAAAAGTGCTTCGGGGTGGTCCTCTCTCCGGCCCCTTGCCCCTGAGACTGGGAGCCAGCCAAGCGGTGCATACTTCCACGCCAAGGCAGAACCACATGCACATGTCTGTTCCTGCCCCCTGTACCGGCAGAGAGCCCATGGGAGCCAGAGTCTGTCAGGCAGCTGCTGGGCTGACCGCCTGTGTGGGAAGGAGCATTGCCGACCTACAGGCATAGCTGGCCTTTTGCTCTCCCTGCTGCCCTGAGGCTGCTGGGCCAAAGGGTTCTTGGGCATCCAGCCCCTTGCTGGCCCCTTGCGTCTGCTTAGTCCCACGGAGCTCCAGCACGTTGCAGTGTGGAGACAACCCCTGCCAGCAACGTCCAATCCCAGGAGGCCTCAAGAGAGGCTTGGGCCCAGGGGAAAATCACCAGGCGGTTTACACTCCCAGGCCAAGGCAGAACCACACGTACACATCTGTTCCTACACCCGGCACCGGCAAAGAGTTTGGGTGAGCCAGAGTCTGTCAGGCAGCTTCTGGGCTTTCCGCCTGTGTGGGATGGGGCAGCTGGTCCTGTCTCCGGTCCCTTTCCCCTGAGCCTGGGGGCCAGCCAGGGGGTGCACACTCCCAAGCAAAGGCAGAAACACATGCACACGTCTGTTATTGCCNTCTCCGGGCCCTTGCCCATGAGCCTGGGGGCCAACCAGGCGTTGCACACTCCCAGACCAAGGCAGAACGACATGCACGCGTCTGTTCCTGCCCCCTGCAATGGCAGAGAGCTCGGGGGAGCCAGAGTCTGTCAGGCAGCTGCTGGGCTGGCCGCCTTTGTGGGAAGGGGCATAGCCAACCTAGAGGCACAGTGGGCTTCTTGCTTTGCCTGCTGCCCTGAGGCTGCTGGGTCAAAGAGGTCTTGGGCATCCAGCCCCTTACTGGCCCATTGCCTCTGCCGAGGCCTTCGGAGCTCCAGCACCTTGCAGTCTGGAGACAGCCCCTACCAGCAACCTCCCCTCCCAGGAGGCCTCAAGCGAGGATTAGGCCCAGGGGAAAGACACCAGCGGGGATCAGCCTGGAGAGGTGCCCGTGCATGTCTGGAACCAGTCCCTGCAGCTTGCCCCTTGGTGGGGCAGTACCCCCGGAGGCTAGGAAGGTACGGGAAAGGCTGTCCAGGGCCAGGGGCCCTGATGGCTCCTGCCCGTGGCCTGTGGGGCCTCTGAGCACAACCGGCCCTCTCATGCTGGAAGACCAACCCGGCTGCCTCCAAACGCCGCTTTCCAAGCACTCTCGCCCGCTCTTCCGACAAGCCGCGCACAATGCTTCCAAACACGGGACAAAAGCGCTTCGGGCTGGTCCTGTCTCCGGTCCCTTTCTCCTGAGCCTGGGGCCCAGCCAGGGGGTGCACACTCCCAAGCAAAGGCAGAAACACATGCACACGTCTGTTATTGCCCCCTGCACCGGCAGAGAGCTCGGGGGAGCCAGAGTCTGTCAGGCAGCTGTTGGGCTGGCCGAATGGGTGGGACGGGGCAGAACCGACCTAGGGGCACAGTAGGTCTCTTGTTCTCCCTGCTGCCCTGAGGCTGCTGGGCCAAACGGGTCTTGGGCATCCACCCCTTGCTGGCCCCTTGACTCTGCCAAGGCCCTCGGAGGTCCAGCACCTTGCAGTGTGGAGACAGCCCCTGCCAGCAATGTCCGCTCCCAGGAGGCCTCAAGCGAGCCTTAGCCCCAGGGGAAAGGCACCAGCGGGGATGAGTCTGGGAAGGCGTCTGGGCATGTCTGGACCCAAACCTCGCAGCCTGCCCCATGGTCGGGTGGTACCCCCGAGGGGGAGGAAGGTCTGGGCAAGGGTGGCCAGAGCCAGGGGCCCTGCTTGGTCCTGCCCCTGTCCTCTGGGGCCTCTGAGCACAACCGGCCCTCTCCCGCGGGAAGACCTCCCCGGCTGCCTCCAAAGACTGCTTTGCAAGCACGCTCGCTCCCTGTTCCGGCAAGCCACGCACAATGCTGCTAAGCCAGGGACAAAAGTGCTTCGGGGTACTCCTCTCCCCGGGTCCTTGCAGCTGAGCCTGGGGGCCAGCCAGGGGGTGCACACTCCCAGGCCAAGGCACAACCACATGCACACCTCTGTTCCTCCCCCCTGCACCGGCAGAGAGTTCGGGGGAGCCAGAGTCTGTCAGGCAGCTGCTGGGATGGCCGCCTGTGTGGGAAGGGGCAGAGCCGAACTAGGGGCATAGTGGGCCACTTCCTCTCCCTGCTGCCCTGAGGCAGCAGGGCAAAAGAGGTCTTAGGCATCAGCCCCTTGCTGGCCCCTTGCCTCTGCCGAGGTCCTCGGAGCTCCAGCACCTTGCAGTGTGGATACAGTCCCTGGCAGCAACCTCCCCTCCCAGGAGGCCTCAAGCGAGGCCTAGGCCCAAGGGAAAGGCGCCAGCGGGGATGAGCCTGCGGAGGTGCCCGGGCAGTTCTGGACCCAGTCCCCACAGCCTGCCCCTTTGTGGGACAGGTCCCCCTGAGGACAGGAAGGTCTGGGCAAGGCTGGCCAGGGGCAGGGGCCCTGCTGGGTCATGCCCCTGTCCTGTTGTGCCTCTGAGCACAACCGGCCCTCTCCCGCTGGTAGACCGCCCCGGCTGCCTAGAAAGGCCGCTTTAAAAGCACTCTGGCCTGCTGTTCCTGCAAGCCGCGCACAATGCTCCGAAGGCAGGGAGAAAAGTGTTTCGAGCTGGTCTTCTTTTCGGGCCCTTGCCCCGGAGCCTGGGGGCCAGCCAGGGGGTGCACACTCCCAGGCCAAGGCAGAACCACATGCACACGTCTGTTCCTGCCCCCTGCACCGGCAGAGAGCTCGGGGGAGCCACAGTCTCTCAGGCAGCTGCGGGGCTGGCCGCCTGTGTGGGTAAGGGCAGAGCCGACCTAGGAGCACAGTGGGCATCTTGCTCTCCCTGCTGCCCTGAGACTCTGGGCCAAAGGGGTCTTGTGCATCCAGCCCCTTGCAGGCCCCTTGCCTCCTCCGAGGCCTTCGGAGCTCCACCACTTTGCAGTGTGGAGACAGCCCCTGCCGCCAACCTCCCCTCCCAGGAGGCCTCAAGGGAGGCCAAGGCCCATGGGAAAGGCGCCAGCGGGGATGAGCCTGGAGAGGCGTCCGGGCATGGCTGGACCCAGTTCCCACAGCCTGCCCCTTGGTGGCGCACTTCCCACGGAGGCCAGGAAGGTCTGGGCAAGGGTGGCCAGGGGCAGGGGCCCTGTTGGGTCCTGTCCCTGGATGTGGGTTCTCTGAGCACAACCGGCCCTTTCCTGCTGGAAGACCTCCCTGGCTGCCTCCAAAGAACGCTTTACAAGCACTCTCGCCCGCTGGTCCGGCAAGCCACGCACAATGCTCCCAAGCCCGGGAGAAAAGCGCTTCAGGGTGGTTCCCTCCCTGTGCCCTTGCCCCTGAGCCTGGGGGCCTGCCAGGCGGTGTACAATCCCAGGCCAAGGTAGAAACACACGCACACCTCTGTTCCTACGCCCGGCACCGGCAAAGAGCTCGGGTGAGCCAGAGTCTGTCAGGCAGCTTCTGGGCTGGCCGCCTGTGTGGGTAGGGGCAGAGTCGACCTAGGGGCACAGTGGGCCTCTTCCTCTCCCTGCTGCCCTGAGGCTTCTGGCTCAAAGAGGTCCTATGCATCCAACCCCTTGCTGGCCCCTTGCCTCTGCCGAGGCCCTCGGAGCTCCAGTACATTGCCGTGTGGAGACAGCCCCTGCGAGCCACCTCACCTCCCAGGAGGCCACAAGCGAGGCCTAGGCCCAGGGGAAAGGCGCCAGCCGGGATGCGCCTGGGGAGGCGCCCGGGCATGTCTGGACCCAGACCCCACAGCCTGCCCCTTGGTGGGACTGTTCCACGTGAGGCCAGGAAGGTCTGGGCAAGGCTGGCCAGGGGCAGGGGCCCTGCTGGGTCATGCCACTGTCCTGTGGGGCCTCTGAGCACAACAGGCCCTCTCCCGCTGGACGACCTCCCGGGCTGCCTACAAAGGCCACTTTGCAAGCACTCTGCCACACTGTTCCCGCAAGCATCGCACAATGCTCCCAAGTCCAGGAGAAAAGTTCTTGGGGTGTTTCACTGTCTGGGACGTTTCCCCTGAGCCTGGGGGACAGTCAGGGAGTGCAAACTCCCAGGCCAAGGCAGAACCACATGCACACGTCTGTTCCTGCCCCCTGGACCGGCAGAGAGCTCGGGGGAGCCAGAGTCTGTCAGGCAGCTGCTGGGCTGACCGCATGTGTGGGTAGGGGCATAGTCGACCTAGGTGCACAGTGGGCCTCTTGTTCTCCCTGCTGCTCTGAGGCTGCTGGGCCAAAGAGGTCTTGGGCATCCAGCCGCTTGCTGGCCCCTTGCCTCTGCCGAGGCCCTCGCAGCTCCAGCACCTTGCAGTGTGGAGACAGCCCCTACCAGAAACCTCCCCTCCCAGGAGGCCTCAAGCTAGGCTTAGGCCAAGGGGAAATGCACCAGCGGGGATGAGCCAGGGAAGGCATCCGGGCATGTCTGGACCCAGTCCCCGCAGCCTGACCGTTGGTGGGGCAGTACCCCCGTAGGGCAGAAAGGTCTGGGCAACGCTGGCCACTACCGTGGGCCCTGCTGGGACCTGACCCTGCCGTGTGGGGCCTCTGAGCACAACCGGCCCTCTCCCGCTGGAAGACCTCCCCGCCTGCCTCCAAAGGACGCTTTGCAAGCACTCTCACCCGCTGTTCCTGTAAGCCGCGCACAATGCTCCCAAGCCTGGGAGAAAAGCTCTTCGGGGAGGTCCTCTCTCCGGGCCTTTGCCCATTAGCCTGGGGGCCAGCCAGGGGTTGCACACTCCCAAGCCAAGGCAGAATCACATGCACACATCTGTTCCTGCACCCTGCACCGGCAGTGAGCTCAGAGGAGCCAGAGTCTGTCAGGCAGATGCTGGGCTGGCCACCTGTGTGGGAAGAGGCAGAGCCAGCCTAGGGACACTGTGGGCCTCTTGCTCTCCCTGCTGCCCTGAGGCTGCTGGGCCAAAGAGGTCTTGGGCATCAAGCCCCTTGCTGGCCCCTTGCCTCTGGCGAGGCCCTCGGAGCTCCAGCACCTTGCAGTGTGGAGACAGCCCCTGCCAGCAACCTTCTCTCACAAGAGGCCTCAAGCGAGGCCTAGGCCCAGGGGATAGGCACCAGCGGGGATGAGCCTGGGGAGGCGCCCGGGCATGTCTGGACCCAGTCCCACAGCCTGCCCCTTGGTGGGACAGTTCCCCTGGAGGCCAGAATGGTCTGGGCAAGGCTGGCCAGGGGCAGGGGCCCTGCTGGGTCATGCCCATGGCATGTGGGGCCTCTGAGCAAAACCGGCCCTCTCCCGCTGGAAGACCTCCCCGGCTGCCTCCAAAGAACGCTTTGCAAGCAGTCTCGCCCGCTGTTCCCGCAAGCTGCACACAAGGCTCCCAAGCCTGGGAGAAATGCGCTTCGGGGTGGTCCTCACTCCGGGCCCTTGCCCCTGAGCCTGGGGGCCAGCCATGGGGTGCACACTCCCAAACCAAGGGAGAACCACTTTAACACGTCTGTTCCTGCTCCCTGCACCGGCAGATAGCTCAGAAGAGCCAGAGTCTGTCAGGCAGGTGCTGGGCTGGCCACCTGTGTGGGAGGAGCAGAACCGACCTAGGGACACAGTGGGCCTCTTGCTTTCCCTGCTGCCCTGAGGCTGCTGGGCCAAAGAGGTCTTGGGCATCCAGCCCCTTCCTGGCCCCTTGCCTCTGCCGAGGCCTTCGCAGCTCCAGCACCTTGCAGTGTGGAGAC
This sequence comes from Axis porcinus, assembly GCA_003798545.1. Lineage (NCBI taxonomy): Eukaryota > Metazoa > Chordata > Mammalia > Artiodactyla > Cervidae > Axis > Axis porcinus. The sequence goes on along the minus strand of QQTR01005201.1, from coordinate 21,498,687 downwards.
AGCCCCTGCCAGCAACCTCCCCTCACAGGAGGCCTCAAGCGAGGCCTAGGCTCAGGGGAAAGGCACCAGTGGGGATGAGCCTGGCGACACGCCCGGGCATGTTTGGACCCAGTCCCCACAGCCTGCCCCTTGGTGGGACATTTCCCCTGTAGGCCAGAAAGTCTGGGCCAGGCTGGCCAGGGGCAGGGGGCTTGCTGGGTCATGCCCCTGTCCTGTGGGGACTCTGAACACAACCGGCCCTCTCCCGCTGTAAGACCTCCCCAACTGCCTACAAGGCCGCTTTGCAAGCACTTTGGCCTGCTGTTCCCGAAAGCCGTGCCCAAGGCTCCCAAGCCCGGGAGAAAAGCACTTCGACGTGGTCCTCTCTCCGGGCCCTTGTCCCTGAGCCTGGGGGCCAACCAGGGGGTGCACACTCCCAGGCCAAGGCAGAACCACATGCACACGTAGTTCCTGCTCCCTGCACTGGCAGAGAGCTCAGGGGAGCCACAGTCTCTCAGGCAGCTGCTGGGCTGGACGCCTGTGTGGGAAGGGGCAGAGCCAACCTAGGGGCATAGTGGGCCTCTTGCTCTCCCTTCTGCCCTGAGGCTGCTGGGCCAAAGAGGTCTTGGGCATCCAGCCCCTTGCTGGCCCCTTGCCTCTGCCAAGGCCCTGGGAGCTCCAGCACATTTCAGTGTGGATACAGCCCCTGCAAGACACCTCCCCTCCCAGGAGGCCTCAAGGGAGGCCTAGGCCCAGGGGAAGGCACCAGTGGGGATGAGCCTGGGGAGGCGCCGTGCATGCTTGGACCCAGTCCCCACTGCCTTCCCCTTGGTGAGACAGTTCCTCCGGAAGCTAGAAAGGTCTCGGCAAGGTTGGAGAGGGGCAGGGGCCCTGCTGGGTCATGCCCCTTCCTGTGGGGCCTCTGAGCACAACCGGCCCTCTCCGGCTGGAGACCTCTGCGGGGGCCTAGAAAGTCCGCTTTGCAAGCACTCTGACCTGCTGTTTCTCCAAGCTCCGCACAATGCTCCCAAGCCCGGGAGAAAATCGCTTCGGGGTGTTTCACTCTCCGGGACCTTGCCCCGGAGCCTGGGGGACAGCCAGGGGGTGCACACTCCCAGGCCAAGGCAAAACGACGTGCACACGTCTGCTCCTGCCCCCTAGACAGGCAGAGAGCTCCGGGGAGCCAGAGTCTGTCAGGCAGCTGCTGGGCTGTCCGCCTGTGTGGGGAGGGGCAGAGCCGACCTAGGGCACAGTGGGCCTCTTGCTCTCCCTGCTGCCCCGAGGCTGCTGGGCCAAAGAGGACTTGGGCATCCAGCCCCTTGCTGGCCCCTTGCCTCTGGCGAGGCCCTCGGAGCTCCAGCACCTTGTAGTGTGGAGACAGTCCCTGCCAGCCACCTCCCCTCCCAGGAGGCCTCAAGCGAGACCTACGCCCTGGGGAAAGGCACCAGCGGGGATGAGCATGGGGAGGCGCCCGGGCATGGCTGGGCACAGTTCCCACAGCCTTCCCCTTCGTAGTGCAGTTCCCCTGGAGGCCAGGAAGGTCTGGCCAAGGCTGGCCAGGACAATGGGCCCTGCTGGGTCCTCTCCCTGACGTGTGGGGCCTCTGAGCACAACCAGCCCTCTCCCGCTGGAAGACCTCCCCGGGGCCTCTAAAGGCCGCGTTGCAAGCACTCTCGCCCACTGTTTCGGCAAGCCGCGGACAATGTTCCCAGGCCCGGGAGAAAAGCGCTTCAGGGAGGTCCTCTCCCAGGGCCCTTGCCCCTGAGCCTAGGGACCATCCAGGGGGTGCACACTCCCAGGCCAAGGCACAGCCATATGCACACGTTTGTTCCTGCCCCCTGCACCGGCAGAGAGCTCGGGGGAGCCACAGTCTCTCAGGCAGCTGCTGGGCTGGCCACCTGTGTGGGAATGGGCAGAGCCGACCTAGGGGCACAGTGGGCCTCTTGCTTTCCCTGCTGCCCTGAGGCTGCTGGCCCAAAGAGGTCTTGGTCATCCAGCCCCGTGCTGGCCCCTTGCCTCTGATGAGACCTTCGGATATTCAGAACATTGCAGTGTGGAATCAGACCCTGTAAGCAACATTCCCTACCAGGAGGCCTCAAGCGAGGCCTAGGCCCAGGGGAAAGGCGCCAGCGGGGATGAGCCTGGGGAGGCGCCCGGGCATGTCTGGACCCAGTCCCCACAGCCTGCCCCTTGGTGGGACAGTTCCCCCTGAGGACAGGAAGGCCTGGGCAAGGCTGGCCAGGGACAGGGGCCCTGCTGGGTCATGCCCCTGTCCTGTGGGGCCTCTGAGCACAACAGGCCCTCTCCTGGTGGAGCACCTCCCCGGCTGCCTACAAAGGCCGCTTTGAAAGCACTCTGGCCTGCTGTTCCTGCAAGCCGCGCACAATTCTCCCAAGCCCCGGATAAAAGCGCTTTGGGGTTGTCCTCCTCCGGGCCCTTGCCCCTGAGCCTGGGGGCCCACCTGGGGGTGCACACTCCCAGGCCAAGGCAGAACCAGATGCACACGTCTGTTCCTGCCCCCTGCACCAGCAGAGAGCTTTGAGGAGCCAGATTCTCTCAGGCAGCTGCTGGGCTGTCTGCATGTGTGAGAAGGGGCAGTGCTGACCTAGGGGCACAGTGGGCCTCTTGCTCTCCCTGCTACCCTGAGGTTGCTGGGCGAAAGAAGTCTTGGGCATCCAGCTCCTTGCTGACCCCTTGCCTCTGGCGAGGCCCTGGGAGCTCCAGCACCTTGCAGTTTGGACAGCCCCTGCCAGCATCCTCCCCTCCCAGGAGGCCTCAAGCGTGGCCTAGGCCTAGGGGAAAGGCGACAGCGGGGATGAGCCTGGGAAGGCGCCCGGGCATGTCTGGACCCAGTCCCCGCAGCCTGCCCCTTGGTGGGGCAGAACCCACGGAGGCCAAAATTTTCAGCAAGGCTGGCAAGGGGCAGGGACCCTGCTGAGTCCTGCCCCTGGCATACGGGGCCGTGAGCACAAGCGGCCCTCTCCCGCTGGAAGACCTCCCCAGCTTCCTCCAAAGGACGCTTAGCAAGCACTCTCGCCCGCTGTTCCCGCAAGCCGCGCACAATGCGGCCAGGATCGCTAGAAAAGCGCTTCAGGGTGGTCCTCTCCCCGGGTGCTTGCCGCTGAGCCTGGGGGCCAGCCAGGGTGTGCACACACCCTGTCCAATGCAGAACCACATGCACACGTCTGTTCCTGCCCCCTGCACCAGCAGAGAGCTCGGGGGAGCCAGAGTTTGTCAGGCAGCTGCTGGGCTGGCCGCCTGTGTGGGAAGGGACAGAGCCGACCTAGGGGCACAGTGGGCCTTTTCCTCTCCCTGCTGCCCGGAGGCTGCTGGGCCAAAGAGGTCTTGGGCATCCAGCCCCTTGCTGGCCCCTTGCCTCTGCCGAGGCCCTCGGAGCTCCAGCAACTTGCAGTGTGGAGACAGCCCCTGCCAGCAACCACCCCTCCCAGGAGGCCTCAAGCGAGGCCTAAGCCCAGAGGAAAGGCACCAGCGGAGATGAAACTGAGGAGGGGCCCGGGCATGTCTGGACCCTGTCCCCACAGCCGGCCCCATGCTGGGACAGTTTCCCCTGAGGCCAGGAAGGTCTGGGCAATGCTTGCCAGAGGCAGGGCCCCTGCTGGGTCATTCCCCTGTCCTGTGGGGCCTCTGAGCACAACCGGCCCTCTCCCGCTGGAAGACCACACCGGCTGCCTACAAGGCCGCTTAGCAAGCACTTTGGCCTGCTGCTGCCGCAAGCCGCGCTCAAGGCTCCCACGCCCGGGAGAGAAGCGCTTTGGGGTGGTCCTCTCTCTGGGCCCTTTCCCCTGAGCCTGGGGACCAGCCAGGGGGTGCACACTCCCAGGCCAAGGAAGAACCACATGTACACGTCTGTTCCTGCCCCCTGCACCGGCAGAGAGATCGGGGGAGCCACAGTCTCTCAGGCAGATACTTGGCTGGCCCCCTGTGTGGGAAGGGGCAGAGCCGACCTAGGGGCACAGTGGGCCTCTTGCTCTCCCTGCTGCCCAGAGGCTGCTGGGCCAAAGAGGTGTTGGGCATCCAACCCGTTTCTGGGCCCTTGACTATTCCGAGGCCCTCGGATCTCAAGCACCTTGCAGTGTGGAGACTGCCCCTGCCAGCAACCTCCCCTCCCAGGAGGCCCCAAGCGAGGCCTAGGCCCAGGGGAAAGGCACCAGCGGGGATGAGCCTGGGGAGGCGCCCGGGCATGTCTGCACCCAGTCCCCGCAGCCTCCCCCTGGTGGGGCAGTACCCCGTAGACCAGGAAGGTCTGGGCAAGGCTGGCCAGGACGAGGGGCCCTGCTGGGTCCTGCCCCTGGCCTGTGGGGCCTCTGAGGACAACCGGCCCTCTCCCGCTGGAAGACCTCCCCGGCTGCCTCCAAAGTCCGCGTTGCAAGCACTCTCGCCCGCTGTTCCGGCAATCCGTGCACAATGCTCCCAGGCCCGGGAGAAAAGCCCTTCGGAGTGGTCCTCTCTCCGGGCCCTTGCCCCTGAGCCTGGGGGCCAGTCAGAGGGTTCACACTCCCAGGCCAAGGCAGAATCACATGCACACGTCGGTTCATGCCCCCTGCACCGGCAGAGAGCTCGGGGGAGCCACAGTCTCTCAGGCAGCTGCTGGACTAGCCGGCTGTGTGGGAAGGGGCAGAGCTGATCTAGGGGTACAGTGGGCCTCTTGCTCTCACCTCTGCCCTGAGGCTGCTCAGCCAAAGAGGTCTTGGGCATCCAGCCCCTTTCTGGCCCCTTGCCTTTGGCGAGGCCCTCGGAGCTCCCGCACCTTGCAGTTTGGAGACATCCCCTGCAGCCACCTCCACTCCCAGGAGGCCTCAAGCAAGGCCTAGTCCCAGGGGAAAGTCGCCTGCGGGGCTGAGCCTGGGGAGGCGCCGGGCATGTCTGGACCCAGTCCCTGCAGCCTGCCCCTTGGTGGGGCAGAACCCACGGAGGCCAAAACTCTGGGTCAGGCTGGCGAGGGGCAGGGGCCCTGCTGGGTCCTGCCCCTGGCGTGTGGGGCCTCTGAGCACAAACGGCCCTCTCCTGCTGGAAGACCTCCCTGGCTGCCTACAAAGGCCGCTTTGCAAGCACTCTGGCCTGCTGTTCCCGGAAGACGCGCACAATGCTCCCAAGCCCGGGAGAAAAGCGCTTCGGGTTGGTCTTCTCCCCGGGCCCTTGCCGCTGAGCCTGGGGGCCAGCCAGGGGGTGCAAACTCCCAGGCCAAGGCAGAACCACATGCACACGTCTGTTCCTGCCCCCTGCACCGGCAGAGACCTCGGAGGAGCCAGAGTCTCTCAGGCACCTGCTGGGCAGTCCGCATGTGTGGGAAGGGCCAGCGCTGACCAAGGTGCACAGTGGGCCTCTTGCTCTCCCTGCTGCCCTGAGGCTGCTGGGCCAAAGAGGTCTTGGGCATCCAGCCCGTTGCTGGCCGCTTGCCACTGGCAAGGCCCTCGGCGCTCCAGCACCTCGCAATGTGGAGACAGCCCCTACCAGAATCCTCCCCTCCCAGGAGGACTCAAGCAAGGCCTAGGCCCAGGGGAAAGGCGCCACCGGGGATGAGCTTGGGGAGGCGCACGGGCATGTCTGGACCCAGTTCCCACAGCCTGCCCCTTGTGGGGCAGTTCCCCCGTAGGCCAGGAAGGTCTGGGCAATGCTTGCCAGGCTCAGGCGCCATGCTGGGTCCTACCTCTCGCCTATGGGGCCTCTGAGTACAACCGGCCCTCTCTCGCAGTAAGACCTCCACGGCTGCCTCCAAAGGCCGCTTTGCAAGCACTTTGGCCTGCTGCTCCCGCAAGTTGCGCACAATGCTCCCAAGCCCGGGAGTAAAGCCCTTCGGGGTGGTCCTCTCTCCGGGCCATTGCCCCTGAGCCTGGTGTCCAGCCACGGGGTGCACACCCCCAAGCCAAGCCAGAACCACATGCACACGTCTGTTCCTGTCGCCTGCAATGGCAGAGAGCTCGGAGGAGCCAGAGTCTGTCAGGCAGCTGCTGGTCTGGCCGCATGTTTGGGAAGGGGCAGAGCCGACCTAGGGGCACAATGGGCCTCTTGTTCTCCCTGCTGCCCTGAGAATGCTGGAACAACGAAGTCTTGATCATCCAGCCCCTTGCTCGCCCCTTTCCTCTGCCGAGGCCCTCGGCGCTCCAGCACCTTGCAGTGTGGAGACAGCCCCTACCAGCATCCTCCCCTCCCATGAGGCCTAAAGCAAGGCCTAGGCCCAGGGGAAAGGCGCCAGTGGGGATGAGCTTGGGGAGGCGTCTGGGCATGGCTGAACCCAGTTCCCACAGCCTGCCCCTTGTGGGGCAGTTCTCCCGGAGGCCAGGAATGTCTGGGCAAGGCTTGCCAGGCGCAGGCGCCATGCTGGGTCCTGCCCCTCGCCTGTGGGGCCTCTGAGCACAACCGGCCCTCTCTCGCAGTAAGACCTCCCCGGCTGCCTCCAAAGGCCGCTTTGCAAGCACTCTGGCCCGCGCTTCCCACAAGTCGCACACAATGCTCCCAAGCCTGGGAGAAAAGTGCTTCGGGGTGGTCCTCTCTTCGGGCCATTGCCCGTGAACCTGGCGGTCAGTCAGGGGATGCACACTCCCAGGCTTTGGCAGAACCACATGCACACGTCTGTTCCTGCTCCCTGCACTGGCACAGTGCTTGGGGGAGCCAGAGTCTGTCGGGCAGCTGCTGGGCTGCCCAAATGTGTGGGAAGGGGCAGAGCCGACATATGGGCACAGTGGCCTTCTTGTTCTCCCTGCTGCCCTGAGGCTGCTGTCCCAAAGAGGTCTTGGGCATCCAACCCTTTGCTGGCCCCTTTCCTCTGCCGATACCCTCGGACCTCCAGCACCTTGTAGTGTGGAGACAACCCCTGCCAGCAACCCCCCCTCCCAGGATATCTGAAGTGAGGCCTAGGCCCAGGGGATTGGCGCTACCGGGGTTGAGCCTGGGGAGGCGCCCGGGCATGACTGGACCCAGTCCCCGCAGCCTGCCCCTTGGTGGGGCAGTACCCCCGAGGTCAGGAAGGTCTCGGCAAGGCTGGCCAGGGCCAGGGGCCCTTCTGGGACCTGCCCATGGCCTTTGGGTCTCTGAGCACAACCGGCCCTCTCCCGCTGGAAGACTTCCCCGGCAGCCTCCAAAGGCCGCGGGGCAAGCACTCTCGCCCGCTGTGCCCACAAGCCGAGCACAATGATCCGAAGCACGGGAGAAAAGTGCTTCGGGCTGGTCCGCTCTCTGGGCCCTTGTCCCTGAGCCTGGGGGACAGCCAGGGGGTGCACACTCCCTGGCCAAGGCAGAACCACATGCACATGTCTGTTCCTGCTCCCTGCACCGACAGAGTGCTCGGGGAACCACAGTCTATCAGGCAGCTGCTGGGCTGTTCCCCGGTGTGGGAAGGGGCAGAGCCGACCTAGGGGCACAGTGGGCCTCTTGCTCTCCGTGCTGCCCTGAGGCTGCTGGGCCAAAGAGGTCTTGGGCATCCAGCCCCTTGCTGGCCCCTTGCCTCTGGCAAGGTCCTCGGAGCTCCAGCACCTTGTAGTGTGGAGTCAGCCCCTGCCAGCAACGTCCCCTCCCAGGAGGCCTCAAGCGAGGCCTAGGCCCAGGGGAATTTGCCAGCGGAGATGAGCCTCGGGAGGCGCCCGGGCATGGCTGGACCCGTCCCCGAAGCCTGCCCCTTGGTGGGGCAGTACCCCGGTAGGCCAGGAAGTTCTGGGCAACGCTGGCCAGGACCAGGCGCCCTGCTGGGTCCTGCCCATGGCGTGTGGGTCCTCTGAGCACTACCGGCCCTCTCTCGCTGGAAGACCTCCCCTGGCTGCCTCCAAAGGCCGCTTTGCAAGCACTCTCGCCCGCTGTTCCGGCAAGCCGCCCACAATGCTCCCAGGCGCAGTAGAAAAGCGCTTCGGGGTGGTCCTCTCTCTGAGCACTTGCCCCTGAGCATGGGGGACATCCACGTTGTGCACACTCCCAGGCCAAGGCACAACCATATGCACACGTTTGTTCCTGCCCCCTGCACCGGCAGAGAGCTCGGGGGAGCCACAGTCTCTCATGCAGCTGCTGGGCCGGCCGCCTGTGTGGGAAGGGGCAGAGCCGACCTAGGGGCACAGTGGGCCTCTTGCTTTCCCTGCTGCCTTGAGGCTGCTGGCCCAGGGAGGTCTTGGTCATCCAGCCCCTTGCTGGCCCATTGCCTCTGATGAGACCCTCGGAGCTCCAGAACATTGCAGTGTGGAATCAGCCCCTGTAAGCAACATTCCCTCCCAGGAGGCCTCAAGCGAGGCCTAGGCCCAGGGGAAAGGCGCCAGCGGGGATGAGCCTGGGGAGGCGCCCGGGCATGTCTGGACCCAGTCCCCACAGCCTGCCCCTTGGTGGGACAGTTCCCCCTGAGGACAGGGAGGTCTGGGCAAGGCTGGCCAGGGACAGGGGCCCTGCTGGGTCATGCCCCTGTCCTGTGCGGCCTCTGAGCACAACACGCCCTCTCCCGGTGGAGCACCTCCCCTGCTGCCTACAAAGGCCGCTTTGAAAGCACTCTGGCCTGCTGTTCCTGCAAGCCGCGCACAATTCTCCCAAGCCCCGGATAAAAGCGCTTTGGGGTTGTCCTCTCTTCGGGCCATTGCCCCTGAGCCTGGTGGCCAGCCAGGGGATGCACACTCCCTCGCCAAGGCAGAACCACATGCACACGTCTGTTCCTGCCCCCTGCACCGGCAGAGAGCTCCGGGGAGCCACAGTCTCTCAGGCAGCTGCTGGGCTGGACGCCTGTGTGGGTACGGAGAGAGCCGACCTAGGGGCACAGTGGGCCTCTTGCTCTCCCTGCTGCCCTGAGGCTGCTGGGCCAAAGAGGTCTTGGGCATCCAGCCCCTTGCTGGCCCCTTGCCTCTGCCGAGTCCCTCGGAGCTCCAGCACCTTGCAGTGTGGAGACAAACCCTGCCAGCAACCTCTGCTCCCAGGAGGCCTCAAGCGAGGTTTAGGCCCCGGGGAAAGGCACCAGCGGGGATGAACCTGGGGCGGCGCCCGGG
>QQTR01005201.1:21477342-21489631 GCA_003798545.1 Axis porcinus | reverse complement strand
GCCCCTGGCGTGTGGGGCCTCTGAGCACAACCGGCCCTCTCCCGCTGGAAGACCTCCCTGGCTGCCTACAAAGGCCGCTTTACAAGCACTCTGGCCTGCTGTTCCCAGAAGACGCGCACAATGCTCCCAAGCCCAGGAGAAAAGCCCTTCGTGTTGGTCTTCTCCCCGGGCCCTTGCCGCTGAGCCTGGGGGCCAGCCAGGGGGTGCAAACTCCCAGGCCAAGGCAGAACCACATGCATACGTCTGTTCCTGCCCCCTGCACCGGCAGAGACCTCGGAGGAGCCAGAGTCTCTCAGGCAGCTGCTGGGCTGTCTGCATGGGTGGGAAGGGGCAGCGCTGACCTAGGTGCACAGTGGGCCTCTTGCTCTCCCTGCAGCCCTGAGGCTGCTGGGCCAAAGAGGTCTTGGGCATCCAGCCCGTTGCTGGCCGCTTGCCACTGGCAAGGCCCTCGGAGCTCCAGCACCTTGCAATGTGGAGACAGCACCTGCCAGCAACCTCCCCTCCCAGGAGGACTCAAGCGAGGCCTAGGCCCAGGGGAAAGGCGCCAGCAGGGTGAACCGGGGAGGCGCACGGGCATGTCTGGACCCAGTCCCCACAGCCTGCCCCTTGGTGGGGCAGTACCCCCGTAGGCCAGGAAGGTCTGGGCAAGGCTGGCCAGGACCAGGGGCCCTGCTGGGTCCTGCCCCTGGCGTGTGGGGCCTCTGAACACAACCTGCCCTCTCCCGCTGGAAAACCTCCCCCGCTGCCTCCAAAGGCCGCTTTGCCAGCACTCTTGCCCGCTGTTCTGGCAAGCCGGGTACAATGCTCCCAGGCCTGGGAGAAAAGCGCTTCGTTGTGGTCCTCTCTCCGGGCCCTTGCCCCTGCGCCTGGGGGCCAGCCAGTGGTTGCACACTCCCAGGCCAAGGCAGAACCACATGCACACGTCTGTTCCTGCCCCCTGCACTGGCAGAGAGCTCGGAGGAGCCAGAGTCTCTCAGGCAGCTGCTGGGCTGTCCGCATGTGTGGGAATAAGCAGCGATGATCTAGGGGCAGAGTGGTTCTCTTGCTCTCCCTATGGCCCTGAGTCTGCAGGGCCAAAGAGGTCTTGGGTATCCAGCCCCTGGCTGGGCCCTTGCCTCTGCCGAGGCCCTGGGAGCTCCAGCACATTTCAGTGTGGAATCAGCCCCTGTAAGCAAAATCCCCTCCCAGGAGGCCTCAAGCGGGGCCTAGGCCCAGGGGAAAGGCACCAGCGGGGATGAGCTTGGGGAGGCGCACGGGCATATCTGCACCCAGTCCCCACAGCCTGCCCCTTGGTGGGACAGTTCCCCCGAGGCCAGGAAGTTCTGGGCAAGGCTGGCCAGGGCCAAGGGCCTTGCTGGGTCCTGCCCCTGGCCTGTGGGGATTCTGAGCACAACCGGCCCTCTCCCGCTGTAAGACCTCCCGGGCTGCCTCCAAAGGCTGCTTTGCAAGCACTCTGGCCCGCTGTTCCCGCTAGCCGCGCACAATGCTCCTAAGCTCGGGAGAAAAGTGCTTCGGGGTGGTCCTCTCCCCGGGCCCTTGCCTCTGAGCCTGGGGGACAGCCAGGGGGTGCACACTTCCTGGCCAAGGCAGAACCACATGCACACGTCTGTTCCTACCCCCTGTACGGGCAGAGAGCTCTGGGGTGCCAGAGTCTGTAAGGCAGCTGCTGGGCTGGCCGCCTCTGTGGGAAGGGGCAGAGACGAACTAGGGGAACAGTGGGACACTTCCTCTCCCTGATGCCCTGAAGCTGCTGGCCCAAAGAGGTATTGGGCATCCAGCCCCTTGCTGGCCCCTTGCCTCTGATGAGACCCTCGGAGCTCCAGAACATTGCAGTGTGGAATCAGCCCCTGTAAGCAACATTCCCTCCCAGGAGGCCTCAAGTGTGGCCTAGGCTCAGAGGAAAGGCGCCAGCGGGGATGAGCCTGGAGAGGCGCCCGGGCATGTCTGGACCCAGTCCCCACAGCCTGCCCCTTGGTGGGACAGTTCCCCCTGAGGACAGGGAGGTCTGGGCAAGGCTGGCCAGGGACAGGGGCCCTGCTGGGTCATGCCCCTGTCCTGTGCGGCCCCTGAGCACAACAGGCCCTCTCCCGGTGGAGCACCTCCCCTGCTGCCTACAAAGGCCGCTTTGAAAACACTCTGGCCTGCTGTTCCTGCAAGCCGTGCACAATTCTCCCAAGCCCCGGATAAAAGCGCTTTCGGGTTGTCCTCTCTTTGCGCCATTGCCCCTGAGCCTGGTGGCCAGGCAGGGGATGCACACTCCCTTGCCAACGCAGAACCACCTGCACACGTCTGTTCCTGCCCCCTGCACCGGCAGAGAGCTCCGGGGAGCCACAGTTTCTCAGGCAGCTGCTGGGCTGGACGCCTGTGTGGGTAAGGACAGAGCCGACCTAGGGGCACAGTGGGCCTCTTGCTCTCCCTGCTGCCCTGAGGCTGCTGGGCCAAAGAGGTCTTGGGCATCCAGCCCCTTGCTGGCCCCTTGCCTCTGCCGAGTCCCTCGGAGCTCCAGCACCTTGCAGTGTGGAGACAAACCATGCCAGCAACCTCCGCTCCCAGGAGGCCTCAAGCGAGGCTTAGGCCCAGGGGAATTTGCCAGCGGGGATGAACCTGGGGTGGCCCCCAGGCATGCCTGGACACAGTCCCTGCAGCCTGCCCCTTGGTGGGGCAGAAACCACGGAGGCCAAAACTCTGGGTCAGGCTGGCGAGGGGCAGGGCCCTTCTGGGTCATGCCCCTGGCGTGTGGGGCCTCTGAGCACAACCGGCCCTCTCCCGCTGGAAGACCTCCCTGGCTGCCTACAAAGGCCGCTTTGCAAGCACTCTGGCCTGCTGTTCCCAGAAGACGCGCACAATGCTCCCAAGCCCGGGAGAAAAGCCCTTCGTGTTGGTCTTCTCCCCGGGCACTTGCCGCTGAACCTGGGGGCCAGCCAGGGGGTGCAAACTCCCAGGCCAAGGCAGAACCACATGCATACGTCTGTTCCTGCCCCCTGCACCGGCAGAGACCTCGGAGGACCCAGAGTCTCTCAGGCAGCTGCTGGGCTGTCTGCATGGGTGGGAAGGGGCAGCGCTGGCCTAGGTGCACAGTGGGCCTCTTGCTCTCCCTGCTGCCCTGAGGCTGCTGGGCCAAAGAGGTCTTGGGCATCCAGCCCGTTGCTGGCCACTTGCCACTGGCAAAGCCCTCGGAGCTCCAGCACCTTGCAATGTGGAGACAGCACCTGCCAGCAACCTCCCCTCCCAGGAGGACTCAAGCGAGGCCTAGGCCCAGGGGAAAGGTGCCAGCAGGGTGAACCGGGGAGGCGCACGGGCATGTCTGGACCCAGTCCCCACAGCCTGCCCCTTGGTGGGGCAATACCCCCGTAGGCCAGGAAGGTCTGGGCAAGGCTGGCCAGGACCAGGGGCCCTGCTGTGTCCTGCCCCTGGCGTGTGGGGCCTCTGAACACAACCTGCCCTTTGCCTCTGGAAAACCTCCCCGGCTGCCTCCAAAGGCCGCTTTGCCAGCACTCTCGCCCGCTGTTCCCGCAAGCCGGGTACAATGCTCCAAGGCCTGGGAGAAAAGCGCTTCGTTGTGGTCCTCTCTCCAGGCCCTTGCCCCTGAGCCTGGGGGCCAGCCAGTGGTTGCACATTCCCAGGCCAAGGCAGAACCACATGCACACGTCTGTTCCTGCCCCCTGCACTGGCAGAGAGCTCGGAGGAGCCAGAGTCTCTCAGGCAGCTGCTGGGCTGTCCGCATATGTGGGAATAAGCAGCGCTGATCTAGGGGCAGAGTGGTTCTCTTGCTCTCCCTATGGCCCTGAGTCTGCAGGGCCAAAGAGGTCTTGGGTATCCAGCCCCTGGGTGGGCCCTTGCCTCTGCCGAGGCCCTGGGAGCTCCAGCACATTGCAGTGTGGAATCAGCCCCTATAAGCAAAATCCCCTCCCAGGAGGCCTCAAGCGGGGCCTAGGCCCAGGGGAAAGGCACCAGTGGGGATGAGCTTGGGGAGGCGCCCAGGCATGTCTGGACCCAGTCCCCACAGCCTGCCCCTTGGTGGGGCAGTACCCCCGTACGCCAGGAAGGTCTGGGCATGGCTGGCCAGGACCAGGGGCCCTGCTGGGACCTGCCCCTGGCCTGTGGGGCGTCTGAGCACAACCGACCAGGTCCCGCTGGAAGACCACCCCGGCTGCCTCCAAAGGCTGCTTTGGAAGCCCTCTCGCCCGCTGTTCCGGCAAGCCATGCACAATGCTGTCAAGCCCGGGAGAAAAGTGCTTCCGGGTGGTCCTTTCCCCGGGCCCTTGCCACTGAGCCTGGGGGCCAGCCAGGGGGTGCACAAACCCTGGACAAGACAGACCACATGCACATGTCTGTTCCTGCCCCCTGCACTGGCCAAGGGCTCGGGGTAGCCATAGTCTGTCAGGCAGCTACTGGGCTGGCCGCCTGTGTGGGAAGGGGCAGAGCCAACCTAGGGTCACAGTGGGCCTCTTCCTCTCCCTGTTGCCCTGAGGCTTCTGGCTCAAAGTGATCTTAGGCATCCAGCCCCTTGCTGGCCCCTTGCCTCTGCCATGGCCCTCGGAGCTCCAGCACCTTGCAGTGTTTAGACAGTCTCTGCGAGCAACCTCCCCTCCCAGGAGGCCTCAAGCGAGGCCTAGGCCCAGGGGAAAGGCGCCAGCGGGGATGAGCATGGGGAGGCGCCCGGGCATGTTTAGACCCAGTCACCACAGCCTGACCCTTGGTGGGACAGTTCCCCCTGAGGCCAGGAAGGTCTGGGCTATGCTGGCCAGGGACAGGGGCCCTGCTGGTTCATGCCCCTGTCCTGTGGGGCCTCTGAGCACAACAGGCCCTCTCCCGCCGGACGACCTCCCAGGCTGCCTACAAAGGCCATTTTGAAAGCACTCTGGCCTGCTGTTCCTGCAAGCTGCGTACAATGCTCCCAAGCCCTGGATAAAAGCGCTTTGGGGTTGTCCTCTCTTCGGTATATTGCCTCTGAGCCTGGGGGCCAGCCAGGGGGTGCACACTCCCAGGCCAATGAAGAACCACATGCACACGTCTGTTCATGCCCCCTGCAATGCCAGAGAGCTCGGGGGAGGACAGTCTCTCAGGCAGCTGCTGGGCTGGCCTCCTATGTGGGTAGGGGCAGAGCCGACCTAGGGGCACATAGGGTCTCTTCCTCTCCCTGCTGCCCTGAGGATGCTGGCCCTAAGAGTTCTTAGGCATCCAGCCCCTTGTGGCCCCTTGCCACTGGCGAGGCCCTCGGAGGTCCAGCACATTGCAGTGTGCAGACAGCCCCTGCGAGCATCCTCCCCTCCCAGGAGGCCTCAAGCGAGGCCTAGGCCCAGGGGAAATGCGCCAGCGGGGATGAGCCTGGTGAGGCGCATGGGCATATCTGCACCCAGTCCCCACAGCCTGCCCCTTGGTGGGACACTTCCCCCCGAGGCCAGGAAGTTCTGGGCAAGGCTGGCCAGGGCCAAGGGCCTTGCTGGGTCCTGCCCCTGGCCTGTGGGGATTCTGAGCACAACCGGCCCTCTCCCGCTGTAAGACCTCCCCTGCTGCCTCCAAAGGCCGCTTTGCAAGCACTCTGGCCTGCTGTTCCTGCAAGCCGCGCACAATTCTCCCAAGCCCCGCATAAAAGCACTTTGGGGTTGTCCTCTCTTCGCGCCATTGCCCCTGAGCCTGTTGGCCAGCCAGGGGATGCACACTCCCTCGCCAAGGCAGAACCACATGCACACGTCTGTTCCTGCCCGCTGCACCGGCAGAGAGCTCCGGGGAGCCACAGTCTCTCAGGCAGCTGCTGGGCTGGACGCCTGTGTGGGTAAGGACAGAACCGACCTAGGGGCACAGTGGGCCTCTTGCTCTCCCTGCTGCCCTGAGGCTGCTGGGCCAAAGAGGTCTTGGGCATCCAGCCCCTTGCTGGCCCCTTGCCTCTGCCGAGTCCCTCGGAGCTCCAGCACCTTGCAGTGTGGAGACAAACCCTGCCAGCAACCTCTGCTCCCAGGAGGCCTCAAGCGAGGCTTAGGCCCAGGGGAAAGGCACCAGCGGGGATGAACCTGGGGTGGCGCCCGGGCATGCCTGGACACAGTCCCCGCAGCCTGCCCCTTGGTGGGGCAGAAACCACGGAGGCCAAAACTCTGGTTCAGGCTGCAAAGGGGCAGGGCCCTGCTGGGTCATGCCCCTGGCGTGTGGGGCCTCTGAGCACAACCGGCCCTCTCCCGCTGGAAGACCTCCCTGGCTGCCTACAAAGGCCGCTTTGCAAGCACTCTGGCCTGCTGTTCCCAGAAGACGCGCACAATGCTCCCAAGCCCGGGAGAAAAGCCCTTCGTGTTGGTCTTCTCCCCGAGCCCTTGCCGCTGCGCCTGGGGGCCAGCCAGGGGGTGCAAACTCCCAGGCCAAGGCAGAACCACATGCATACGTCTGTTCCTGCCCCCTGCACCGGCAGAGACCTCGGAGGACCCAGAGTCTCTCAGGCAGCTGCTGGGCTGTCTGCATGGGTGGGAAGGGGCAGCGCTGACCTAGGTGCACAGTGGGCCTCTTGCTCTCCCTGCTGCCCTGAGGCTGCTGGGCCAAAGAGGTCTTGGGCATCCAGCCCGTTGCTGGCCACTTGCCACTGGCAAAGCCCTCGGAGCTCCAGCACCTTGCAATGTGGAGACAGCACCTGCCAGCAACCTCCCCTCCCAGGAGGACTCAAGCGAGGCCTAGGCCCAGGGGAAAGGCGCCAGCAGGGTGAACCGGGGAGGCGCACGGGCATGTCTGGACGCAGTCCCCACAGCCTGCCCCTTGGTGGGGCAGTACCCCCGTAGGCCAGGAAGGTCTGGGCAAGGCTGGCCAGGACCAGGGGCCCTGCTGGGTCCTGCCCCTGGCGTGTGGGGCCTCTGAACACAACCTGCCCTCCTCCGCTGGAAAACCTCCCCCGCTGCCTCCAAAGGCCACTTTGCCAGCATTCTCGCCCGCTGTTCCCGCAAGCCGGGCACAATGCTCCCTGGCCCAGGAGAAAAGGGCTTTGAGTTGGTCCTCTCTCCAGGCCCTTGCCCCTGAGACTGGGGGCCTGCCAGGGGGTGCACACTCCCAGGCCAAAGCAGAGCCACAGGTCCACGTCTGTTACTGCCCCCTTCACCGGCAGAAGGCTCGGAGGAGCCAGAGTCTCTCAGGCAGCGGCTGGGCTGTCCACATGTGTGGGAAGGGGCAGTGCTGACCTAGGGGTACAGTGGGCCTCTTGATCTCCCTGCTGCCCTGTGGCTGCTGGGCCAAAGAGATCTTGGGAATCCAGCCCCTTGCTGGCCCCTTGCCTCTGCTGAGGGGCTCGGAGCTCCAGCACCTTGCAGTGCGGAGACAGCCCCTGCCAGCAACCTCTCCTCCCAGGAGGCCTCAAGCGAGACCTAGGCCCAGGGGAAAGGCGCCAGCGGGGATAAGCCTGAGGAGGCGCCTGGGCATGTCTGGATCCTGTCCCCACAGCCTGTCCCTTGGTGGGACAGTTCCCCCCGAGGCCAGGAAGTTCTGGGCAAGGCTGGCCAGGGCCAAGGGCCTTGATGGGTCCTGCCCCTGGCCTGTGGGGATTCTGAGCAGAACCGGCCCTCTCCCGCTGGAAGACCTCCCGGGCTGCCTCCAAAGGCCGCTTTGCAAGCACTCTGGCCCGCTGTTCCCGCAAGCTGCGCACAATGCTCCTAAGCATGGGAGAAAAGCGCTTCGGTGTGTTTCACTCTCCGGGACCTTGCCCTGAGCCTGGGGGTAGCCAGGGGGTGCACACTCCCAGGCTAAGGCAAAGCGACATGCACACGTCTGTTCCTGCCCCCTCCACAGGCAGAGAATTCCGGGGAGCCAGAGTCTGTCAGGCAGCTGCTTGGCTGTCCACCTGTGTGCGGAGGGGCAGAGCCGACCTAGGGGCACAGTGGGCCTCTTGCTCTCCCTGCTGCCCTGAGGCTGCTGGGCCAAAGAGGTCTTGGGCATCCAGCCCCTTGCTGGCCCCTTGCCTCTGCCGAGTCCCTCGGAGCTCCAGCACCTTGTAGTGTGGAGACAACCCCTGCCAGTAACCTCCCCTCCCTGGAGGCCTCAAGCGAGGCCTAGGCCCAGGGGAATTCGCCAGCGGAGATGAGCCTCGGGAGGCGCCCGGGCATGGCTGGACCCAGTCCCCGAAGCCTGCCCCTTGGTGGGGCAGTACCCCGGTAGGCCAGGAAGTTCTGGGCAACGCTGGCCAGGACCAGGCGACCTGCTGGGTCCTCCCCATGGCGTGTGGGGCCTCTAGCACTACCGGCCCTCTCCCGCTGGAAGACCTCCCCTGGCTGCCTCCAAAGGCCGCTTTGCAAGCACTCTCGCCCGCTGTTCTGGCAAGCTGCCCACAATGCTCCCAGGCGCGGTAGAAAAGCGCTCGGGGTGGTCCTCTCTCCGGGCACTTTCCCCTGAGCCTGGGGGCCAGCCAGGGGTGCACACTCCCAAACCAAGGCAGAATCACTTGCACAAGTCTATTCCTGTTCCCTGCACAGGCAGAGAGCTCAGAGGAGCCAGAGTCTCTCAGGCAGGTGCTGGGCTGGCCGCCTGTGTGGGAAGGGGCAGAGCCGACCTAGGGACACAGTGGGCCTCTTGCTCTCCCTGCAGCCCTGAGGCTGCTGGGCCAAAGAGGTCTTGGGCATCCAGCCCCTTGCTGGCCCCTTGCCTCTGCTGAGGCCTTCGGAGCTCCAGCACCTTGCAGTGTGGAGACAGCCCCTGCCAGCAAACTGCACTCCCAGGAGGCCTCAAGTGAGGCCTAGGCCCAGAGGAAAGGCGCCAACGGGGATGAGCCTGGGGAGGCGCCCGGGCATGTCAGGAACCAGTCCTCGCTGCCTCCCCCTTGGTGGGGCAGTACCGCCGGAGGCCAAGAAGGTCTGGGCAAGGCTGGCAAAGGCCAGGGGCCCTGCTGTGTCCTGCCCCTGGCCTGTGGGGCCTCTGAGCACAAAAGGCCCTCCCCCGCTGGACGACCTCCCCGGCTGCCTACAAAGGCCGCTTTGAAAGCACTCTGGCCTGCTGTTCCTGCAAGCCGCTTACAATGCTCCCAAGCCCCGGATAAAAGCGCTTTGGGGTTGTCCTCTCTTCGGGATATTGCCTCTGAGGTTGGGGTCAGCCAGGTGGTGCACATTCCCAGGCCAAGGCAGAACCACATGCACACGTCGGTTTATGCTCCCTGCACCAGCAGAGAGCTCGGGGGAGCCACAGTCTCTCAGGCAGCTGCTGGGCTGGCCGCCTGTGTGGGTACGGACAGAGCCGACCTAGGGGCACAGTGGGCCTCTTGCTCTCCCTGCTGCCCTGAGGCTGCTGGGACAAAGAGGTCTTGGGCATCCAGCCCCTTGCTGGCCCCTTGCCTCTGCAGAGTCCCTCGGAGCTCCAGCACATTGCAGTGTGGAGACAACTCCTGACAGCAACGTCCGCTCCCAGCATGCCTCAAGCGAGGCTTAGGCCCAGGGGAAAGGCATCAGCGGGGATGAGCCTGAGGAGGCGCCCGGGCATTTCTGGACCCAGTCCCCGCAGCCTGCCCCTTGGTGTGGCAGAACTCATGGAGGCCAAAACTCTGGGCCAGACTGACGAGGGGCAGGGGCCCTGCTGGGTCCTGCCCCTAGCGTGTGGGGCCTCTGAGCACAACCGGCCCTCTAGCGCTGGAAGACCTCCCCGGCTGCCTCCAAAGGATGCTTTGCAAGCACTCTCACCCGCTGTTCCCGCAAGCCGCGCACAATGCTCCCAGGCCCGGGAGAAAACGCTTCGGTGTGGTACTCTCCCCGGGCGCTTGCCGCTGAACCTGGGGGCCAGCCAGGGGGTGCACACTCCCATGCCAAGGCAGAACCACATGCACACGTCTGTTCCTGCCCCCTGCAGTCTTAGAGAGCTCGGAAGAGCCAGAGTCTCTCAGGCAGCTGCTGGGTTGTCCGCATGTGTGGGAATAGGCAGCGCTGACCTAGTGGCACAGTGGGCCTCTTGCTCTCCCTGCTGCCCTGAGTCTGCTGGTCCAAAGAGGTCTTGGGCATCCAGCCCCTTTCTGGCCCCTTGCCTCTTCCGAGGCCCTCGGAGCTCTAGCACCTTGCAGTGTGCAGACAGCCCCTGCCAGCAACCTCCCCTACCAGGAGGCCTCAAGCGAGGCCTAGGCCCAGGGGAAAGGCGCCAACGGGGATGAGCCTGGGGAGGCACCCGGGCATGCCTGGACACAGTCCCCACTGACTTCCCCTGTTTGGGACAGTTCCCCCTGAGGCCAGGAAGTTTTGGGCAAGGCTGGCCAGGGACAGGGGCCCTGCTGGGTCATGCCCCTGTCCTGTGTGGCCTCTGAGCACAGCCGGCCATCTCCCGCTGGAAGACTTCACCGGCTGCCTAAAAGGCCGCTTTGCAAGCACTCTGGCCTGCTGTTCCCGCAAGACGCGCACAATGTTCCCAAGCCCGGGAGAAAAGCGCTTCGGGATGGTCCTCTATCTGGCCCCTTGTCCCTGAGCATGGGGGCCATCCACGGGGTGCACACTCCCAGGCCAAGGCAGAACCATATGCACACGTCTGTTCCTGACCCCTCCACCGGCAGAGAGCTCGGGCGAGCCACAGTCTCTCATGCAGCTGCTGGGCTGGCCGCCTGTGTGGGAAGGGGCAGAGCCAACCTAGGGGCACAGTGGACCTCTTGCTTTCCCTGCTGCCCTGAGGCTGCTGGCCCAAAGAGGTCTTGGTCATCCAGCCCCTTGCTGGTCCCTTGCCTCTGATGAGACCCTCGGAGCTCCAGAACATTGCAGTGTTGAATCAGCCCCTGTAAGCAACATTCCGTCCCAGGAGGCCTCAAGCGAGGCCTAGGCCCAGGGGAAAGGCGCCAGCAGGGATGAGCCTGGGGAGGCGCCCGGGCATGTCTGGACCCCGTCCACGCAGCCTGCCCCTTGGTGGGGCAGAACCCACGGAGGCCAAACTCTGGGTCAGGCTGGCGAGGGGCAGGGGCCCTGCAGGGTCCTGCCCCGAGCGTGTGGGGCCTCTGAGCACAACCGGCCCTCTCCCACTGGAAGACCTCCTGGGCTGCCTACAAGGCTGCTTTGCAAGCACTCTGGCCCGCTGTTCCCGCAAGCCGCGCACAAGGCTTCCAAGCCCGGGAGAAAAGCGCTTCAGGGTGGTCCTCTCTCCGGGCCCTTGCCCCTTAACCTAGGGGCCATCCAGAGGGTGCACACTCCCAGGCCAAGGCAGAACCACGTCCACACGTCTGTTCCTGCCCACTGCACCGGCAGAGAGCTCGGGGGAGGCACAGTCTCTCAGGCAACTGCTGGGCTGGCCGCCTGTGTGGGAAGGGGCAGAGCCGACCTAGGTGCACAGTGGGCCTCTTGCTCTCCCTTCTGCCCTGAGGCTGCTGGTCCAAAAGGTCTTGATCATCCAGCCCCTTTCTGGGCCCTTGCCTCTGCCGAGGCCCTGGGAGCTCCAGCACATTGCAGTGTGGAATCAGGCCCTGTAAGCAAAATCCCCTCCCAGGAGGCCTCAAGAGGGGCCTAGGCCCAGGGGAAAGGCACCAGTGGTGATGAGCTTGGGGAGGCGCCCGGGCATGTCTGGATCCAGTCCCCACAGCCTGCCCCTTGGTGGGGCAGTACCCCCGTAGGCCAGGAACGTCTGGGCATGGCTGACCAGGAGCAGGATCCCTGCTGGGACCTGCCCCTGGCCTGTGGGGCGTCTGAGCACAACCGGCCAGCTCCCGCTGGAAGACCTCCCCGGCTGCCTCCAAAGGCTGCTTTGCAAGCACTGTCGCATGCTGTTCCGGCAAGCCATGCACAATGCTGCTAAGCCCGGGAGAAAAGTGCTTCCAGGTTGTCCTTTCCCCGGGCCCTTGCCAATGAGCCTGGGGGCCAGCCAGGGGATGCACACACCCTGGGCAAGGCAGAACCACATGCACACGTCTGTTCCTGCCCCCTTAACCGGCAGAGGTTTCGGGGGAGCCATAGTCTGTCACGCAGCTACTGGGCTGGCCGCCTGTGTGGGAAGGGGCAGAGCCAACCTAGGGTCACAGTGGGCCTCTTCCTCTCCCTGTTGCCCTGAGACTTCTGGCTCAAAGAGATCTTAGGCATCCAGCCCCTTGCTGGCCCCTTGCCTCTGCCACGGCCCTCGGAGCTCCAGCACCTTGCAGTGTGGAGACAGCCCCTGCGAGCAACCTCCCCTCCCAGGAGGCCTCAAGCGAGGCCTAGGCCCAGGGGAAAGGCGCCAGCGGGGTTGAGCCTGGGGAGGCGCCCAGGCATGTCTGGACCCAGGCCCCACAGCCTGCCCCTTGGTGGGACAGTTCCCCCTGAGGACAGGGAGGTCTGGGCAAGGCTGGCCAGGGACAGGGGCCCTGCTCGGTCATGCCCCAGTCCTGTGGGGCCTCTAAGCA
>QQTR01005201.1:21458508-21474756 GCA_003798545.1 Axis porcinus | reverse complement strand
GGGACCTTGCCCTGAGCTTGGGGGTAGCCAGGGGGTGCACACTCCCAGGCTAAGGCAAAGCGACATGCACACGTCTGTTCCTGCCCCCTCCACAGGCAGAGAGCTCCGGGGAGCCAGAGTCTGTCAGGCAGCTGCTGGGCTGTCCACCTGAGTGGGGAGGGGCAGAGCCGACCTAGGGGCACAGTGGGCCTCTTGCTCTCCCTGCTGCCTTGAGGCTGCTGGGCCAAAGAGGTCTTGGGCATCCAGCCCCTTGCTGGCCCCTTGCTCTGGCGAGGCCCTCGGAGCTCCAACACCTTGTAGTGTGGAGACAGCCCCTGCCAGCATCCTCCCCTCCCAGGAGGCCTCAAGCGAGGCCTAGGCCCCGGGGAATTCGCCAGCAGAGATGAGCCTCGGGAGGCGCCCGGGCATGGCTGGACCCAGTCCCCGAAGCCTGCCCCTTGGTGGGGCAGTACCCCGGTAGGCCAGGAAGATCTTGGCAACGCTGGCCAGGACCAGGCGACCTGCTGGGTCCTCCCCATGGCGTGTGGGGCCTCTAGCACTACCGGCCCTCTCCCGCTGGAAGACCTCCCCTGGCTGCCTCCAAAGGCCGCTTTGCAAGCACTCTCACCCGCTGTTCTGGCAAGCCGCCCAAAATGCTCCCAGGCGCGGTAGAAAAGCGCTCGGGGTGGTCCTCTCTCCGGGCACTTTCCCCTGAGCCTGGGGGCCAGCCAGGGGTGCACACTCCAAACCAAGGCAGAACCACTTGCACAAGTCTATTCCTGCTCCCTGCACAGGCAGAGAGCTCAGAGGAGCCAGAGTCTCTCAGGCAGGTGCTGGGCTGGCCGCCTGTGTGGGAAGGGGCAGAGCCGACCTAGGGACACAGTGGGCCTCTTGCTCTCCCTGCAGCCCTGGGCTGCTGGGCCAAAGAGGTCTTGGGCATCCAGCCCCTTGCTGGCCCCTTGCCTCTGCAGAGTCCCTCGGAGCTCCAGCACATTGCAGTGTGGAGACAACTCCTGACAGCAACCTCCGCTCCCAGCATGCCTCAAGCGAGGCTTAGGCCCAGGGGAAAGGCATCAGCGGGGATGAGCCTGGGGAGGCGCCCGGGCATGCCTGGACACAGTCCCCACTGACTTCCCAGGTTGGGACAGTTCCCCCTGAGGCCAGGAAGTTTTGGGCAAGGCTGGCCAGGGGCAGGGGCCCTGCTGGGTCATGCCCATGTCCTGTGTGGCCTCTGAGAACAACTGGTCATCTCCCGCTGGAAGACTTCCCTGGCTGCCTAAAAAGGCCGCTTTGCAAGCACTCTGGCCTGCTGTTTCCGCAAGACGCGCACAATGTTCCCAAGCCAAGGAGAAAAGCGCTTCGGGGTGGTCCTCTCTCCGGGCCCTTGCCCCTTAACCTAGGGGCCATCCAGAGGGTGCACACTCCCAGGCCAAGGGAGAACCACGTCCACACGTCTGTTACTTCCCACTGCACCGGCAGAGAGCTCGGGGGAGCCACAGTCTCTCAGGCAACTGCTGGGCTGGCCGCCTGTGTGGGAAGGGGCAGAGCCGACCTAGGTGCACAGTGGGCCTCTTGCTCTCCTTGCAGCCCTGAGGCTGCTGGTCCAAAAGGTCTTGATCATCCAGCCCCTTTCTGGGCCCTTGCCTCTACCGAGGCCCTGGGAGCTCCAGCACATTGCAGTGTGGAATCAGGCCCTGTAAGCAAAATCCCCTCCCAGGAGGACTCAAGAGGGGCCGAGGCCCAGGGGAAAGGCACAAGTGGGGATGAGCTTGGGGAGGCGCCCAGGCATGTCTGGACCCAGTCCCCACAACCTGCCACTTGGTGGGGCAGTACCCCTGTAGGCCAGGAAGGTCTGGGCATGGCTGGCCAGGAGCAGGAGCCCTGCTGGGACCTGCCCCTGGCCTGTGGGGCGTCTGAGCACAACCGGCCAGCTCCCACTGGAAGACCTCTCCGGCTGCCTCCAAAGGCTGCTTTGCAAGCACTCTCACCCGCTGTTCCGGCAAGCCATGCACAATGCTGCCAAGCCCGGGAGAAAAGCGCTTCCGGGTTGTCCTTTCCCCGGGCCCTCGCCAATGAGCCTGGGGGCCAGCCAGGGGGTGCACACACCCTGGGCAAGGCAGAACCACATGCACACGTCTGTTCCTGCCTGCTTAACTGGCAGAGGGCTCGGGGGAGCCATAGTCTGTCAGGCAGCTACTGGCCTGGCCGCCTGTGTGGGAAGGGGCAGAGCCAACCTAGGGTCACAGTGGGCCTCTTCCTCTCCCTGTTGCCCTGAGGCTTCCGGCTCAAAGAGATCTTAGGCATCCAGCCCCTTGCTGGCCCCTTGCCTCTGCCACGGCCCTCGGAGCTCCAGCACCTTGCAGTGTGGAGACAGCCCCTGCGAGCAACCTCCCCTCCCAGGAGGCCTCAAGTGAGGCCTAGGCCCAGGGGAAAGGCGCCAGCGGGGTTGAGCCTGGGGAGGCGCCCGGGCATGTCTGGACCCAGGCCCCACAGCCTGCCCCTTGGTGGGACAGTTCCCCCTGAGGACAGGGAGGTCTGGGCAAGGCTGGCCAGGGACAGGGGCCCTGCTCGGTCATGCCCCAGTCCTGTGGGGCCTCTATGCACAACAGGCCCTCTTCCGGTGGAGCACATCCCCGGCTGCCTACAAAGGCCGCTTTGAAAGCGCTCTGGCCTGATGTTCCTGCATGCCGCGCACAATGCTCCCAAGCCCCGGATAAAAGCGCTTTGGGGTTGTCCTCTCTTCGGGCCATTGCCCCTGAGCCTGGTGGCCAGCCAGGGGATGCACACTCCCTCGCCAAGGCAGAACCACATGCACACGTCTGTTCCTGCCCCCTGCACCGGCAGAGAGCTCCGGGGAGCCACAGTCTCTCAGGCAGCTGCTGGGCTGGACGCCTGTGTGGGTACGGAGAGAGCCGACCTAGGGGCACAGTGGGCCTCTTGCTCTCCCTGCTGCCCTGAGGCTGCTGGGCCAAAGAGGTCTTGGGCATCCAGCCCCTTGCTGGCCCCTTGCCTCTGCCGAGTCCCTCGGAGCTCCAGCACCTTGCAGTGTGGAGACAACCCCTGCCAGCAACCTCCGCTCCCAGGAGGGCTCAAGCGAGGCTTAGGCCCAGGGGAAAGGCACCAGCGGGGATGAGCCTGGGGAGGCGCCCGGGCATGCATGGACACAGTTCCCGCAGCCTGCCCCTTGNAGGGCATGCCTGGACCCAGTCCCCAGTGCCTGCCCATTGGTGGGACAGTAGCCCTGGTCGTCAGGAAGGTCTGGGCAAGTCTGGCCAGGGGCAGTTGCCCTGGTGATTCCTGCCCCTGGCGTGTGGGGCCTCTGAGCACAACCGGCCCTCTCCTGCTGGAAGACATCCCCGGCTGCCTCCAAAGGCTGCTTTCCAAGAACTCTCGCCCGTTGTTCCCGCAAGCCGTGCACAATGCTCCCAAGCCCGGGAGAACAGGGCTACAGGGTGGTCCTCTCTACAGGCCCTTGCCCCTGGGCCTGGGGGCCAGCCAGGTGGTTCACACACCAGGCCAAAGTAGAACCACATGCACACTTCTGTTCCTGCCCCCTAACCTGCAGAGAGCTCGAGGGAGCCAGAACCGGTCAGGCAGCTGCTGGACTGTCCGCCTGTGTGGGAAGGGGGAGAGCCGACCTAGGGGCACAGTGGGCCTCTTGCTCTCCCTGCTGCCCTGAGGTTGCTGGGCCAAAGAGGTCTTGGGCATCCAGCCCCTTGCTGGCCCCTTGCCTCTGTCAAGGCCCACGGAGGTCCAGCACCTTGAAGTGAGGAGACAGCCCCTGCCAGCAACCTCCCGTCCCAGGAGGCCTCAAGTGAGGCCTAGGCCCATGGAAAAGGCGCTAGCGGGTATGAGCCTGGAGAGGAGTCCGGGCATGGCTGGACCCAGTTCCCACAGCCTGCCCCTTGGTGGGGCAGTTCCCCTGGAGGCCAGGAAGGTCAGGGCAAGCGTGGCCAGGGACAGGGGCCCTGTTGGGACCTGCCCCTGGCCTGTGGGGTCTCTGAGCACAACCAGCCCTCTCCCGCTGGAAGACCTCCCCGGCTTCCTCCAAAGGCCGCTTTGCAAGGACTCTGGCCCGCTGTTCCCGCAACATGCGCACAATGCCCCCAAGTCCGGGAGCAAAGCGCTTCGGGGTGGTCCTCTCTCCGGGCCCTTGCTCAGGGGCCTGGGGGCCATCCAAGGGATGCACACTCCCAGGCCAAGGCAGAACCACATGCACACGTCTGTTCCTACCCCCTGCAAGGACAGAGAGCTCGGGGGAGCCAGAAACTGTCAGGCAGCTGCTGGGCTGGCCTTCTGTGTGGGAAGGACTAGAGCCGATCTCGGGGCACAGTAGACCTCTTGCTCTCCCTGCTGCCCTCAGGCTGCTGGGACAAAGAGGTCTTGGACATCCAGCCCCTTGCTGGCCCCTTGCCTCAGCCGAGGCCCTGGGAGCTCCAGCCCATTGCAGTGTGGAGACAGCCCCTGTAAGCCACCTGCCCTCCCAGCAGGCCTGAAGCGAGGCTTAGGCCCAGGTGAAAGGCACCAGTGGGGATGAGCCTATGGAGGCACCCGGGCATGTCTGGGCCCAGTCCCGCAGCCTGCCCCTTGGTGGGGCAGTAACCCTGTAGGCCAGGAAGGTCTGGGCAAGGCTGGCCAGGACCACGGACCCTGCTAGGTCCTGCCCCTGGCGTGTGGGGCCACTGAGCAGAACCAGCCCTCCCCCGCTGGAAGACCTACCAGGCTCCAAAGGCCATTTTGCAAGCACTCTGGTCCGCTCTTCCCGCAAGCCGCGCACAGTGCTTCCAAGCCAGGGAGAAAAGCACTTCGGGGTGGTCCTCTCTCCAGGCCCTTGCCCCTGAGCCTGGGGGCAGCCAGGGGGTGAACACTCCCTGGCCAAGGCAGAACCACATGCACACGTGTGTTCCTGCCCCCTGCACCGGCAGAGAGCTCGGGGGTCCAGAGTCTGTCAGGCAGATGCTGGGCTGGACGCCTGTGTGGGAAGGGGCAGAGCCGACCTAGGGGCACAGTGGGCCTCTTGCTCTCCCTGCTGCTTTGAGGCTGCTGGGCAGAAGAGGTCTTGGGCATCTAGCCCCGTGCTGGCCCTTTGCCTCTGCCGAGGCCCTCGGAGCTCCAGCACCTTGCAGTGTGGAGACAGCCCCTGCCGCAACCTCACCTCCAGGGAGCTCTCAAGCGAGGCCTAGGCCCAGGGGTAAGGCGCCAGCGGGGATGAGCCTGGGGAGGTGCCCGGGCATGTCTGGACCCAGTCCCCGCAGCCTGCCCCTTGGTGGGGCAGTACCCCCGGAGGCCAGGAAGACCTGGGCAAGGTTTGCCAGGGGCCGGCGCCCTGCTGGGTACTGCCCCTGGCCTGTGAGGCCTCTGAGCACAACCGGCCCTCTCCCGCTGGAATATCTCCCCGGCTGTCTCCAAAGGCTGCTTTGCAAGCATTCTCGCCCACTGTTACCGCCAGCTGCGCACAATGCTCCCAAGCCCGGGAGAAAAGCGCTTTGGGGTGGTCCTCTCTCCGGACTCTTGTCGCTGAGCCTGGGGATCAGCCAGGGGATGCACTCTCTTCGGACAAGGCAGAACCACATACACGTCTGTTCCTGCCCCCTGCACTGGGAGAGAGCTCAGGGGAGCCAGAGTCTCTCAGGAGGCTGCTGTGCTGGCTGCCTGTGTGGGAAGTGACTGAACCGACCTAGGGGCACAGTGGCCTCTTGCTCTCCCTGCTGTCCTGAGTGTGATGGACCAATGAGGTCTTGGGCATTCAGGCCCTTGCTGGCCCCTTGCCTCGGCCGAGGCCCTCGGAGCTCCAGCACCTTGCAGTGTGGAGACAGCCCCTTCCAGCAACCTCCCCTCCCGGGTGGCCTCAAGCGAGGCCTAGGCAGTGGGGAAAGGCACCAGCAGCATGAGCCTGGGGAAGCGCTCGGTCATGTCTGGACCCAGTCCCCACAGACCGCCCCTTGGTGGGGCAGTAACGCCGGAGGACAGGAAGGTCTGGGCAAGGCTGGCAAGGGCCAGGGGCCCTGCTGGGTCCTGGCCCTGTCCTGTGGGGCCTCTGAGCACAACCGGCCCTCTCCCGCTGGAAGACCTCCCCGGCTGCCTCCTCAGGCCGCTTTGCAAGCACTCTCACCCGCTGTTCCCGCAAGCCGCGCACAATGCTCCTAAGCCCGGGAGAAATGCGCTTCGGGGTGGTCCTCTTCCCGGGCCCTTGCCCCTGAGTCTGGGGACCAGTCTGGGGGTGCACAACCCCAGGCCAAGGCAGAACCACATGCACACGTCTGTTCCTCCGCCCTGCACCGGCAAAGAGCTCGGGGGAGTGAGAATCTGTCAGGCAGCTGCTGGCCTGGCCGCCTGTGTGGGAAGGGGCTGCTCTGACCTAGGGGCCCAAGGTGCCTCTTCTCTCCCTGCTGCCCTGAGGCTGCTGGGCCAAAGAGGTCTTGGGCATCCACCCCGTTGCTGGCCACTTGCCTCTCGTGAGGCCCTCGGAACTCCAGGACCTGCAGTGTGAGGAGAGCACCTGCTAGCAACCGCCCCGCCAGGAGGCCTCAAGCGAGCTACGCCCAGGGGAAAGGTGCCAACGGGGATGAGCCTGGGGAGGCACCCGGTAATGTCTGGACCCAGTCCCCGCAGCCAGCCCTAGGGAGGCAGTACCCCCGAGGACAGGAACATCCTTGAAAGGCTATCCAGGTCCAGGGGCCCTGCTGGGTCCTGCCTCTGACCTGTCGGACCTCTGAGCACAACCGGCCCTCTCCCACTTGAAGACCTCCCCGGCTTCCTCCAAAGGCTGCTTTGCAAGCACTCTGGCCCGCTGTTCCCGCAACAAGCGCACAAAGCTCCCAAGTCCAGGAGCAAAGCGCTTCGGGGTGGTCCCCTCTCGGGCCCTTGCTCAGGGGCCGGGGGGCCAGGCAAGGGATGCACACACCCAGGCCAAGGCAGAACCACATGCACATGTCTGTTCCTACCCCCTGCAACGACAGAGAGCTCGGGGGAGCCAGAAACTGTCAGGCAGCTGCTGGGCTGGCCGCCTGTGTGGGAAGGGGCAGAGCTGATCTAGGGGCACAGTGGGCCTCTTGCTCTCTCTGCTGCTCCGAGGCTGCTTGGCCAAAGAGGTCTTGGGCAACCAGCCCCTTGCAGGCCTTTTGCCTCTGCCGAGGCCCTCGGAGCTCCAGCACCTTGCAGTGTAGACAGCCCCTGCCACCAACCTCCCCTCCAGGAGGCCTCAAGTGAGGCCTAGGCCCAGGTGAAAGGCACCAGTGGGGATGAGCCTTGGGAGGCGCCTGGGCATGTTTGGACCCAGTCCATGAGCCTGCCCCTTGGTGGGGCAGTGCCCACGGAGGCCAGGAAGATCTGAGCAAGGCTGGCCAGGGGCAATGGCCAAGCTGGGTCCTGCCCCTGGCCTGTTGTTCCTCTGAGTTGAACCGGCCCTCTCCCACTGTAAGACCTCCCGGGCTGCTGCTTTGTAAGCACTCTGGCCCACTGGTCCCGCAAGCCGACACAATGCTCCGAACCCAGGAGAAGAGCACTTCCGGTTGGTCCTCTCTCCGGGCCTTGCCCCTGAGCCTGGGGACCAGCCATGGGGTGCACACTCCCAGGCCAAGGCAGAACGACATGCACACGTCTGTTCCTGCCCCCTGCACGGGCAGAGAGCTCAGGGGAGCCAGAGTCTGTCAGGCAGGTGCTGGGCTGGCTGCCTGTGTGGGAAGGGGCTGAGCCGGCCTAGGTACACAGTGAGCCTCTTGCTCTCCCTTTCGCCCTGAGGCTGCTGGGCCAAAGAGGTCTTGGGCATCCAGCCCCTTGCTGGCTCCTTTCCTCTGTTGAGGCCCCCGGAGCTCCAGCACATTGCAGTGTGGAGACAGCCCCTGCCAGCAACCTCCACTACCAGGAGGCACCAAGCGAAGCCTAGGCCCAGGGGAAAGGTGCCAGCGGGGATGAGCCTGGGTAGGCACTCGGGCAAGTATGGACCCAGTCCCCGCAGCCTGGCCCTGGTGGTGCAGTACCACCGGAGGCCAGGAACGTCTGGGCAAGGCTGGCTAGGGGCATGGGCCCTGCTGGGTCATGCCCCTGTCCTGTGGGGCGTCTGAGCACAACCGGCCCTCTCCCGCTGGAAGACCTCCCCGGCTGCCTCCAAAGGCAACTTTACAAACACTCTGGCCCGCTCTTCCCGCAAGCTGCGCACAGTGTTCCCAAGCTCGGGAGAAAAGCGCTTCGGGGTGGTCCTCTCTCCGGGCCCTTGCCCCTTAACCTGGGGGCTGGCCAGGGGGTTCACACTCCCAGGCCAAGGCAGAACCACGTGCACACATCTGTTCCTGCCCCCTGGACGGGAAGAGAGCTCGGGGGAGCCAGAGTCTGTCAGGCAGCTGAAGACCTACCCAGAGGCCTCCAAAGGCCGCTTTGCAAGCACTCTCGCCCGGTGTTCCGGCAAGCCGCGCACAATGCTTCCAAGCCCGGGAGAAAAGCGCTTTGGGCTCGTCCTCTCTCCGGGCCCTTGCCCCTGAGCCTGGTGGCCAGCCAGGGGTTGCACACTCCCAAGCCAAGGCTGAACCCCATGCACATATCTGTTCCTTCCCCCTGCAACGGCAGAGATCTTGGGGGAGCCAGAGTCTGTCAGGCAGCTGAAGACCTACCCAGATGTCTCCAAAGGACACTTTGCAAACACTTTGGCCTGCTGTTCCCGCAAGCCGCGCACAAGGCTCCCAAGCCCGGGATAAGAGCGCTTGGGGTGGTCCTCTCTCTGGGCCCCTGCCCCTGAGCCAGGGTGCCAGGTAGGGGGTGCACACTCCCATCCAAGGCAGAACCACATGCACACGACTGTGCCTGCCCACTGCACCGGCAGAGAGCTCGGGGGAGCCAAAGTCTCTCAGGCAGCTGCTGGGCTGGCCGCCTGTGTGGGAAGGGGCAGAGCCGACCTAGGGGCACAGTGGGTCTCTTGCCTCGCTGCTGCCCTGACGCTGCTGTGCCAAAGAGGCCTTGGGCATCCAGCCCCTTGCTGGCCATTTGCCTCTGCCGCGGCCGTGGGAGCTCAAGCACATTGCAGTGTCGATACAGCCCCTGCCAGCAGCTTCCCCACCCAGGAGGCCTCAAGCCAGGCCTAGGCCCAGCAGAAAGGCACCAGTGGGGATGAGCCTGGGGAGGCGCCCGGAAATGTCTGGACCCAGTCCCCGCAGCCTGCCCCAAGGTGGGGCAGTACCCCCGTAGGACAGGAAGGTCTGGGCAAGGCTGGCCAGGACCAGGGGCCCTGCTGGGTCCTGACCCTGGCGTGTGGGGCGTCTGAGCACAACCGTACCTCTTCCGTTGGAAGACCTCCCCGGGTGCCTCCAAAGGCCGCTTTGCAAGCACTCTCGCCCGCTGTTCCGGCAAGCCGTGCACAATGAACCCAGGCCAGGGAGAAAAGCGCTTTCGGGTGGTCCTCTCTCCGGGCTCTTACACTTGATCCTGGGGGCCAGCCAGGGGGTGCACACATCCAGGCCAAGGCAGAAACACCTGCACACGTCTGTTCCTGCCCCCTGCAGCAGCAGAGACCTCGGAGGAGCGAGAATCTGTCAGGCAGCTGCTGGGCATGCCGCCTGTGTGGGAAGGGGCAGAGCCGACCTAGGGGCACAGTGGGCCTCTTGCTCTCCCTGCTGCCCTGAGGCTGCTGGGTCAAAGAGGTCTTGGGCATCCAGCCCCTTGCTGGCCCCTTGCCTCTGCCAATGCCCTTAGGGCTCCACCACCTTGCAGTGTGGAGACAGCCCAACCAGCAACCTCTCCTCCCAGGATGCCTCAAGCGAGGCTTTGGCCCAGGGGAAAGGCGCCAGCGGGGATGAGCCTGGGGAGGCGTCCGAGCATGTCTGGACCCAGGTCCCACAGCCTACCCCTTGGTGGTGCAGTACCCCCAGAGGCCGGGAAGGTCTGGGCAAAGATGCCAAGGGGCAAGTGCCTTGCTAGGACCTGCCGCTGGCCTGTGGGGCCTCTGAGCACAACCAGCCCTCTCCTGCTGGAAGACCTCCCCGGCTGCCTACAAAGGCCGCTTTTCAAGCACTCTGGCCTGCTGTTCCTGCAAGCTGCGCACAATGCTCCTAAGCCTGGGAGAAAAGCGCTTCGGGGTGGTCCTCTCTCAGGTCCCTTGCACATGAGCCTGGGGGCCAGCCAGGGTGTGCACACTCCGAAGCCAAGGGAGAATCACATGCACATGTGTGTTACTGCCCCCTGCACCGGCAGAGAGCTCGGAAGAGCCAGAGTCTTAAAGGCAGCTGCAGGGCAGGCCCCCTGTGTGGGAAGGGACAGAGCTGACCTAGGGGCACAGTGGGCCTCTTGCTCTCCCTGCTGCCCTGAGGCTGTTGGGCCAAAGAGGTCTTGGCCATCCAGCCCCTTGCTGGCCCCTTGCCTCTGCCGAGGCCCTGGGAGCTCCAGCACCTTGCAGTGTGGAGACAGCCCCTGGCAGCAACCTCCCCTCCCAGGAGGCCTCAAGCGAGGCCTAGGCCCAGGGGAAAGGCGCCAGCGGGGATGAGCCTGGGTAGGCGCCCGGGCATGTCTGGACCCAGTCCCCACAGCGTGCTCCTTTGTGGGACAGTTCCTCNCCTTGCCCCTGAGCCTGGGTGCCAGCCAGGGGGTGCACAGTCCCAGGCCAAGGCAGAACCACATGCACACGTCTGTTCCTGACCCCTGCACTGGCAGAGAGCTCGATGGAGCCACAGTCTCTCAGGCAGCTGCTGGGCTGGCCGCCTGTGTGGGAAGGGGCTGAGTGGACCTAGGGGCACAGTAGACCTCTTGCTCTCCCTGCTGGCGTGAGGCTGCTGGGCCAAAGAAGTCTTGGGTATCCCGCCCCATGCTGACCCCTTGCCTCTGCCGAACCCCTGGTAACTCAAGCACATTGCAGTGTGGAGACAGCCCCTACAAGACACCTGCCCTCCCAGCAGGCCTGAAGTGAGGCTTAGGCCCAGGTGAAAGGCACCAGCGGGGATGAGCCTGGGGAGGAGCCCGGGCATGTTTGGGCCCAGTCCCCGCAGCCTGCCCCTTGGTGGGGCAGTACCCCTGTAAGCCAGGAAGGTCTGGGCAAGGCTGGCCAGGACCAGGGACGCTGCTAGGTCCTGCCCCTGGCGTGTGGGGCCTCTGAGCACAACCAGCCCTCCCCCGCTGGAAGACCTCCCCGACTGCCTCTAAAGGCCGCTTTGCAAGCACTCTCGCCCGCTGTTCCCGGAGGACACGCACAATGCTCCGAGGCCCGGGAGAAAAGCGATTCGGGGTAGTCCTCTCTCCGGGCCCTTGCCCCTGAGCCTGGGGGCCAACCAGGGGGTGCACAGTCCCAGGTCAAGGCAGAACCACATACACACATCTGTTCCTGCCCCTGCACCAGTATAAGTCTCGGAGGAGTCAGAGTCTCTCAGGCAGGTGCTGGGCTTTCCGCATGTGTGGGAAGGGGCAGTACTTACCTAGGGGCACAGTGTGCCTCTTGCTCTCCCTCCTGCCCTGAGGCTGCTGGGCCAAAGAGGTGTTGGGCATCCAGCCCCTTGCTGGCCCCTTGCCTCTGTCAAGGCCCACGGAGGTCCAGCACCTTGCAGTGTGGAGACAGCCCCTGCCAGCAACCTCCCGTCCCAGGAGGCCTCAAGCGAGGCCTAGGCCCAAGGGAAAGGCGCTAGCGGGAATGAGCTGGAGAGGCGTCCGGGCAGGCTGGACCCAGTTCCCACAGCCTGCCACTTGGTGGGGCAGTTCACCCGGAGGTCAGGAAGGTCTGGGAAAGCGTGGCCAGGGACAGGGGCCCTGCTGGGACCTGCCCCTGGCCTGTGGGGTCTCTGAGCACAACCAGCCCTCTCCCGCTGGAAGACCTCCCCGGCTTCCTCCAAAGGCTGCTTTGCAAGCACTCTGGCCCGCTATTCCCGCAAAACGCGCAAAATGCCCCCAAATCCGGGAGCAAAGCGCTTCGGAGTGGTCCTCTCTCCGGGCCCTTGCTCAGGGGCCGGGGGGCCAGCCAAGTGATGCACACTCCCAGGCCAAGGCAGAACCACATGCACACGTCTGTTCCTACCCCCTGCAACGACAGAGAGCTCGGGGGAGCCAGAAACTGTCAGGCAGCTGCTGGGCTGGCCGCCTGTGTGGGAAGGGGCAGAGCTGATCTAGGGGCACAGTGGGCCTCTTGCTCTCTCTGCTGCCCCGAGGCTGCTTGGCCAAAGAGGTCTTGGGCAACCAGCCCCTTGCAGGCCTTTTGCCTCTGCCGAGGCCCTCGGAGCTCCAGCACCTTGCAGTGTAGACAGCCCCTGCCACCAACCTCCCCTCCAGGAGGCCTCAAGCGAGGCCTAGGCCCAGAGGAAAGGCACCAGCGGGGATGAGCCTTGGGAGGCGCCTGGGCATGTCTGGACCCAGTCCATGAGCCTGCCCCTTGGTGGGGCAGTGCCCACGGAGGCCAGGAAGATCTGGGCAAGGCTGGCCAGGGGCAATGGACAAGGTGGGTCCTGCCCCTGGCCTGTTGTTCCTCTGTGTAGAACCGGCCCTCTCCCACTGTAAGACCTCCCGGGCTGCCGCTTTGCAAGCACTCTGGCCCGCTGGTCCCGCAAGCCGACAAAATGCTCCCAACCCCGGGAGAAGAGCACTTCCGGTTGGTCCTCTCTCCGGGCCTTGCCCCTGAGCCTGGGGGCCAGCCATGGGGTGCACACTCCCAGGCCAAGGCAGAACGACATGCACACGTCTGTTCCTGCCCCCTGCACGGGCAGAGAGCTCAGGGGAGCCAGAGTCTGTCAGGCAGGTGCTGGGATGGCTGCCTGTGTGGGAAGGGGCAGAGCCGACCGAGGTGCACAGTGAGCCTCTTGCTCTCCCTGCTGCCCTGAGGCTGCTGGCCCAAAGAGGTCTTGGGCATCCAGCCCCTTGCTGGCTCCTTTCCTCTGTTGAGGCCCTCGGAGCTCCAGCACATTGCAGTCTGGAGACAGCCCCTGCCAACAACCTCCCCTACCAGGAGGCAACAAGCGAAGCCTAGGCCCAGGGGAAAGGCGCCAGCCGGGATGAGCCTGGGTAGGCGCTCGGGCAAGTCTGGACCCAGTCCCCGCAGCCTGGCCCTGGTGGTGCAGTACCACCGGAGGCCAGGAAGGTCTGGGCAAGGCTGGCTAGGGGCATGGGCCCTGCTGGGTTATGCCCCTGTCCCGTGGGGCGTCTGAGCACAACCGGCCCTCTCCCGCTGGAAGACCTCCCCGGCTGCCTCCAAAGGCCGCTTTGCAAGCACTCTGGCCTGCTCTTCCCGCAAGCCCCGCAGAGTGCTCCCAAGCCCGGGAGAAAAGCGCTTCGGGGTGGTCCTCTCTCCGGGCCCTTGCCCCTTAACCTGGGGCAGGCCAGGGTGTTCACACTCCCAGGCCAAGGCAGAACCACGTGCACACATCTGTTCCTGCCCCCTGGACCGGAAGAGAGCTCGGGGAGCCAGAGCCTGTCAGGCAGCTCCTGGGCTGGCCGCCTGTGTGGAAGGGGCAGAGCCGACCTAGGGGCACAGTGGGCCTCTTGCCCTCCCTGCTGCCCTGAGGCTGCTGGGCCAAAGAGGTCTTGGGCATCCAGCCCCTTGCTAGCCGTTTGCCTCTGCCGAAGCCCTCGGAGCTCCAGTACCTTGCAGTGTGGAGACAGCCCCTGCGAGCAACCTCCTCTCGCAGCAGGCCACAAGCGAGGCCTAGGCCCAGGGGAAAGCTGCCAGCGGGGATTAGCCTGGGGAGGCGCCCGGGCAAGTCGGACCCAGTCCCCGCAGCCAGCCCCTTGGGGGGCAGTACCCCCGGAGGCCAGAAACGTCCAGGAAAGGCTGTCCAGGGCCAGGGGCCCTGCTGGGACCTGCCTCTGACCTGTCGGACCTCTGAGCACAACCGGCCCTCTCCCGCAGGAAGACCTCCCCGCTTGACTCCAAAGGCCGCTTTGCAAGCACTCTCGCCCGTTGTTCCGGCAAGCCACGCACAATGCTTCCAAGCCCGGGAGAAAAGCGCTTTGGGCTCGTCCTCTCTCCGGGCCCTTGCCCCTGAGCATGGGGGCCAGCCAGGGGTTGCACACTCCCAAGCCAAGGCTAAACCCCATGCACATGTCTGTTCCTTCCCCCTGCAATGGCAGAGATCTCGGGGGAGGCAGATTCTGTCAGGCAGCTGCTGGGCTGGCCGCAGTGTGGGAAGGGGCAGAGCCGACCTAGGGGCACAATGGGCCTCTTGTTCTCCCTGCTGCCCTGAGGCTGCTGGGACAAAGAGTTCTTGATCATCCAGCCACTTGCTAGCCCATTTCCTCTGCCGAGGCCCTCGGCGCTTCAGCACCTTGCATTGTGGAGACAGACCCTGCCAGCATCCTCCCCTCCCACGAGGCCTCTAGCGAGGCCTAGGCCTAGGGGAAAGGCGCCAGTGAGGATGAGCCAGGGGATGCGCCCAGGCATGTCTGGATCCAGGCCCCGCAGATTTCCCCTTGGCGGGGCAGTACCCCAGGAGTCCCAGTCGGTCTGGGCAAGTCTGGCCAGGGGCAGGGGCACTGCTGGGTCCTTCCCCTGGCCTGTGGGGCCTCTGAGCACAACTGACCCTCTCCCGCGGGACGACCTCCGCGGCTGCCTCCAAAGGCCGCTTTGTAAGCACACTCGCCCGCTGTTCCGGCAAGCCGTGCACAAAGCTCCCAGGCCCGGGAGAAAAGCCCTTCGTGTTGTTCTCTCTCCGGGCCCTTGCCCCTGAGATTGAGGGCAAGCCAGGGGGTCCAAAATCCCAGGCCAAGGCAGAACGACATGCACACGTCTGTTCCTGCCCCATGCACCGGCAGAGAGCTCGGGGGAGCCAGAGTCTGTCAGGCAGCTGCTGGGCATGCCGCCTGTGTGGGAAGGGGCAGAGCCGACCTAGGGGCACAGTGGGCCTCTTGCTCTCCCTGCTGCCCTGAGGCTGCTGGGCCAAAGAGGTCTTGGGCATCCAGCCCCTTGCTGGCCCCTTGCCTCTGCCAATGCCCTCAGATCTCCACCACCTTGCAGTGTGGAGACAGCCCACGCCAGCAACCTCCCCTCCGAGGAGGCCTCAAGCGAGGCTTTGGCCATGGGGAAAGGCGCCAGAGGGGATGATCCTGGGGAGGCGTCCGAGCATGTCTGGACCCAGGTCCCACAGCCTGCCCCTTGGTGGGGCAGTACCCCCGGAGGCCGGGAAGGTCTGGGCAAAGATGGCCAGGGGCACGGGCCCTGCTAGGACCTGCCGCTGGCCTGTGGGGCCTCTGAGCAAAACCAGCCCTCTCCCGCTGGAAGACGTCCCCGACGCCTACAAAGGCCGCTTTTCAAGCACTCTGGCCTGCTGTTCCCACAAGCTGCGCACAATGCTCCCAATCCCGGGAGAAAAGCGCTTCGGGGTGGTCCTCTCTCCCGTCCCTTGCACTTGAGCCTGCGGCCCAGCCAGGGTGTGCACACTCCGAAGCCAAGGGAGAACCACATGCACATGTGTGTTACTGCTCCCTGCACCGGCAGAGAGCTCGGAGGAGCCAGAGTCTTTCAGGCAGCTGCAGGGCAGGCCCCCTGTGTGGGAAGGGACAGAGCCGACCTAGGGGCACAGTGGGCCTCTTGCTCTCCCTTCTGACCTGAGGCTGTTGGGCCAAAGAGGTCTTGGCCATCCAGCCCCTTGCTGGCCCCTTGCCTCTGCTGAGGCCCTGGAAGGTCCAGCACATTGCAGTGTGGAGACAGCCTCTGTAAGCCACCTGCCCTCCCAGGAGGCCTGAAGCGAGGCTTAGGCACAGGGGAAAGGCACCAGCGAGGATGAGTCTGGGGAGGCGCCCGGGCATGTCTGGACCCAGTCCCCGCAGCCTGTCCCTTGGTGTGGCAGAACCCACGGAGGCGAAATGTCTGGGCAAGGCTGGCCAGGACCCGGGGCCCTGCTAGGGCCTGCCCCTGGCGTGTGGGGCCTCTGAGCAAAACCTGCCCTCTCCCGCTAGAGGACCTCCCCGACTGCCTCGAAAGGCCGCTTTGCAAGCACTCTGGCAGGCTGTTCCCGCAACACGCGCACAATGCTCCGAAGTCCGGGAGCAAAGCGCTTCGGGGTGGTCCTCTCTCCTGGCCCTTGCCCCTGAGCCTGGGGGCAGCCAGAGGGTGAACACTCCCTGGCCAAGGCAGAACCACATGCACACGTGTGTTCCTGCCCCCTGCACTGGCAGAGAGCTAGGGGGAGCCAGAGTCTGTCAGGCAGCTGCTGGGCTGGCCGCCTGTGTGGGAAGGGGCAGAGCCGACCTAGGGGCACAGTGGGCCTCTTGCTCTCCCTGCTGCCCTGAGGCTGCTGGGCCAAAGAGGTCTTGGGCATCCAGCCCCTTGCTGGTCCCTTCCCTGTGCCGAGGCCCTCTGAGCTCCAGCACCTTGCA
>QQTR01005201.1:21448436-21458500 GCA_003798545.1 Axis porcinus | reverse complement strand
CTGGAATATCTCCCCGGCTGTCTCCAAAGGCTGCTTTGCAAGCATTCTCGCCCACTGTTACCGCCAGCTGCGCACAATGCTCCCAAGACCGGGAGAAAAGCGCTTTGGGGTGGTCCTCTCTCCGGACCCTTGCCGCTGACCCTGGGGATCAGCCAGGGGATGCACTCTCTTCGGACAAGGCAGAACCACATACACGTCTGTTCCTGCCCCCTGCACTGGGAGAGAGCTCAGGGGAGCCAGAGTCTCTCAGGAGGCTGCTGGGTTGGCTGCCTGTGTGGGAAGTGGCTGAACCGACCTAGGGGCACAGTGGCCTCTTGCTCTCCCTGCTGTCCTGAGTGTGCTGGACCAATGAGGTCTTGGGCATTCAGGCCCTTGCTGGCCCCTTGCCTCGGCCGAGGCCCTCGGAGCTCCAGCACCTTGCAGTGTGGAGACAGCCCCTTCCAGCAACTTCCCCTCCCGGGTGGCCTCAAGCGAGGCCTAGGCCCAGGGGTAAGGCGCCAGCGGGGATGAGCCTGGGGAGGTGCCCGGGCATGTCTGGACCCAGTCCCCGCAGCCAGCCCTAGGGAGGCAGTACCCCCGAGGACAGGAACATCCTTGAAAGGCTATCCAGGTCCAGGGGCCCTGCTGGGTCCTGGCCCTGTCCTGTGGGGCCTCTGAGCACAACCGGCCCTCTCCCGCTGGAAGACCTCCCCGGCTGCCTCCTCAGGCCGCTTTGCAAGCACTCTCACCCGCTGTTCCCGCAAGCCGCGCACAATGCTCCGAAGTCCGGGAGCAAAGCGCTTCGGGGTGGTCCTCTCTCCTGGCCCTTGCCCCTGAGTCTGGGGACCAGTCTGGGGGTGCACAACCCCAGGCCAAGGCAGAACGACATGCACACGTCTGTTCCTCCGGCCGGTACCGGCAAAGAGCTAGGGGGGGTGAGATTCTGTCAGACAGCTGCTGGCCTGGGCTCCTGGGTTGGAAGGGGGTGCTCTGACCTAGGGGGCCGGGGTGCCTCTTCTCTCACTGCTGCCCTGAGGCTGCTGGGCCAAAGAGGTCTTGAGCACCCACCCCGCTGCTGGCAACTTGCCTCTCGTGAGGCCCTCGGAACTCCAGGACCTGCAGTGTGAGGAGAGCACCTGCTAGCAACCGCCCCGCCAGGAGGCCTCAAGCGAGCTACGCCCAGGGGAAAGGTGCCAACGGGGATGAGCCTGGGGAGGCACCCGGTAATGTCTGGACCCAGTCCCCGCAGCCAGCCCTAGGGAGGCAGTACCCCCGAGGACAGGAACATCCTTGAAAGGCTATCCAGGTCCAGGGGCCCTGCTGGGTCCTGCCTCTGACCTGTCGGACCTCTGAGCACAACCGGCCCTCTCCCACTTGAAGACCTCCCCGGCTTCCTCCAAAGGCTGCTTTGCAAGCACTCTGGCCCGCTGTTCCCGCAACAAGCGCACAAAGCTCCCAAGTCCAGGAGCAAAGCGCTTCGGGGTGGTCCCCTCTCGGGCCCTTGCTCAGGGGCCGGGGGGCCAGGCAAGGGATGCACACACCCAGGCCAAGGCAGAACCACATGCACATGTCTGTTCCTACCCCCTGCAACGACAGAGAGCTCGGGGGAGCCAGAAACTGTCAGGCAGCTGCTGGGCTGGCCGCCTGTGTGGGAAGGGGCAGAGCTGATCTAGGGGCACAGTGGGCCTCTTGCTCTCTCTGCTGCTCCGAGGCTGCTTGGCCAAAGAGGTCTTGGGCAACCAGCCCCTTGCAGGCCTTTTGCCTCTGCCGAGGCCCTCGGAGCTCCAGCACCTTGCAGTGTAGACAGCCCCTGCCACCAACCTCCCCTCCAGGAGGCCTCAAGCGAGGCCTAGGCTCAGGGGAAAGGCACCAGCGGGGATGAGCCTTGGGAGGTGCCCGGGCATGTCTGGACCCAGTCCATGAGCCTGCCCCTTGGTGGGGCAGTGCCCACGGAGGCCAGGAAGGTCTGGGCAAGGCTGGCCAGGGGCAATGGCCAAGCTGGGTCCTGTCCCTGGCCTGTTGTTCCTCTGAGTAGAACCGGCCTTCTCCCACTGTAAGACCTCCCGGGCTGCTGCTTTGCAAGCACTCTGGCCCGCTGGTCCCGCAAGCCGACACAATGCTCCGAACCCGGGAGAAGAGCACTTCCGGTTGGTCCTCTCTCCGGGCCTTGCCCCTGAGCCTGGGGGCCAGCCATGTGGTGCACACTCCCAGGCCAAGGCAGAACGACATGCACACGTCTGTTCCTGCCCCCTGCACGGGCAGAGAGCTCAGGGGAGCCAGAGTCTGTCAGGCAGCTGCTGGGCTGGCCGCCTGTGTGGGAAGGGGCAGAGTCGACCTAGGGGCAGAGTGGGCCTCTTGCCCTCCCTGCTGCCCTGAGGCTGCTGGGCCAAAGAGGTCTTGGGCATCCAGCCCCTTGCTAGCCGTTTGCCTCTGCCGAATACCTCGGAGCTCCAGCACCTTGCAGTGTGGAGACAGCCCCTGCGAGCAACCTCCTCTCTCAGCAGGCCACAAGCGAGGCCAAGGCCCCGGGGAAAGCTGCTANCTGCACGGGCAGAGAGCTCAGGGGAGCCAGAGTCTGTCAGGCAGCTGCTGGGCTGGCCGCCTGTGTGGGAAGGGGCAGAGTCGACCTAGGGGCAGAGTGGGCCTCTTGCCCTCCCTGCTGCCCTGAGGCTGCTGGGCCAAAGAGGTCTTGGGCATCCAGCCCCTTGCTAGCCGTTTGCCTCTGCCGAATACCTCGGAGCTCCAGCACCTTGCAGTGTGGAGACAGCCCCTGCGAGCAACCTCCTCTCTCAGCAGGCCACAAGCGAGGCCAAGGCCCCGGGGAAAGCTGCTAGCGGGGATTAGCCTGGGGAGGCGCCCGGGCAAGTCGGACCCAGTCCCCGCAGCCAGCCCCTTGGGGGGCAGTACCCCCAGAGGCCAGAAACGTCCAGGAAAGGTTGTCCAGGGCCAGGGGCCCTGCTGGGACCTGCCTCTGACCTGTCGGACCTCTGAGCACAACCGGCCCTCTCTCGCAGGAAGACCTCCCCGCTTGACTCCGAAGGCCGCTTTGCAAGCACTCTCGCCCGGTGTTCCGGCAAGCCGCGCACAATGCTTCCAAGCCTGGGAGAAAAGCGCTTTGGGCTCGTCCTCTCTCCGGGCCCTTGCCCCTGAGCCTGGTGGCCAGCCAGGGGTTGCACACTCCCAAGCCAAGGCTGAACCCCATGCACATGTCTGTTTCTTCCCCCTGCAACGGCAGAGATCTTGGGGGAGCCAGAGTCTGTCAGGCAGCTGCTGGGCTGGCCGCATGTGTGGGAAGGGGCAGAGCCGACCTAGGGGCACAATGGGCCTCTTGTTCTCCCTGCTGCCCTGAGGCTGCTGGGACAAGGAGTTCTTGATCATCCAGCCCCTTGCTAGCCCATTTCCTCTGCCGAGGCCCTCGGCGCTTCAGCACCTTGCAGTGTGGAGACAGACCCTGCCAGCATCCTCCCCTCCCACGAGGCCTCTAGCGAGGCCTAGGCCTAGGGGAAAGGCGCCAGTGGGGATGAGCCAGGGGATGCGCCCGGGCATGTCTGGATCTAGGCCCTGCAGATTTCCACTTGGCGGGGCAGTACCCAAGGAGGCCCAGTCGGTCTGGGCAAGCCTGGCCAGGGGCAGGGGCACTGCTTGGTCCTTGCCCTGTCCTGTGGGGCCTCTGAGCACAACCGGCCCTCTCCCGCAAGAAGACCTCCCTGGCTGCCTCCAAAGGTCGCTTTGTAAGCACACTCGCCCGCTGTTCCCGCAAGCCGTGCACAAAGCTCCCATGAACGGGAGAAAAGCCCTTCAGGGTGGTCTTCTCTCCGGGCCCTTGTCCCTGAGCCTGGGTGCCAGCCAGGGGGTGCACACTCCCAGGCCAAGGCAGAACCACATGCACACGTCTGTTCCGGCCCCCTGCACTGGAAGAGAGCTCGTTGGAGCCACAGTCTCTCAGGCAGCTGCTGGGCTGGCCGCCTGTGTGGGAAGGGGCAGAGCGGACCTAGGGGCACAGTAGACCTCTTGTTCTCCCTGCTGCGGTGAGGCTGCTGGGCCAAAGAAGTCTTGGGTATCCAGCCCCATGCTGGCCCCTTGCCTCTGCCGAAGCCCTGGGAACTCCAGCACATTGCAGTGTGGAGACAGCCCCTGCAAGACACCTGCCCTCCCAGCAGGCCTGAAGCGAGGCTTAGGCCCAGGTGAAAGGCACCAGCGGGGATGAGCCTGGGGAGGAGCCCGGGCATGTCTGGGCCCAGTCCCCGCAGCCTGCCCCTTGGTGGGGCAGTACCCCTGTAGGCCAGGAAGGTCTGGGCAAGGCTGGCCAGGACCAGCGACGCTGCTAGGTCTTGCCCCTGGCGTGTGGGGCCTCTGAGCACAACCAGCCCTCCCCTGCTGGAAGACCTCCCCGACTGCCTCCAAAGGCCGCTTTGCAAGCACTCTCGCCCGCTGTTCCCGGAGGACGCGCACAATGCTCCGAGGCCCGGGAGAAAAGCGATTCGGGTAGTCCTCTCTCCGGGCCCTTGCCCTGAGCCTGGGGGCCAACCAGGGGGTGCACAGTCCCAGGCAAATGCAGAACCACATACACACATCTGTTCCTGCCCCTGCACCAGTATAAGTCTCGGAGGAGTCAGAGTCTCTCAGCAGGTGCTGGGCTTTCCGCATGTGTGGGAAGGGGCAGTGCTTACCTTGGGGCACAGTGTGCCTCTTGCTCTCCCTCCTGCCCTGAGGCTGCTGGGCCAAAGAG
This sequence comes from Axis porcinus, assembly GCA_003798545.1. NCBI lineage: Eukaryota > Metazoa > Chordata > Mammalia > Artiodactyla > Cervidae > Axis > Axis porcinus. The sequence goes on along the minus strand of QQTR01005201.1, from coordinate 21,453,792 downwards.
GTCTTGGGCATCCAGCCCCTTGCTGGCCCCTTGCCTCTTTCAAGGCCCACGGAGGTCCAGCACCTTGCAGTGTGGAGACAGCCCCTGCCAGCAACCTCCCATCCCAGGAGGCCTCAAGAGAGGCCTAGGCCCATGGGAAAGGCGCTAGCGGGTATGAGCTGGAGAGGCGTCCGGGCAGGCTGGACCCAGTTCCCACAGCCTGCCCCTTGGTGGGGCAGTTCACCTGGAGGCCAGGAAGGTATCGGCAAGCGTGGCCAGGGGCAGGGGCCCTGCTGGGACCTGCCCCTGGCCTGTGGGGCCTCTGAGCACAACCAGCCCTCTCCCGCTGGAAGACCTCCCCGGCTTCCTCCAAAGGCTGCTTTGCAAGCACTCTGGCCCGCTATTCCCGCAAAACACGCGCACAATGCCCCCAAGTCCGGGAGCAAAGCGCTTCGGGGTGGTTCTCTCTCTGGGCCCTTGCTCAGGGACCTGGGGGCCAGCCAAGTGATGCACACTCCCAGGCCAAGGCAGAACGACATGCACACGTCTGTTCCTACCCCCTGCAACGACAGAGAGCTCGAGGGAGCCAGAAACTGTCAGGCAGCTGCTGGGCTGGCCGCCTGTGTGGGAAGGGGCAGAGCCGACCTAGGTGCACAGTGAGCCTCTTGCTCTCCCTGCTGCCCTGAGGCTGCTGGGCCAAAGAGGTCTTGGGCATCCAGCCCCTTGCTGGGTCCTTTCCTCTTTTGAGGTCCTCGGAGCTCCAGCAAATTGCAGTCTGGAGACAGCCCCTGCCAGCAACCTCCCCTACCAGGAGGCAACAAGCGAAGCCTAGGCCCAGGGGAAAGGCGCCAGCGGGGATGAGCCTGGGTACGCGCTCGGGCAAGTCTGGACCCAGTCCCCGCAGCGTGCCCCTGGTGGGGCAGTACCACCGGAGGCCAGGAAGGTCTGGGCAAGGCTGGCTAGGGGCATGGGCCCTGCTGGGTCATGCCCCTGTCCTGTGGGGCGTCTGAGCACAACCGGCCCTCTCCCGCTGGAAGACCTCCCCGGCTGCCTCCAAAGGCCGCTTTGCAAGCACTCTGGCTTGCTCTTCCCGCAAGCCGCGCACTGTGCTCCCAAGCCCGGGAGAAAAGCGCTTCGGGGTGGTCCCCTCTCCGGGCCCTTGCCCCTATACCTGGGGGCAGGCCAGGGGGTTCACACTCCCAGGCCAAGGCAGAACCACGTGGACACATCTGTTCCTGCCCCCTGGACCGGAAGAGAGCTCGGGGGAGCCAGAGTCTGTCAGGCAGCTGCTGGGCTGGCCGCCTGTGTGGAAGGGGCAGAGCCGACCTAGGGGCACAGTGGGCCTCTTGCCCTCCCTGCTGCCCTGAGGCTGCTGGGCCAAAGAGGTCTTGGGCATCCAGCCCCTTGCTAGCCGTTTGCCTCTGCCGAACCCCTCGGAGCTCCAGCACCTTGCAGTGTGGAGACAGCCCCTGCGAGCAACCTCCTCTCGCAGCAGGCCACAAGCGAGGCCTAGGCCCAGGGGAAAGTTGCCAGCGGGGATTAGCCTGGGGAGGCGCCCGGGCAAGTCGGACCCAGTCCCCGCAGCCAGCCCCTTGGGGGGGCAGTACCCCCGGAGGCCAGAAACTTCCGGGAAAGGCTGTCCAGGGCCAGGGGCCCTGCTGGGACCTGCCTCTGACCTGTCGGACCTCTGAGCACAACCGGCCCTCTCCCGCAGGAAGACCTCCCCGCTTGACTCCAAAGGCCGCTTTGCAAGCACTCTCGCCCGGTGTTCCGGGAAGCCGCGCACAATGCTTCCAAGCCCGGGAGAAAATCGCTTTGGGCTCGTCCTCTCTCCGCGCCCTTGCCCCTGAGCCTGGGGGCCAGCCAGGGGTTGCACACTCCCAAGCCAAGGCTGAACCCCATGCACATGTCTGTTCCTTCCCCCTGCAACGGCAGAGATCTCGGGGGAGGCAGAGTCTGTCAGGCAGCTGCTGGGCTGTCCGCATGTGTGAGAAGGGGCAGAGCCCACCTAGGGGCACAATGGGCCTCTTGTTCTCCCTGCTGCCCTGAGGCTGCTGGGACAAAGAGTTCTTGATCATCCAGCCCCATGCTAGCCCATTCCTCTGCATAGGCCCACGGCGCTTCAGCACCTTGCAGTGTGGAGACAGACCCTGCCAGCATCCTGCCCTCCCACGAGGCCCCTAGCGAGGCCTAGGCCTAGGGGAAAGGCGCCAGTGGGGATAAGCCAGGGGATGCGCCCGGGCATGTCTGGATCCAGGCCCCGCAGATTTCCCCTTGGTGGTGCAGTACCCCAGGAGTCCCAGTCGGTCTGGGCAAGTCTGGCCAGGGGCAGGGGCACTGCTGGGTCCTTCCCCTGGCCTGTGGGGCCTCTGAGCACAACTGACCCTCTCCCGCGGGAAGACCTCCGCGCTGCCTCCAAAGGCCGCTTTGTAAGCACACTCGCCCGCTGTTCCGGCAAGCCGTGCACAAAGCTCCCAGGCCCGGGAGAAAATCCCTTCGTGTTGTCCTCTCTCCGGGCCCTTGCCCCTGAGATTGAGGGCAAGCCAGGGGGTCCAAAATCCCAGGCCAAGGCAGAACGACATGCACACGTCTGTTCCTGCCCCATGCACCGGCAGAGAGCTCGGGGGAGCCAAGTCTGTCAGGCAGCTGCTGGGCATGCCGCCTGTGTGGGAAGGGGCAGAGCCAACCTAGGGACACAGTGGGCCTCTTGCTCTCCCTGCTGCCCTGAGGCAGCTGGGTCAAAGAGGTCTTGGGCATCCAGCCCCTTGCTGGCCCCTTGCCTCTGCCAATGCCCTCAGAGCTCCACCACCTTGCAGTGTGGAGACAGCCCAAGCCAGCAACCTCCCCTCTGAGGAGGCCTCAAGCCAGGCTTTGGCCCTGGGGAAAGGCGCCAGCGGGGATGATCCTGGGGAGGCGTCCGAGCATGTCTGGACCCAGGTCCCACAGCCTGCCCCTTGGTGGGGCAGTACCCCCGGAGGCCGGGAAGGTCTGGGCAAAGATGGCCAGGGGCACGGGCCCTGCTAGGATCTGCCGCTGGCCTGTGGGGCCTCTGAGCACAACCAGCCCTCTCCCGCTGGAAGACCTCACCGGCGCCTACAAAGGCCGCTTTTCAAGCACTCTGGCCTGCTGTTCCCACAAGCTGCGCACAATGCTCCCAAGCCCAGGAGAAAAGTGCTTCGGGGTGGTCCTCTCTCCGGGCCCTTGCACATGAGCCTGCGGGCCAGCCAGGGTGTGCACACTCCGAAGCCAAGGGAGAACCACATGCACATGTGTGTTACTGCCCCCTGCACCGGCAGAGAGCTCGGAGGAGCCAGTGTCTTTCAGGCAGCTGCAGGGCAGGCCCCCTGTGTGGGAAGGGACAGAGCCGACCTAGGGGCACAGTGGGCCTCTTGCTCTCCCTGCTGACCTGAGGCTGTTGGGCCAAAGAGGTCTTGGCCATCCAGCCCCTTGCTGGCCCCTTGCCTCTGCCGAGGCCCTGGAAGGTCCAGCACATTGCAGTGTGGAGACAGCCTCTGTAAGCCACCTGCCCTCCCAGGAGGCCTAAAGCGAGGCTTAGGCCCAGGGGAAAGGCACCAGCGAGGATGAGTCTGGGGAGGCGCCCGGGCATGTCTGTACCCAGTCCCTGCAGCCTGCCCCTTGGTGTGGCAGAACCCACGGAGGCCAAATGTCTGGGCAAGGCTGGCCAGGACCAGGGGCCCTGCTAGGGCCTGCCCCTGGCGTGTGGGGCCTCTGAGCAAAACCGGCCCTCTCCCGCTGGAAGACCTCCCCGACTGCCTCGAAAGGCCGCTTTGCAAGCACTCTGGCAGGCTGTTCCCGCAACACGCGCACAATGCTCCCAAGTCCGGGAGCAAAGCGCTTCGGGGTGGTCCTCTCTCCTGGCCCTTGCCCCTGAGCCTGTGGGCCCGCCAGGCGGTGCACACTCCCAGGCCAAGGCAGAACCACATGCACATGTCTGTTCCTTCCTCCTTCACTGGCAGAGAGCTCAGGGAAGCCAGAGTCTCTCAGGCAGCCGCTGGGCTGTCCGCATGTGTGGAAAGGGGCAGAGCCGACCTAGGGGCACAATGGGCCTCCTGTTCTCCCTGCTGCACTGAGGCTGCTGGGACAAAGAGTTCTTGATCATCCAGCCCCTTGCTAGCCCATTTCCTCTGCTGAGGAAATCGGCGCTTCAGCACCTTGCAGTGTGGAGACAGACCCTGCCAGCATCCTCCCCTCCCACGACGCCTCTAGCGAGGCCTAGGCCTAGGGGAAAGGCGCCAGTGGGGATGAGCCAGGGGATGCGCCTGGGCATGTCTGGATCCAGGCCCCGCAGATTTCCCCTTGGTGGTGCAGTACCCCAGGAGTCCCAGTCGGTCTGGGCAAGTCTGGCCAGGGGCAGGGGCACTGCNACAGCCCCTGCCAGCAACCTCCCCTCCCAGGAGGCCTCAAGCGAGGCCTAGGCCATGGGAAAGGCGCCAGCGGGGATGAGCCTGGGGAGGCATCTGGGCATGGCTAGACCCAGTTCCCACAGCCTGCCCCTTGGTGGGGCAGTTCCCCCAGAGGCTAGAAAGCTCTGGGCAAGCCTGGCCAGGGGCAGGGGCCCTGTTGGGTCCTGCCCCTCTCCTGTGGGGCCTCTGAGCACAACCAGCCCTCTCCCACTGGAAGACCTCCCCGGCTGCCTCCAAAGGATGCTTTGCAAGAACTCTCACCAGCTGTTCCTACAAGCTGCGCACAGTGCTCCCAGGCCCGGGAGAAAAGCACTTCGGGGTGGTTCTCTCCCCGGGCGCTTGCTGCTGAGCCAGGGGGCCAGCCAGGGGTGCACACTCCCTGGCCAATGAAGAACCACATGCACACGTCTGTTCCTGCCCCCTGCACCAGCAGAGAGCTCGGGGGAGCCAGAGTCTGTCAGGCAGCTGCTGGGCTGGCCGCCTGTGTCGGAAAGGGCAGAGTCGACCTAGGGGCACAGTGGGCCTTTTCCTCTCCCTGCTACCCGGAGGCTGCTGGCCCAAAGAAGTCTTAGGCATCCAGCCCCTTGCTGGCCCATTGCCTCTGCCGAGGGGCTCGGAGCTCCAGCACCTTGCAGTGCGGAGACAGCCCCTGCCAGCAACCTCTCCTCCCAGGAGGCCTCAAGCGAGACCTAGGCCCAGGGGAAAGGCGCCAGCGGGGATGAGCCTGAGGAGGTGCCTGGGCATGTCTGGATCCTGTCCCCAACGCCTGTCCCTTGGTGGGACAGTTCCCCCCGAGGCCAGGAAGTTCTGGGCAAGGCTGGCCAGGGCCAAGGGCCTTGATGGGTCCTGCCCCTGGCCTGTGGGGATTCTGAGCAGAACCGGCCCTCTCCCGCTGGAAGACCTCCCGGGCTGCCTCCAAAGGCCGCTTTGCAAGCACTCTGGCCCGCTGTTCC
>QQTR01005201.1:21429185-21448357 GCA_003798545.1 Axis porcinus | reverse complement strand
AGCCTGCCCCTTGGTGGGGCAGTACCCCCGGAGGCCGGGAAGGTCTGGGCAAAGATGACCAGGGGCACGGGCCCTGCTAGGACCTGCCACTGGCCTGTGGGGCCTCTGAGCACAACCAGCCCTCTCCCGCTGGAAGACGTCCCCGACGCCTACAAAGGCCGCTTTTCAAGCACTCTGGCCTGCTGTTCCCACAAGCTGCGCACAATGCTCCCAATCCCGGGAGAAAAGCGCTTCGGGGTGGTCCTCTCTCCGGGCCCTTGCACGTGAGCCTGGGGGCCAGCCAGGGTGTGCACACTACGAAGCCAAGGGAGAACCACATGCACAGGTGTGTTACTGCCCCCTGCACCAGCAGAGAGCTCGGAGGAGCCAGAGTCTTTCAGGCAGCTGCTGGGCAGGCCCCCTGTGTGGGAAGGGACAGAGCCGACCTAGGGGCACAGTGGGCCTCTTGCTCTCCCTGCTGACCTGAGGCTGTTGGGCCAAAGAGGCCTTGGGCATCCAGCCGCTTGCTGTCCCCTTGCCTCTGCCGAGGCCCTCGGAGCTCCAGTCCATTGCAGTGTGGAGACAGCCCCTGCCAGCAACCAACCCTCCCATTAGGCCTCAAGCGAGGCCTAGGCCCAGCGGAAAGGCACCTGCGGGGATGAGCCTGGGGAGGTGCGCAGGCATGTCTGCTCGCAGTCCCCACAGCCTGCCCTTGGTGGGACAGTTCCCCCGGAGTCCAGAACGCTCAGGGCAAGTCTGGCCAGGGGCTGGGGCCCTGCTGTGCCATGCCCCTGTCCTGTGGTGCCTTGGAGCACAACCGGCCCTCTCCCGCTGGAAGACCTCCCCAGCTGCCTACAAAGCCGCTTTGCAAGCATTTTGGCTGCTGTTCCTGCAAGCCGAGCACAAGGCTCCCAAGCCCGGGAGGAAAGCCCTTCAGGGTGGTCCTCTCTTCGGGCCCTAGCCCCTGAGCCTGGGGGCCAGCCAGGGGGTGCCCACTCCCAGGCCAAGGCAGAACCACATGCACACGTCAGTTCCTGCCCCCTTCACCGGCAGAGAGCTCGGGGGAGCCACAGTCTCTCAGGAAGATGCTGGGCTGGCCGCCTGTGTGGGAAGGGGCATGACCGACCTAGGGGCACAGTGGGACTCTTGCTCTCACTGCTGCCCTGAGGCTGCTGGGACAATGAGGTCTTGGGCATCTAGCCCCTTGCTGGCCCCTTTCCTCTGCCGAGGCCCTGGGAGCTCCAGCACCTTGCAATGTGGAGACAGCCCCTGGCAGCAACCTCCCCTCCCAGGAGGCCTCAAGCGAGGCCTAGGCCCAGGGGAAAGGCGCCAGCGGGGATGAGCCTGGGTAGGAGCCCGGGCATGTCTGGACCCAGTCCCCACAGCGTGCTCCTTTGTGGGACAATTCCTCCGGAGGCCAGAAAGGTCAAGGCAAGCCTGGCCAGGGGCAGGGGCCCTGCTGGGTCCTGCCCATGTCCTGTGGGGCCTCTGAGCACAGCCGGCCCTCTCCCGCAGGAAGACCTCCCCGGCTGCCTACAAAGGTCGCTTTGCAAGCATTCTGGCCTGCTTTCCCGCAAGCTGCGCACAAGGCTCCCATGAATGGGAGAAAAGAGCTTCAGGGTGGTCCTCTCTCCGGGCCCTTGCCCCTGAGCCTGGGTGCCAGCCAGGGGGTGCACACTCCCAGGCCAAGGCAGAACCACATGCACACGTCTATTCCTGCCCCCTGCACTGGCAGAGAGCTCGATGGAGCCACAGTCTCTCAGGCAGCTGCTGGGCTGGCCGCCTGTGTGGGAAGGGGCAGAGCGGACCTAGGGTCACAGTAGACCTCTTGCTCTCCCTGCTGCCGTGAGGCTGCTGGGCCAAAGAAGTCTTGGGTATCCAGCCCCATGCTGGCCCCTTGCCTCTGCCGAAGCCCTGGGAACTCCAGCACATTGCAGTGTGGAGACAGCCCCTGCAAGACACCTGCCCTCCCAGCAGGCCTGAAGCGAGGCTTAGGCCCAGGTGAAAGGCACCAGTGGGGATGAGCCTGGGGAGGAGCCCGGGCGTGTCAGGGCCCAGTTCCCGCAGCCTGCCCCTTGGTGGGGCAGTACCCCTGTAGGCCAGGAAGGTCTGGGCAAGGCTGGCCAGGACCAGGGACGCTGCTAGGTCCTGCCCCTGGCGTGTGGGGCCTCTGAGCACAACCAGCCCTCCCCCGCTGGCAGACCTCCCCGACTGCCTCCAAACGCCGCTTTGCAAGCACTCTCGCCCGCTGTTCCCGGAGGACACGCACAATGCTCCGAGGCCCGGGAGAAAAGCGATTCGGGGTAGTCCTCTCTCCGGGCCCTTGCCCCTGAGCCTGGGGGCCAACCAGGGGGTGCACAGTCCCAGGCCAAGGCAGAACGACATACACACATCTGTTCCTGCCCCCTGCACCAGTATAAGTCTCGGAGGAGTCAGAGTGTCTCAGGCAGGTGCTGGGCTTTCCGCATGTGTGGGAAGGGGCAGTGCTTACCTAGGGGCACAGTGTGCCTCATGCTCTCCCTCCTGCCCTGAGGCTGCTGGGCCAAAGAGGTGTTGGGCATCCAGCCCCTTGCTGGCCCCTTGCCTCTGTCAAGGCCCACGGAGGTCCAGCACCTTGCAGTGTGGAGACAGCCCCTGCCATCAACCTCCCGTTCCAGGGGGCCTCAAGCGAGGCCTAGGCCCATGGAAAGGCGCTAGCGGGTATGAGCTGGAGAGACGTCCGGGCAGGCTGGACCCAGTTCCCACAGCCTGTCCCTTGGTGGGGAAGTTCACCCGGAGGCCAGGAAGGTCTGGGCAAGCGTGTCCAGGGGCAGGGGCCAGCAGGGCCCCTGCCCCTGGCCTGTGGGGCCTCTGAGCACAACCAGCCCTCTCCCGCTGGAAGACCTCCCCGCGTTCCTCCAAAGGCTGCTTTGCAAGCACTCTGGCCTGCTGTTCCCGCAACACGCGCACAATGCCCCCAAGTCCGGGAGCAAAGCACTTTGGGGTGGTCCTCTCTCGGGGCCCTTGTTCAGGGCCCTGGGGGCCAGCCAAGGGATGCACACTCCCAGGCCAAGGCAGAACCACATGCACACGTCTGTTCCTACCCCCTGCAAGGACAGAGAGCTCGGGGGAGCCAGAAACTGTCAGGCAGCTGCTGGGCTGGCCGCCTGTGTGGGAAGGGGCAGAGCTCATCTAGGGGCACAGTGGGCCTCTTGCTCTCTCTGCTGCCCCGAGGCTGCTTGGCCAAAGAGGTCTTGGGCAAACAGCCCCTTGCAGGCCTTTTGCCTCTGCCAAGGCCCTCAGAGCTCCAGCACCTTGCAGTGTAGACAGCCCCTGCCACCAACCTCCCCTCCAAGAGGCCTCAAGCGAGGCCTAGGCCCAGGGGAAAGGCACCAGCGGGGATGAGCCTGGGGAGGTGCCCGGGCATGTCTGGACCCAGTCCATGATCCTGCCCCTTGGTGGGGCAGTGCCCACGGAGGCCAGGAAGATCTGGGAAAGGCTGGCCAGGGGCAATGGCCAAGCTGGGTCCTGCCCCTGGCCTGTTGTTCCTCCGAGTAGAATTGGCCCTCTCCCACTGTAAGACCTCCCGGGCTGCTGCTTTGCAAGCACTCTGGCCCGCTGGTCCCGCAAGCCGACACAATGCTCCGAACCCGGGAGAAGAGCACTTCCGGTTGGTCCTCTCTCCGGGCCTTGCCCCTGAGCCTGGGAGCCAGCCATGGGGTGCACACTCCCAGGCCAAGGCAGAACGACATGCACACGTCTGTTCCTGCCCCCTGCACGGGCAGAGAGCTCAGGGGAGCCAGAGTCATTCAGGCAGGTGCTGGGCTGGCTGCCTGTGTGGGAAGGTGCAGAGCCGACCGAGGTGCACAGTGAGCCTCTTGCTCTCCCTGCTGCCCTGAGGCTGCTGGGCCAAAGAGGTCTTGGGCATCGAGCCTCTTGCTGGCTCCTTTCCTCTGTTGAGGCCCTCGGAGCTTCAGCACATTGCAGTGTGGAGACAGCCCCTGCCAGCAACCTCCCCTACCAGGAGGCAACAAGCGAAGCCTAGGCCCAGGGGAAAGGCGCCAGCGGGGATGAGCCTGGGTAGGCGCTCGGGCAAGTCTGGACCCAGTCCCCGCAGCCTGCCCCTGGTGGGGCAGTACCACCGGAGGCCAGGAAGGTCTGGGCAAGGCTGGCTAGGGGCTTGGGCCCTGCTGGGTCATGCCCCTGTCCTGTGGGGCGTCTGAGCACAACCAGCCCTCTCCCGCTAGAAGACCTCCCCGGCTGCCTCCAAAGGCCGCTTTGCAAGCACTCTGGCCCGCTCTTCCCGCAAGCCGCGCACAGTGCTCCCAAGCCCGGGAGAAAAGTGCTTCGGGGTGGTCCTCTCTCCGGGCCCTTGCCCCTTAACCTGGGGGCAGGCCAGGGGGTTCACACTCCCAGGCCAAGGCAGAACCACGTGCACCCATCTGTTCCTGCCCCTTGGACCGGAAGAGAGCTCGGGGGAGCCAGAGTCTGTCAGGCAGCTGCTGGGCTGGCCGCCTGTGTGGAAGGGGCAGAGCCCACCTAGGGCACAGTGGGCCTCTTGCCCTCCCTGCTGCCCTGAGGCTGCTGGGCCAAAGAGGTCTTGGGCATCCAGCCCCTTGCTAGCCGTTTGCCTCTGCCGAAGCCCTTGGAGCTCCAGCACCTTGCAGTGTGGAGACAGCCCCTGCGAGCAACCTCCTCTCGCAGCAGGCCACAAGCGAGGTCTAGGCCCAGGGGAAAGCTGCCAGCGGGGATTAGCCTGGGGAGGTGCCCGGGCAAGTCGGACCCAGTCCCCGCAGCCAGCCCCTTGGGGGGCAGTACCCTGGAGGCCAGAAACATCCGGGAAAGGCTGTCCAGAGCCAGGGGCCCTGCTGGGACCTGCCTCTGACCTGTCGGACCTCTGAGCACAACCGGCCCTCTCCCGCAGGAAGACCTCCCCGCTTGACTCCAAAGGCCGCTTTGCAAGCACTCTCGCCCGTTGTTCCGGCAAGCCACGCACAATGCTTCCAAGCCCGGGAGAAAAGCGCTTTGGGCTCGTCCTCTCTCCGGGCCCTTGCCCCTGAGCATGGGGGCCAGCCAGGGGTTGCACACTCCCAAGCCAAGGCTAAACCCCATGCACATGTCTGTTCCTTCCCCCTGCAATGGCAGAGATCTCGGGGGAGGCAGATTCTGTCAGGCAGCTGCTGGGCTGGCCGCAGTGTGGGAAGGGGCAGAGCCGACCTAGGGGCACAATGGGCCTCTTGTCCTCCCTGCTGCCCTGAGGCTGCTGGGACAAAGAGTTCTTGATCATCCAGCCACTTGCTAGCCCATTTCCTCTGCCGAGGCCCTCGGCGCTTCAGCACCTTGCATTGTGGAGACAGACCCTGCCAGCATCCTCCCCTCCCACGAGGCCTCTAGCGAGGCCTAGGCCTAGGGGAAAGGCGCCAGTGAGGATGAGCCAGGGGATGCGCCCAGGCATGTCTGGATCCAGGCCCCGCAGATTTCCCCTTGGCGGGGCAGTACCCCAGGAGTCCCAGTCGGTCTGGGCAAGTCTGGCCAGGGGCAGGGGCACTGCTGGGTCCTTCCCCTGGCCTGTGGGGCCTCTGAGCACAACTGACCCTCTCCCGCGGGACGACCTCCGCGGCTGCCTCCAAAGGCCGCTTTGTAAGCCCACTCGCCCGCTGTTCCGGCAAGCCGTGCACAAAGCTCCCAGGCCCGGGATAAAATCCCTTCGTGTTGTCCTCTATCCGGGCCCTTGCCCCTGAGATTGAGGGCAAGCCAGGGGGTCCAAATTCCCAGGCCATGGCAGAACGACATGCACACGTCTGTTCCTGCCCCATGCACCGGCAGAGAGCTCGGGGGAGCCAGAGTCTGTCAGGCAGCTGCTGGGCATGCCGCCTGTGTGGGAAGGGGCAGAGCCAACCTAGGGGCACAGTGGGCCTCTTGCTCTCCCACTGCACTGAGGCTGCTGGGCCAAAGAGGTCTTGGGCACCCAGCCCCTTGCTGGCCCCTTGCTCTGGCGAGGTCCTCGGAGTTCCAGCACCTTGCAGTGTGGAGACAGCCCCGGCCAGCCACCTCCACTCCCAGGAGGCCTCAAGCGAGGCCTAGGCCCAAGGGGAAGGCGCAAGCAGGGATGAGCCTGGGGAGGTGCCCGGGAATGTCTGGAACCAGTCCCCGAGCCTGCCCTTTGGTGGGGCAGAAGCACCAGAGGCCAGGAAGTTCTGGGCAATGCTGGCCAGGGGAAGGTGCCCTGGTGACTCATGCCCCTGGCCTGTGGGGCCTCTGAGCACAGCCGGCCATCTCCTGCTAGAAGACCTCGCCTGCTGCCTCCAAAGGCCGCTTTGCATGCACTCTCGTATGCTATTCCCACAAGCCGCGCACAACGATCCCAAGCCTGGAGAAAAGCGATTCGGGATGGTCCTCTCTCCAGGCCCTTGCCCCTGAGCCTGGGGGCCAGCCTGGAGGTGCACACCCCAGGCCAGGGCAGAACCACATGCACACGTCTATTCCTGCGCCCTGAAGCTGCAGAGAGCTCCGGGGAGCCAGAGTCTGTCAGGCAGCTGCTGGGCTGGCCGCCTGTGTGGGAAGGGGCCGAGCCGACCTCGGGGCACAGTGGACCTCTTGTTCTCCCTGCTGCCCTGAGGCTGCTGGGACAAAGAGGTCTTGGGCATCCAGCCCCTTGCTGGGCCCTTGCCTCTGGCAGGCCCTCAGAGCTAGAGCACCTTGCTGTGGGGACAGCCCCTGCCAGCAACCTCCCATCCCAGGAGGCCTCAAGCCATGCTTAGGGCCAGGGGAAAGGCACAAGCAGGGATGAGCCTGGGAAGGCGCCCGGGCATATCTGGACCCAGTCCCCGCAGCCTGCTCCTTGGTGGGTGAGTATCCCCGGAGACCAGGAAGGTCTGGGCAAGGCTGGCCAGAGCCAGGGGCCCTGCTCGGTCCTGCCCCTGGACTGTGGGGCCTCTGAGCACAAGCGGCCCTCTCCTGCTGGAAGACCTCCCCAGATGTCTCCAAAGGACACTTTGCAAACACTTTGGCCTGCTGTTCCCGCAAGCCGTGCACAAGGCTCCCAAGCCCGGGATAAGTGCGCTTCGGGGTGGTCCTCTCTCTGGGCCCCTGCCCCTGAGCCAGGGTGCCAGCCAGGGGGTGCACACTCCCATCCAAGGCAGAACCACATGCACACGACTGTGCCTGCCCACTGCACCGGCAGAGAGCTCGGGGGAGCCAGAGTCTCTCAGGCAGCTGCTGGGCATGCCGCCTGTGTGGGAAGGGGCAGAGTCAACCTAGGGACACAGTGGGCCTCTTGCTCTCCCTGCTGCCCTGAGGCTGCTGGGTCAAAGAGGGCTTGGGCATCCAGCCCCTTGCTGGCCCCTTGCCTCTGCCAATGCCCTTAGGGCTCCACCACCTTGCAGTGTGGAGACAGCCCAAGCCAGCAACCTCCCCTCCCAGGATGCCTCAAGCGAGGCTTTGGCCCAGGGGAAAGGCACCAGCGGGGATGATCCTGGGGAGGCGTCCGAGCATGCCTGGACCCAGGTCCCACAGCCTGCCCCTTGGTGGGGCAGTACCCCTGGAGGCCAGGAAGGTCTGGGCAAAGATGGCCAGGGGCATGGTCCTTGCTAGGACCTGCCACTGGCCTGTGGGGCCTCTGAGCACAACCAGCCCTCTCCCGCTGGAAGACCTCCCCGGCTGCCTACAAAGCCGCTTTGCAAGCATTTTGGCTGCTGTTGCTGCAAGCCGAGCACAAGGCTCCCAAGCCTGGGAGAAAAGCCCTTCGAGGTGGTCCTCTCTTCGGGCCCTTGCCCCTGAGCCTGGGGGCCACCCAGGCGGTGCCCACTCCCAGGCCAAGGCAGAACCACATGCACACGTCAGTTCCTTCCCCCTGCACCGGCAGAGAGCTCGGGGGAGCCACAGTCTCTCAGGAAGATGCTGGGCTGGCCGCCTGTGTGGGAAGGGGCAGAGCCGACCTAGGGGCACAGTGGGCCTCTTGCTCTCCCTGCTGCCCTGAGGCTGTTGGGCCAAAGAGGTCTTGGCCATCCAGCCCCTTGCTGGCCCCTTGCCTTAGCCGAGGCCCTGGAAGGTCCAGCACATTGCAGTGTGGAGACAGCCTCTGTAAGCCACCTGCCCTCCCAGGAGGCCTGAAGCGAGGCTTAGGCCCAGGGGAAAGGCACCAGCGAGGATGAGTCTGGGGAGGCGCCCGGGCATGTCTGGACCCAGTCCCCGCAGCCTGCCCCTTGGTGTGGCAGAACCCACAGAGGCCAAATGTCTGGACAAGGCTGGCCAGGACCAGGGGCCCTGCTAGGGTCTGCCCCTTGCGTGTGGGGACTCTGAGCAAAACCTGCCCTCTCCCGCTGGAAGACCTCCCCGACAGCCTCCAAAGGCCGCTTTGCAAGCACTCTGGCAGGCTGTTCCAGCAACACGCGCACAATGTTCCCAAGTCCGAGAGCAAAGTGCTTCGGGGTGGTCCTCTCTCCTGGCCCATGCCCCTGAGCCTGGGGGCCCGCCAGGTGGTGCACACTCCCAGGCCAAGGCAGAACCACATGCACACGTCTGTTCCTGCCCCCTTCACTGGCAGAGAGCTCGGGGAAGGCAGAGTCTCTCAGGCAGCCGCTGGGCTGTCCTCATGTGTGGAAAGGGGCAGCACAGACCTAGGTCACAGAGGGCCTCTTGCTCTCCCTGCTGCCCTGAGGCTGCAGGGCCAAAGAGGTCTGGGGCATCGAGCCGCTTGCTGGCCCCTTGCCTCTTCTGAGGCCTTCGGAGCTCCAGTCCATTGCAATGTGGAGACAGCCCCTGCCAGCAACCAACCCTCCCATTAGGCCTCAAACGAGGCCTAGGCCCAGCGGAAAGGCACCAGCGGGGATGAGCCTGGGGAGGTGCGCAGGCATGTCTGGAGGCAGTCCCCACAGCCTGCCCTTGGTGGGACAGTTCCCCGGAGTCCAGAAAGCTCAGGGCAAGGCTGGCCAGGGGCAGGGGCCCTGCTGTGTCATGCCCCTATCCTGTGGGGCCTCTGAGCACCACCGGCCCTCTCCCGCTGGAAGACCTCCCCGGCTGCCTACAAAGCCGCTTTGCAAGCATTTTGGCTGATGTTCCTGCAAGCCGAGCACAAGGCTCCCAAGCCCGGGAGAAAAGCCCTTCGGGGTGGTCCTCTCTTTGGGCCCTTGCCCCTGAGCCTGGGGGCCAGCCAGGGGGTGCCCACTCCCAGGCCAAGGCAGAACCACATGCACACGTCAGTTCCTGCCTCCTGCACCGGCAGAGAGCTCGGGGGAGCCACAGTCTCTCAGGAAGATGCTGGGCTGGCCGCCTGTGTGGGAAGGAGCATGGCCGACCTAGGGGCACAGTGGGACTCTTGCTCTCACTGCTGCCCTGAGGGTGCTGGGACAATGAGGTATTGGGCATCCAGCCCCTTCCTGGCCCCTTGCCTCTGCCGAGGCCCTGGGAGCTCCAGCACCTTGCAGTGTGGAGACAGCCCCTGCCAGCAACCTCCCCTCCCAGGCGGCCTCAAGCGAGGCCTAGGCCCAGGGGAAAGGCACCAGCGGGGATCAGCCTGGGTAGGCGCCCGGGCATATCTGGACCCAGTCCCCACAGCATGCTCCTTTGTGGGACAGTTCCTCCGGCGGCCAGAAAGGTCAAGGCAAGGCTGGCCAGGGGCAGGGGCCCTACTGGGTCCTGCCCCTGTCCTGTGGGGCCTCTGAGCACCACCGGCCCTCTCCCGCTGGAAGACCTCCCCGGCTGCCTACAAAGCCGCTTTGCAAGCATTTTGGCTGATGTTCCTGCAAGCCGAGCACAAGGCTCCCAAGCCCGGGAGAAAAGCCCTTCGGGGTGGTCCTCTCTTTGGGCCCTTGCCCCTGAGCCTGGGTGCCAGCCAGGGGGTGCACACTCCCAGGCCGAGGCAGAACCACATGCACACATCTGTTCCTGCCCCCTGCACTGGCAGAGAGCTCGATGGAGCCACAGTCTCTCAGGCAGCTGCTGGGCTGGCCGCCTGTGTGGGAAGGGGCAGAGCGGACCTAGGGGCACAGTAGACCTCTTGCTCTCCCTGCTGCCGTGAGGCTGCTGGGCCAAAGAAGTCTTGGGTATCCAGCCCCATGCTGGCCCCTTGCCTCTGCCGAAGCCCTGGGAACTTCAGCACAGTGCAGTGTGGAGACAGCCCCTGCAAGACACCTGCCCTCCCAGCAGGCCTGAAGCGAGGCTTAGGCCCAGGTGAAAGGCACCAGCGGGGATGAGCCTGGGGAGGACCCGGGCATGTCTGGGCCCAGTCCCCGCAGCCTGCCCCTTGGTGGGGCAGTACCCCTGTAGGCCAGGAAGGTCTGGGCAAGGCTGGCCAGGACCAGGGACGCTGCTAGGTCCTGCCCCTGGCGTGTGGGGCCTCTGAGCACAACCAGCCCTCCCCCACTGGAAGCCCTCCCCGACTGCCTCCAAAGGCCGCTTTGCAAGCACTCTCGCCCTCTCTTCCCGGAGGATGCGAACAATGCTCCGAGGCCCGGGAGAAAAGCGATTCGGGGTAGTCCTCTCTCCGGGCCCTTGCCCCTGAGCCTGGGGGCCAACCAGGGGGTGCACAGTCCCAGGCCAAGGCAGAACCACATACACACATCTGTTCCTGCCCCCTGCACCAGTATAAGTCTCGGAGGCGTCAGAGTCTCTCAGGCAGGTGCTTGGCTTTCTGCATGTGTGGGAAGGGGCAGTGCTTACCTAGGGGCACAGTGTGCCTCTTGCTCTCCCTCCTGCCCTGAGGCTGCTGGGCCAAAGAGGTGTTGGGCATCCAGCCCCTTGCTGGCCCCTTGCCTCTGTCAAGGCCCACGGAGGTCCAGCACCTTGCAGTGTGGAGACAACCCCTGCCAGCAACCTCCCGTCCCAGGAGGCCTCAAGCGAGGCCTAGGCCCATGGGAAAGGCACCAGCGGGGATGAGCCTGGGGAGGCGCCCGGGCATGTCTGGACCCAGTCCATGAGCCTGCCCCTTGGTTGGGCAGTGCCCATGGAGGCCAGGAAGATCTGGGCAAGGCTGGCCAGGGGCAATGGCCAAGCTGGGACCTGCCCCTGGCCTCTTGTTCGTATGAGTAGAACCGGCCCTCTCCCACTGTAAGACTTCCCGGGCCGCCACTTTGCAAGCACTCTGGCCCGCTGGTCCGCAAGCTGACACAATGCTCCCAACCCCGGGAGAAGAGCACTTCTGGTTGGTCCTCTCTCCGGGCCTTGCCCCTGGGCCTGGGGGCCAGCCATGGGGTGGACACTCCCAGGCCAAGGCAGAATGACATGCACACGTCTGTTCCTGCCCCCTGCACGGGCAGAGAGCTCAGGGGAGCCAGAGTCTGTCAGGCAGGTGCTGGGCTGGCTGCCTGTGTGGGAAGGGGCAGAGCCGACCTAGGTGCACAGTGAGCCTCTTGCTCTCCCTGCTGCCCTGAGGCTGCTGGGCCAAAGAGGTCTTGGACATCCAGCCCCTTGCTGGCTCCTTTCCTCTGTTGAGGCCCTCGGAGCTCCAGCACATTGCAGTGTGGAGACAGCCCCTGCCAGCAACCTCCCCTACCAGGAGGCAACAAGCGAAGCCTAGGCCCAGGGGAAAGGCGCCAGCGGGGATGAGCCTGGGTAGGCGCTCGGGCAAGTCTGGACCCAGTCCCTGCAGCCTGCCCCTGGTGGGGCAGTACCACCGGAGGCCAGGAAGGTCTGGGCAAGGCTGGCTAGGGGCTTGGGCCCTGCTGGGTCATGCCCCTGTCCTGTGGGGCCTCTGAGCACAACCGGCCCTCTCCCGCTGGAAGACCTCCCTGGCTGCCTCCAAAGGCCGCTTTGCAAGCACTCTGGCCCGCTCTTCCCGCATGCCGCCCACAGTGCTACCAAGCCGGGGAGAAAAGCGCTTCGGGGTGGTCCACTCTCCGGAACCTTGCCCCTGAGCCTGGGGGCAGGACAGGGGGTTCACCCTCCCATGCCAAGGCAGAACCACATGCACACATCTGTTCCTTCCCTCTGCACCCGCAGAGAGCTCGGGGGTCCAGAGTCTGTCAGGCAGCTGCTGGGCTGTCCGCCTGTGTGGGAAGGGGCTGCGCTGACCTAGGGGCCCAAGGGGCCTCTTGCTCTCCCTGCTGCCCTGAGGCTGCTGGAACAAAGAAGTCTTGGGCATCCACCCCGTTGCTGGCCACTTGCCTCTCGTGAGGCCCTCGGAGCTCCAGCACCTTGCAGTGTGAGGATAGCCCCTGCTAGCAACCTCCCCACCAGGAGGCCTCAAGCGAGGCCTACGCCCAGGGGAAAGGTGCCAGAGGGGATGAGCCTGGGGAGGCACCCAGGCATGTCTGGACCCCGTCCCCGCAGCCAGCCCCTTGGGGGGCAGTACCCCCGAAGGACAGGAACGTCTGGGAAAGGCTGTCCAGGTCCAGGGGCCCTGCTGGGTCCTGCCTCTGACCTGTCGGACCTCTGAGCACAACCAGCCTTCTCCCGCTGGAAGACCTCCCTGTTGCCCACAAAGGCCGCTTTGTAAGCACTCTCGCCCGGTGTTCCGGCAAGATGCGCACAATGCTTCCAAGTCCGGGAGAAATGCGCTTTGGGCTTATCCTCTCTCCAGGCCTTTGCCCCTGACCCTGGGGTCCAGCCAGGGGGTGCACACTCCCAAGCCAAGGCAGAACCCCATGCACACCCCTGTCCTGCCCCCTGCAACGGCAGAGAGCTCGGAGGAGCCAGAGTCTGTCAGGCAGCTGCTGGTCTGGCCGCATGTGTGTGAAGGGGCAGAGCCGACCTAGGGGCACAATGGGCCTCTTGTTCTCCCTGCTGCCCTGAGGATGCTGGAACAAAGAGGTCTTGATCATCCAGCCCCTTGCTGGCCCCTTTCCTCTGCAGAGGCCCTCGGCGCTCCAGCACCTTGCAGTGTGGAGCCAGCCCCTACCAGCATCCTCCCCTCCCATGAGGCCTAAAGCAAGGCCTAGGCCCAGGGGAAAGGCGCCAGTGGGGATGAGCTTGGGGAGGCGTCTGGGCATGGCTGAACCCAGTTCCCACAGCCTGCCCCTTGTGGGGCAGTTCTCCCGGAGGCCAGGAATGTCTGGGCAAGGCTTGCCAGGTGCAGGCGCCATGCTGGGTCCTGCCCCTCGCCTGTGGGGCCTCTGAGCACAACCGGACCTCTCTCGCATTAAGACCTCCCCGGCTGCCTCCAAAGGCCGCTTTGCAAGCACTCTGGCCCGCGCTTCCCACAAGTCACGCACAATGCTCCCAAGCCCGGGAGAAAAGCGCTTCGGGGTGGTCCTCTCTTCGGGCCATTGCCTGTGAACCTGGGGGTCAACCAGGGGATGCACACTCCCAGGCTTTGGCAGAACCACATGAACACGTCTGTTCCAGCCCCCTGCACCGGGAGAGAGCTCGGTGGAGCCAGAGTCTGTCCGGCAGCTGCTTGGCTGGCTGCCTGTATGGGAAGCATCAGAGCCGACCTAGGGGCACAGTGGGCCTCTTGTTCTCCCTGCTGCCCTGAGGCTGCTGGGCCAAAGAGGTCTTGTGCATCCAGCCTGTTGCAGGCCCCTTGCCTCTGCCGAGGCCCTCAGAGCTCCAGCACCTTGCAGTTTGTTGATAGCCTCTGCCAGCAACCTCCCCACCCAGGAGCCCTCAAGCGAGGCCTAGGCCCAGGGGAAAGATGCCAGCGGGGATGAGCCTGGGGAGGCGCCCGGGCATGTCTGGACTCAGTCCCCGCAGCCTGCCCCTTGGTGGGGCAGTACCCCCGGAGGCCAGGAAGGTCTGGGCAAGGCTGGCCAAGGGTATTGGCCAAGCTGGGTCCTGCCCCTGACCTGTTGGGCCTCTGAGCACAACCGGCACTCTCCCGATGGAAGACGGCCCGGGCTGCCTCCAAAGGCCACGTTGGAAGCACTCTGGCCCGCCGGTTCCGCAAGCCGACACAATGCTCCCAACCACGGGAGAACGGCGCTTCGGGGTGGTTCTCTCTCTGGGCCCTTGCCCATGAGCCTGGGGGCCAGCCAGGGGTTGCACACTCCCAGGCCAAGGCAGAACCACATGCACACTTCTGTTCTTCCCCCTGCAACAGCAGAGAGCACGGGGAGCCGGAGTCTGTCAGGCAGCTGCTGGGCTGGCCGCCTGTGTGGGAAGGGGCAGATCCGACCTAGGGGCACTGTGGGCCTCTTGCTCTCTCTGCTGCCCTGAGGCTGCTGGGACAAAGAGGTCTTGGGCATCCAGCCCCTTGCTGGCCCCTTGCCTCTGCCGAGGCCCTCGGAGCTCCAGCACATTGCAGTGTGTAGACAACCCCTGCCAGCAACCACCCCTACCAGGAGGCAACAAGCGAAGCCTAGGCCCAGGGGAAAGGCGCCAGTGGGGATGAGCCTGGGGCAGCGCCCGGGCAAGTCTGGACCCAGTCCCCGCAGCCTGCCCTAGTGGGGCAGTACCACCGGAGGCCCGGAAGGTCTGGGCAAGGCCTGCCAGGGGCAGAGGACCTGCTGGGTCCTGCCCCTGTCCTGTGGGGCCTCTGAGCAAAACCGGCCCTCTCCCGCTGAAAGACCTCCCCGGCTGCCTCCAAAGGACGCTTTGCAAGCACTCTGGCCCGCTTATCCCACAAGCTGCGCACACTGCTCCCAAGTCGGTGATAAAAGTGCTTCGGGGTGGTCCTCTTTCCGGGCCCTTGCACCTGAGCCTCGGGGCCAGCCAGGGGGTTCACACTCCCAGGCCAAGGCAGAACCACATGCACATATCTACTCCTTCCCCATGCACCGGGAGAGAGCTCGGGGGTCCAGAGTCTGTCAGGCAACTGCTGGGCTGGACGCCTGTGTGAGAAGGGGCAGAGCAAACCTAGGGGCACCGTGGGCCTCTTGCTCTCCCTGCTGCTTTGAGGATGCTGGGCAAAAGAGATCTTGGGCATCTAGCCCCGTGCTTGCCCTTTGCCTCTGCCGAGGCCCTCGGAGCTCCAGAACCTTGCAGTGTGGAGACAGCCCCTGCTGCAACCTCCCCTACAAGGAGGCAACAAGCGAAGCCTCGACCCAGGGGAAAGCCGCCAGCGGGGATGAGCCTGGGGAGGCGCCCGGGCAAGTATGGACCCAGTCCCCGCAGCCAGGCCCTGGTGGGGCAGTACCATCAGAGGCCAGGAAGGTCTGGGCAAGGCTGGCCAGGGGCAGGGGCCCTGATGGGTCCTGCTCCTGCCCTGTGGGGCCTCTGAGCACAACCGGCCGTCTCCCGCTGAAAGACCTCACTGGCTGCCTCCAAAGGCCGTTTTGCAAGCACTCTGGTCCGCTCTTCCCGCAAGCCGCGCACAGTGCTACCAAGCCGGGGAGAAAAGCGATTCGGGGTGGTCCTCTCTCCGGGCCCTTGCCCCTGAGCCTGGGGGCAGGACAGGGGGTTCACCCCCCATGCCAAGGCAGAACCACATGCACACATCTGTTCCTTCCCTCTACAGCGGCAGAGAGCTCGGGGGTCCAGAGTCTGTCAGGCAGCTGCTGCGCTGTCCGCCTGTGTGGGAAGGGGCTGCGCTGACCTAGGGGCCCAAGGGGCCTCTTGCTCTCCCTGCTGCATTGAGGCTGCTGGGCCAAAGAGGTCTTGGGCATCCAGCCGCTTGCTGGCCCATTGCCTTTTCCGAGGCCTTCGGAGCTCCAGTCCATTGCAGTGTGGAGACAGCCCCTGCCAGCAACCAACCCTCCCATTAGGCCTCAAGCGAGGCCTAGGCCCAGCGGAAAGGCACCAGCGGGGATGAGCCTGGGGAGGTGCGCAGGCATGTCTGGACGCAGTCCCCACAGCCTACCCTTGGTGGGACAGTTCCCCCGGAGTCAAGAAAGCTCAGGGCAAGGCTGGCCAGGGGCAGGGGCCCTGCTGTGTCATGCCCCTGTCCTGTGGGGCCTTGGACCACAACCGGCCCTCTCCCGCTGGAAGACCTCCCCGGCTGCCTACAAAGCCGCTTTGCAAGCACTCTGGCCTGCTTTCCCGCAAGCTGAGCACAAGGCTCTCATGAACGGGAGAAAAGTGCTTCAGGGTGGTCCTCTCTCCGGGCCCTTGCCCCTGAGCCTGGGTGCCAGCCAGGGGGTGCACACTCCCAGGCCAAGGCAGAACCACATGCACACGTCTGTTCCTGCCCCCTGCTCTGGCAGAGAGCTCGATGGAGCCACAGTCTCTCAGGCAGCTGCTGGGCTGGCCGCCTGTGTGGGAAGGGGCAGAGCGGACCTAGGGTCACAGTAGACCTCTTGCTCTCCCTGCTGCCGTGAGGCGGCTGGGCCAAAGAAGTCTTGGGTATCCAGCCCCATGCTGGCCCCTTGCCTCTGCCGAAGCCCTGGGAACTCCAGCACATTGCAGTGTGGAGACAGCCCCTGCAAGACACCTGCCCTCCCAGCAGGCCTGAAGCGAGGCTTAGGCCCAGGTGAAAGGCACCAGCGGGGATGAGACTGGGGAGGAGCCCGGGCATGTCTGGGCCCAGTCCCCGCAGCCTGCCCCGTGGTGGGGCAGTACCCCTGTAGGCCAGGAAGGTCTGGGCAAGTCTGGCCAGGACCAGGGACGCTGCTAGGTCCTGTCCCTGGCGTGTGGGGCCTCTGAGCACAAGCAGCCCTCCCCCGCTGGAAGACCTCCCCGACTGCCTCCAAAGGCCGCTTTGCAAGCACTCTCGCTCTCTGTTCCCGGAGGACGCGCACAATGCTCCGAGGCCCGGGAGAAAAGCGATTCGGGTAGTCCTCTCTCCGGGCCGTTGCCCCTGAGCCTGGGGGCCAACCAGGGGGTGCACAGTCCCAGGCCAAGGCAGAACCACATACACACATCTGTTCCTGCCCCCTGCACCAGTATAAGTCTCGGAGGAATCAGAGTCTCTCAGGCAGGTGCTGGGCTTTCCGCATGTGTGGGAAGGGGCAGTGCTTACCTAGGGGCACAGTGTGCCTCTTGCTCTCCCTCCTGCCCTGAGGCTGCTGGGCCAAAGAGGTGTTGGGCATCCAGCCCCTTGCTGTCCCCTTGCCTCTGTCAAGGCCCACGGAGGTCCAGCACCTTGCAGTGTTGAGACAGCCCCTGCCAGCAACCTCCCGTCCCAGGAGGCCTCAAGCGAGGCCTAGGCCCATGGGAAAGGCGCTAGCGGGTATGAGCTGGAGAGGCGTCCGGGCAGGCTGGACGCAGGACCCACAGCCTGCCCGTTGGTGGGGCAGTTCACCCGGAGGCCAGGAAGGTCTGGGCAAGCGTAGCCAGGGGCAGGGGCCCTGCCGGGACCTGCCCCTGGCCTGTGGGGCCTCTGACCACAACCAGCCCTCTCCCGCTGGAAGACCTCCCTGGCTTCCTCCAAAGGCCGCTTTGCAAGCACTCTGGCCCGCTATTCCCGCAACACGCACACAATGCCCCCAAGTCCAGGAACAAAGCCCTTCGGGGTGGTCCTCTCTCCGGGCCCTTGCTCAGGGGCCTGGGGGCCAGCCAAGGGATGCACACTCCCAGGCCAAGTCAGAACCACATGCACACGTCTGTTCCTACCCCGTGCAACGACAGAGAGCTCGGGGGAGCCAGAAACTGTCAGGCAGCTGCTGGGCAGGCCGCCTGTGTGGGAAGGGGCAGAGCCGACCTAGGGGCACAGTGAGCCTCTTGCTCTCTGTGCTGCCCTCAGGCTGCTGGGACAAGGAGGTCTTGGGCATCCAGCCCCTTGCTGGGCCCTTGCCTCAGCTGAGGCACTGGGAGCTCCAGCCCATTGCAGTGTGGAGACAGCCCCTGTAAGCCACCTCCCCGCCCAGCAGGCCTGAAGTGAGGCTTAGGCCCAGGTGAAAGGCACCAGCGGGAATGAGCCTGGGGAGGCGCCCGGGCATGTCTGGGCCCAGTCCCTGCAGCCTGCCCCTTGGTGGGGCAGTACCCCTGTAGGCCAACAAGGTCTGGGCATGGCTGGCCAGGACCAGGGACCCTGCTAGGTCCTGCCCCTGGCGTGTGGGGCCACTGAGCACAACCAGCCCTCCCCCGCTGGAAGACCTACCCGGCTCCAAAGGCCATTTTGCAAGCACTGTGGCCCGCTGTTCCCAGAAGCCACGCACAATGCTCCCAAGCCCGGGAGAAATGCGCTCGGGGTGGTCCTCTTCCCGGGCCCTTGTCCCTGAGTCTGGGGACCAGTCTGGGGGTGCACACCCCCAGGCCAAGGCAGAACCACATGCACACGTCTGTTCCTCCGCCCTGCACCGGCAAAGAGCTCGGGGGAGTGAGAATCTGTGAGGCAGCTGCTGGGCTGTCCGCCTGTGTGGGAAGGGGCTGCGCTGACCTAGGGGCCCAAGGTGCCTCTTCTCTCCCTGCTGCCCTGAGGCTGCTGGGCCAAAGAGGTCTTGGGCATCCACCCCGTTGCTGGCCACTTGCCTCTCGTGAGTCCCTCGGAGCTCCAGCACCTTGCAGTGTGAGGATAGCCCCTGCTAGCAACCTCCCCACCAGGAGGCCTCAAGTGAGGCCTACGCCCTGGGGAAAGGTGCCAGCGCGGATGAGCCTGGGGAGGCGCCCGGGCATGTCTGGACCCAGTCCCCGCAGCCAGCCCCTTGGGGGGCAGTACCCCCGAAGGACAGGAACATCCAGGAAAGGCTGTCCAGGTCCAGGGGCCCTGCTGGGTCTTGCCTCTGACCTGTCGGACCTCTGAGCACAACCGGCCCTCTCCCGCTGGAAGACCTCCCCGTTGCCTACAAAGGCCGCTTTGCAAGCACTCTCGCCTGGTGTTCCGGCAAGACGCGCACAATGCTTCCAAGTCCGGGAGAAATGCGCTTTGGGCTTATACTCTCTCCGGGCCATTGCCCCTGAGCCTGGGGTCCAGCCAGGGGGTGCACACTCCCAAGCCAAGGCAGAACCCCATGCACACCTCTGTTCCTGCCCCCTGCAACGGCAGAGAGCTCGGAGGAGCCAGAGTCTGTCAGGCAGCTGCTGGTCTGGCCGCATGTGTGTGAAGGGGCAGAGCCGACCTAGGGGCACAATGGGCCTCTTGTTCTCCCTGCTGCCCTGAGGATGCTGGAACAAAGAGGTCTTGATCATCCAGCCCCTTGCTGGCCCCTTTCCTCTGCAGAGGCCCTCGGCGCTCCAGCACCTTGCAGTGTGGAGCCAGCCCCTACCAGCATCCTCCCCTCCCACGAGGCCTAAAGCAAGGCCTAGGCCCAGGGGAAAGGCGCCAGCGGGGATGAGCTTGGGGAGGCATCTGGGCATGGCTGGACCCAGTTCCCACAGCCTGCTCCCTGTGGGGCAGTTCCCCCGGAGGCCAGGAATGTCCTGGCAAGGCTTGCCAGGTGCAGGCGCCATGCTGGGTCCTACCCCTCGCCTGTGGGGCCTCTGAGCACAACCGGCCCTCTCTCGCAGTAAGACCTCCCCGGCTG
>QQTR01005201.1:21338584-21428786 GCA_003798545.1 Axis porcinus | reverse complement strand
CCGATACCCTCGGACCTCCAGCACCTTGCAGTGTGGAGACAACCCCTGCCAGCAACCCCCCTTCCCAGGATGTCTGAAGCGAGGCCTAGGCCCAGGGGATTGACGCTACCGGGGTTGAGCCTGGGGAGGCGCCCGGGCATGACTGGACCCAGTCCCCGCAGCCTGCCCCTTGGTGGGGCAGTACCCCCAGAGGTCAGGAAGGTCTGGGCAAGGCTGGCCAGAGCCAGGGGCCCTGCTGGGTCCTGCCCCTGGCGTGTGGGGCGTCTGAGCACAACCAGCCCGCTCCCGCTGGAAGACCTCCCCGGCTGCCTACAAAGGCCGCTTTGCAAGCACTCTGGGCTGCTGTCCCCGCAAGCCGCGCACAATGCTCCCAAGCCGGGGAGGACAACACTTCGGGGTGATTCCCTCTCCGGGCCCTTGCCCCTGAGCCAGGGAGCCAGCCAGGGGGTGCACACTTCCAGGCCAACGCAGAACCACATGTACACGTCTATTCCTGACCCCTGCACCGGAAGAGAGCTCCAGGGAGCCAGAGTCTGACAGGCAGCTGCTGGTCTAGCCACCTGTGTGGGAGGGGCAGAGCCGAATTAGGGGCACAGTGGACCTCTTGCTCTCCCTGCTGCCCTGAGGTTGCTGGGCCAAAGAGGTCTTGGGCATCCAGCCCCTTGCTGGCCCCTTGCCTCTGGCGAGGCCCTCAGAGCTCCAGTACCTTGCAGTGTGGAGACAGCCCCTGCCAGCAACCTACCGTCCCAGGAGGCCTCAAGGGAGTCTTAGGCCCAGGGGAAAGGCATCAGCAGGGATGAGCCTGGGGAGGCGCCCGGGCATGTCTGGACGCAGTCCCTGCAGCCTGCCCATTGGTGAGGCACTACCCCCGGAGGCCAGGAAAGTCTGGGCAAGGCTGGCCAGGGGCAGGGGCCATGCTGGCTCCTGTCCCTCGCCTGTGGGGCATCTGAGCACAACCGGCCCTCTCCCGCTGGAAGACCACCCTGGCTGTCTCCAACGGCAGCTTTGAAAAGCACTCTCGCCCGCTGTTCCAACAAGCCGCACACAGTACTCCCAAGCCTGGGAGAAAAGTGCTTCCGGGTGGTCCTCTCTCCGGGCCCTTGCCCCTGAACCTGAGGGCCAGCTAGGGGGTGCACACTCCCAGGCCAAGGCAGAACCACAGGCACACGTCTCTTCCTACGCCCTGCACCGGCAGAGAGCTCGGGGGAGCCAGAGTTTGTCAGGCAGCTGCTGGACTGGCCGCCTTTGTGGAAAGGGGCAGAGCCCACCTAGGGGCACAGTGGGCCTCTTGCTCTCTGTGCTGCCCCGATGCTGCTGTGCAAAAGAGTTCTTGGGCATCCAGAAACTTGCAGGACTCTTGCCTCTGCCGACGCCCTCAGAGCTCCAGCACCTTGCAGTGTGGAGCAGCCCATGCCAGCAAACTCCCCACCCAGGAGGCCTCAAGCAAGGCTTAGGCCCAGGGGAAAAGCACCAGCGGGGATGAGCCAGGGAAGGCGCCCGGGCATGTCTGGACCCAGTCCCCGCAGAATGCCCCTTGGTGGCGCAGTTCCCCCGGAGGCAAGGAAGGTCTGGGCATGGCTGGCCAGAGGCAGGGGCCTTGCTTGGTCATGCCCCTGTCCTGTGGGTCCACTGAGCACAACCGGCCCTCTCCTGCTGAAAGACCTCAGCGGCTGCCTACAAAGGCTGCTTTGCAAGCACTCTGGCCTGCTGTTCCCGCAAGACGCGCACAATGCTCCCAAGCCCGGGAGAAAAGTGCTTCGGGGTGGTCCTCTCTCCGGGCCCTTGCCCTTGAGCATGGGGACCATCTACGTGGTGCACACTCCCAGGCCAAGGCAGAACCATATGAACACGTCTGTTCCTGCCCCCTGCACCGGAGGAGAGCTCGGGGGAGCCACAGTCTCTCATGCAGCTGCTGGGCTGGCCGCCTGTGTGGGAAAGGGCAGAGCCGACCTAGGGGCACAGTGGGCCTTTTGCTTTCCCTGCTGCCCTGAGTCTGCTGGCCCAAAGAGGTCTTGGTCATCCAGCCCCTTGCTGGCCCCTTGCCTCTGATGAGACCCTCGGAGCTCCAAAACATTGCAGTGTGGAATCAGACCCTGTAAGCAACATTCCCTCCCAGGAGGCCTCAAGCGAGGCCTAGGCCCAGGGGAAAGGCGCCAGCGGGGATGAGCCTGGAGAGGCGCCCGGGCATGTCTGGACCCAGTCCCCACAGCCTGCCGCTTGGTGGGACAGTTCCCCCTGAGGACAGGGAGGTCTGGGCAAGGCTGGCCAGGGACAGGGGCCCTGTTCAGTCATGCCCCTGTCCTGTGGGGCCTCTGAGCACAACAGGCCGTCTCCCGGTGGAGCACCTCCCCTGCTGCCTATAAAGGCCGCTTTGAAAGCACTGTGGCCTGCTGTTCCTGCAAGCCGCGCACAATTCTCCCAAGCCCCGGATAAAAGCGCTTTGGGGTTGTCCTCTCTTCGGGCCATTCCCCCTGAGCCTGGTGGCCAGCCAGGGGATGCACAATCCCTCGACAAGGCAGAAACACATGCACACGTCTGTTCCTGCCCCCTGCACCGGCAGAGAGCTCCGGGGAGCCACAGTCCTTCAGGCAGCTGCTGGGCTGGACGCCTGTGTGGGTAAGGACAGAGCCGACCTAGGGGCACAGTGGGCCTCTTGCTCTCCCTGCTGCCCTGAGGCTGCTGGGCCAAAGAGGTCTTGGGCATCCAGCCCCTTGCTGGCCCCTTGCCTCTGTCGAGTCCCTCGGAGCTCCAGCACCTTGCAGTGTGGAGAGAACCCCTGCCAGCAACCTCCGCTCCCAGGAGGCCTCAAGCGAGGCTTAGGCCCAGGGGAAAGGCACCAGCGGGGATGAGCCTGGGAGGCGCCCAGGCATGCCTGGACACAGTCCCCGCAACCTGCCCCTTGGTGGGTCAGAACCCTCGGAGGCCAAAACTCTGGGTCAGGCTGGCGCGGGGCAGGGCCCCGCTGGGTCCTGCCCCTGGCGTGTGGGGCCTCTGAGCACAACCGGCACTCTCCCGCTGGAAGACCTCAGTGGCTGCCTACAAAGGCTGCTTTGCAAGCACTCTGGCCTGCTGTTCCCGCAAGACGCGCACAATGCTCCCCAGCCCGGGAGAAAACTGCTTCGGGTTGGTCCTCTCTCCGGGCCCTTTCCCCTGAGAATGGCGGCCATCCACAGGGTGCACACTCCAGGGCAAGACAGAACCATATGCACACTTCTGTTCCTGCCCCCTGCACCGGCAGAGAGCTCGGGGGAGGACAGTCTCTCAGGCAGCTGCTGGGCTGGCCGCCTGTGTGGGTACAGACAGAGCCGACCTAGGGGCACAGTGGGCCTCTTGCTCTCCCTGCTGCCCTGAGGCTGCTGGGCCAAAGAGGTCTTGGGCATCCAGCCCCTTGCTGGCCCCTTGCCTCTGTCGAGTCCCTCGGAGCTCCAGCACCTTGCAGTGTGGAGAGAACCCCTGCCAGCAACCTCCGCTCCCAGGAGGCCTCAAGCGAGGCTTAGGCCCAGGGGAAAGGCACCAGCGGGGATGAGCCTGGGAGGCGCCCAGGCATGCCTGGACACAGTCCCCGCAACCTGCCCCTTGGTGGGTCAGAACCCATGGAGGCCAAAACTCTGGGCGAGGCTGGCGAGCGGCAGGGCCCCTGCTGGGTCCTGCCCCTAGCGTGTGGGGCCTCTGAGCACAACCGGCCCTCTCCCGCTGGAAGACCTCCCCGTCTGCCTCCAAAGGCCGCTTTGCAAGCACTCTCGCTGGCTGTTACTGCAAGCCGGGCACAATGATCCCAGGCCCGGGAGAAAAGCGCTTCAGGGTTCTCTTCTCTCCGGGCCCTTGCCCCTGAGCCTGGGGGCCAGCCAGTGGTTGCACACTCCCAGGCCAAGGCAGAACCACATGCACATGTCTGTTCCCTGCCCCCTGCACCAGCAGAGAGCTCGGAGGAGCCAGAGTCTCTCAGGCAGCTGCTGGGCTGTCCGCATGTGTGGGAATAGGCAGGGCTGACCTAGGGGCACAGTGGGCCTCTTGCTCTCCCTGCTGCCCTGAGTCTGCTGGTCCAAAGAGGTCTTGGGCATCCAGCCCCTTTCTGGCCCCTTGCCTCTTCCGAGGCCCTCGGAGCTCCAGCTCCTGGCAGTGTGCAGACAGCCCCTGCAAGCAACCTACCCTCCGAGGAGGCCTCAAGCGAGGCCTAGGCCCAGGGGAAATGCACCAGCGGGAATGAGCCTGGGGAGGCGCCCGTGCATGTCTGGACCCAGTCCCCACTGCCTTCCCCTGGGTGGGACAGTTCCCCCTGAGGCCAGGAAGTTTTGGGCAAGGCTGGCCACGACCAGGGGCCCTGCTGGGTCCTGACCCTGGCATGTGGGGCCTTGAGCACAACCGGCCCTTTCCCACTGGAAGACCTCCCCGGCTTCCTCCAAAGGACGCTTTGCAAGCACTCTCGCCTGCAGTTCCCGCAAGCAGCGCACAGTGCTCCCAGGCCCGGGAGAAAAGCACTTCGGGGTGGTTCTCTCCCCGGGCGCTTGCCGCTGAGCCAGGTGGCCAGCCAGCGGGTGCACACTCCCTGGCCAATGAAGAACCACATGCACACGTCTGTTCCTGCCCCCTGCACCAGCAGAGAGCTCGGGGGAACCAGAGTTTGTCAGGCAGCTGCTGGGCTGGCCGCCTGTGTGGGTAAGGGCAGAGTCGACCTAGGGGACAGTGGGCCTTTTCCTCTCCCTGCTACCCGGAGGCTGCTGGCCCAAAGAGGTCTTAGGCATCCAGTCCCTTTCTGGCCCCTTGCCTCTGTCGAGGGGCTCGGAGCTCCAGCACCTTGCAGTGTGGAGACAGCCCCTGCCAGCAACCTCTCCTCTCAGGAGGCCTCAAGCGAGACCTAGGCCCAGGGGAAAGGCGCCAGTGGGGATGAGCCTGAGGAGGCACCCGGGAATGTCTGGATCCTGTCCCCACAGCCTGCCCCAAGGTGGGACAGTTCCCCCTGAGCCAGGAAGGTCTGGGCAATGCTGGAAAGGGGCAGGGGCCCTGCTGGGTCATGCCCCTGTCCTGTGGGGCCTCTGAGCACAACCTGCCCTCTCCCGCTGGAAGACCACTCTGGCTGCCTACAAAGGCCACTTTGCAAGCACTCTGGCCTGCTGTTCCGCAAGCCGCGCACAATGCTCCCAAACCCGGGAGAATAGCGCTTCGGCGTGGTCCTCTCTCCGGGCCCTTGCACGTGAGCCTGGGGGCCAGCAAGGGTGTGCACACTCCGAAGCCAAAGGAGAACCACATGCACATGTCTGTTACTGGCCCCTGCACCGGCAGAGAGCTCGGAGGAGCCAGAGTCTGTCAGGCAGCTGCTGGGCACGCCCCCTGTGTGGGAAGGGACAGAGCCGACCTAGGGGCACAGTGGGCCTCTTGTTCTCCCTGCTGCCCTGAGGCTGTTGGGCCAAAGAGGTTTTGGCCATCCAGCCCCTTGCAGGCCTCTTGCCTCTGCCCATGCCCTCGGAGCTCCAGCACCTTGCAGTGTGTAGACAGCCCATGCCAGCAGCTTCCCCACCCAGGAGGCCTCAAGCGAGGCTTAGGCCCAGGGGAAAGGCGCCAGCGGGGATGAGCCTGGGTAGGCGCCCGGGCATGTCTGGATCCAGTCCCGGCAGACTGTCCCTTTGTTGGGGCAGTACCCCCGGAGGACAGGAAGGTCTGGGCAAGGCTGGCGAGTCCCAGGGGCAAAGCTGTGTCCTGTCCCTGGCCTGTGGGGACTCTGAGCACAACTGGCACTCTCCCGCGGGAACACCTCCCAGGCTGCCTCCACAAGCCGCTTTGCAAACACTCTCGCTCGATGTTCCCAAAAGCCGCGCACAATGCTCCCAAGCTGGGGTGAATAGCGCTTCGGGGTGGTCCTCTCTCTGGGCCCTTGACCCTGAGTCTGGGGGCCAGCCAGGTGGTGCACACTGCCAGGCCAAACAGAACCACGTGCACACTTCTATTCCTGCCTCCTGCACCGGGAGAGAGCTCGGGGAGCCACAGTCTCTCAGGCAGCTGCTGGGCTGGCCGCCTGTGTGGGAAGGGGCAGAGCTGACCTAGGGGCACAGTGGGCCTCTTGCTCTCACTGCTGCCCTGAGGCTGCTGGGCCAAAGAGGTCTTGGGAATCCACCCCATTGCTGGCCACTTGCCTCTGCCGAGGCCATCGCAGCTCCACCACCTACAGTGTGGAGATAGCCCCTGCCAGCAACCTCCCCTCCCAGGAGGCCTCAAGCGAGGCTAAGGCTCAGTGGAAAGGCACCAGCGGGGATGAGTCTGGGAAGGCGTCCGGGCATGTCTGGACGCAAACCTCGCAGCCTGCCCCATGGTCGGGTGGTACCCCCGAGGGTGAGGAAGGTCTGGGCAAGGGTGGCCAGAGCCAGGGGCCCTGCTTGGTCCTGCCCCTGTCCTGTGGGGCCTCTGAGCACAACCGGCCCTCTCCCGCGGGAAGACCTCCCCGGCTGCCTCCAAAGGCTGCTTTGCAAGCACGCTCGCCCGCTGTTCCGGCAAGCCACGCACAATGCTGCTAAGCCCGGGACAAAAGTGCTTCGGGGTGGTCCTCTCCCCGGGTCCTTGCAGCTGAGCCTGGGGGCCAGCCAGGGGGTGCACACTCCCAGGCCAAGGCACAACCACATGCACACGTCTGTTCCTCCCCCCTGCACGGGCAGAGAGCGCGGGGGAGCCAGAGTCTGTCAGGCAGCTGCTGGGATGGCCGCCTGTGTGGGAAGGGGCAGAGCCGAACTAGGGGCATAGTGGGCCACTTCCTCTCCCTGCTGCCCTGAGGCAGCTGGGCCAAAGAGGTCTTAGGCATCAAGCCCCTTGCTGGCCCCTTGCCTCTGCCGAGGTCCTCGGAGCTCCAGCACCTTGCAGTGTGGATACAGTCCCTGCCAGCAACCTCCCCTCCCAGGAGGCCTCAAGCGAGGCCTAGGCCCAGAGGAAACGTGCCACCGGGGATGAGCCTGCAGAGGTGCCCGGGCATGTCTGGACCCAGTCCCCACAGCCTGCCCCTTTGTGGGACAGGTCCCTCTGAGGACAGGAAGTTCTGGGCAAGGCTGGCCAGGGGCAGGGGCCCTGCTGGGTCATGCCCCTGTCCTGTGGTACCTCTGAGCACAACTGGCCCTCTCCCGCTGGTAGACCGCCCCGGCTGCCTACAAAGGCCGCTTTAAAAGCACTCTGGCCTGCTGTTTTTGCAAGCCCCGCACAATGCTCCGAAGGCCGGGAGAAAAGTGCTTCGAGCTGGTCTTCTTTTTGGGCCCTTGCCCCTGAGCCTGGGGGCCAGCCAGGGGGTGCACACTCCCAGGCCAAGGCAGAACCACATGCACACGTCTGTTCCTGCCCCCTGCACCGGCAGAGAGCTCGGGGGAGCCACAGTCTCTCAGGCAGCTGCGGGGCTGGCCGCCTGTGTGGGTAAGGGCAGAGCCGACCTAGGAGCACAGTGGGCCTCTTGCTCTCCCTGCTGCCTGAGGCTGCTGGGCCAAAGAGGTCTTTTGCATCCAGCCCCTTGCAGGCCCCTTGCCTCTGCCGAGGCCTTTGGACTCCAGCACCTTGCAGTGTGGAGACAGCCCCTGCCACCAACCTCCCCTCCCAGGAGGCCTCAAGGGAGGCCAATGCCCATGGGAAAGGCGCCAGCGGGGATGGACCTGGAGAGGCGTCCGGGCATGGCTGGACCCAGTTCCCACAGCCTGCCCCTTGGTGGCGCACTTCCCACGGGGGCCAGGAAGGTCTGGGCAAGGGTGGCCAGGGGCAGGGGCCCTGCTGGGTCCTGCCCCTGGCATGTGGGTTCTCTGAGCACAACCAGCCCTTTCCTGCTGGAAGACCTCCCCGGCTGCCTCCAAGGAACACTTTACAAGCACTCTCGCCCGCCGGTCCGGCAAGCCACGCACAATGCTCCCAAGCCAGGGAGAAAAGCGCTTCGGGGTGGTGCCCTCCCTGTGCCCTTGCCCCTGAGCCTGGGGGCCTGCCAGGGGGTTTACACTCCCAGGCCAAGGCAGAACCACACGCACACGTCTGTTCCTACGCCCTGCACCAGCAAAGAGCTCGGGGGAGCCAGAGTCTGTCAGGCAGCTTCTGGGCTTTCGGCCTGTGTGGGATGGGGCAGCGCCGACCTAGGGGCAGAGTAGGCCACTTGATCTCCCTGCTGCCCTGAGGCTGCTGGGCCAAAGAGGTCTTGGGCATCCAGTCCCTTGCTGGCCCCATGCCTCTGCCGAGGCCTTCCGAGCTCCAGCACCTTGCAGTGTGGAGACAGCCCATACCAGCAACCTCCCCACCCAGGAGGCCTCAAGCCAGGCCTAGGCCCAGGGGAAAGGCGCCAGCGGGGATGAGCCTGGGAAGGCGCCCCGCATATCTGGACCCAGTCCCCGCAGTGTGCCCCTTGGTGGGGCAGTACCCCCGGAGGCCAGGAAGGTCTGGGCAAGGCTGGCCAGGACCAGGGGCCCTGCTGGGTCCTGCCCCTGTCCTGTGGGGCGTCTGAGCACAACCGCACTTCTCCCGCTGGAAGACCTACCCGGCTGCCTCCAAATGCCGCTCTGCAAGCACTCTCACCCGATGTTCTGGCAAGCCACGCACAATGCTGACAAGCCCGAGAGAAAAGCCCTTCGGGGTGGTCCTCTCCCCGGGCCCTTGCCACTGAGCCTGGGGGCCAGCCAGGGGGTGCACACACCCTGGCCAAAGCAGAACCACATGCACATGTCTGTTCCTGCCCCCTGCACCGGCGGAGAGCTCAGGGGACCCAGAGTCTGTCAGGCAGCTACTTGGCTGGCCGCCTGTGTGGGAAGGGGCAGAGTCGACCTAGGGGCACAGTGGGCCTCTTCCTCTCCCTGCTGCCCTGAGGCTTCTGGCTCAAAGAGGTCCTAGGCATCCAACCCCTTGCTGGCCCCTTGCCTCTGCCGAGGCCCTCGGAGCTCCAGTACATTGCCGTGTGGAGACAGCCCCTGCGAGCAACCTCCCCTCCCAGGAGGCCTCAAGCGAGACCTAGGCCCAGGGGAAAGGCGCCAGCCGGGATGCGCCTGGGGAGGCGCCCGGGCATGTCTGGACCCAGACCCTACAGCCTGCCCCTTGGTGGGAC
The DNA here is from genome assembly GCA_003798545.1 of Axis porcinus. Taxonomy (NCBI): domain Eukaryota; kingdom Metazoa; phylum Chordata; class Mammalia; order Artiodactyla; family Cervidae; genus Axis; species Axis porcinus. The sequence continues at coordinate 21,419,746 of QQTR01005201.1, read as the reverse complement.
TGTTCCCCATGAGGCCAGGAAGGTCTGGGCAAGGCTGGCCAGGGGCAGGGGCCCTGCTGGGTCATGCCACTGTCCTGTGGGGCCTATGAGCACAACAGGCCCGCTCCCGCTGGACGACCTCCCGGGCTGCCTACAAAGGCCGCTGTGGAAGCACTCTGCACGCTGTTCCCGCAAGCATCCCACCATGCTCCCAAGTCCGGGAGAAAAGTTCTCGGTGTGTTTCACTGTCTGGGCCCTTTCCCCTGAGCCTGGGGTACAGTCAGGGAGTGCAAACTCCCAGGCCAAGGCAGAACCACATGCACACGTCTGTTCCTGCCCCCTGGACGGGCAGAGAGCTTGGGGGAGCCAGAGTCTGTCAGGCAGCTGCTGGGCTGACCGCATGTGTGGGTAGGGGCACAGTCGACCTTGGTGCACAGTGGGCCTCTTGTTCTCCCTGCTGCTCTGAGGCTGCTGGGCCAAAGAGGTCTTGGGCATCTAGCCCCTTGCTGGCCCCTTGCCTCTGCTGAGGCCCTCCCAGCTCCAGCACCTTGCAGTGTGGAGACAGCCCCTGCCAGAAACCTCCCCTCCGAGGAGGCCTCAAGCTAGGCTTAGGCCAAGGGGAAATGCACCAGCGGGGATGAGCCGGGGAAGGCATCCGGGCATGTCTGGACCCAGTCCCCGCAGCCTGCCCGTTGGTGGGGCAGTACCCCCATAGGGCAGGAAGGTCTGGGCAAGCCTGGCCAGTACCGTGGGCCCTGCTGGGACCTGACCCTGCCGTGTGGGGCCTCTGAGCACAACCGGCCCTCTCCCTCTGGAAGACCTCCCCGACTGCCTCCAAAGGACGCTTTGCAAGCACTCTCACCCACTGTTCCTGCAAGCCGCGCACAATGCTCCCAAGCCTGGGAGAAAAGCTCTTCAGGGTGGTCCTCTCTCCGGGCCTTTGCCCATGAGCCTGGGTGCCAGCCAGGGGTTGCACACTCCCAAGTCAAGGCAGAATCACATGCACACCTCTGTTCCTGCACCCTGCACGGGCAGAGAGCTCAGAGGAGCCAGAGTCTGTCAGGCAGATGCTGGGCTGGCCGCCTGTGTGGGAAGAGGCAGAGCCAACCTAGGGACACTGTGGGCCTCTTGCTCTCCCTGCTGCCCTGAGGCTGCTGGGCCAAAGAGGTCTTGGGCATCCAGCCCCTTGCTGGTCCCTTCCCTGTGCCGAGGCCCTCTGAGCTCCAGCACCTTGCAGTGTGGAGACAGCCCCTGCCAGCAACCTTATCTCACAAGAGGCCTCAAGCGAGGCCTAGGCCCAGAGGATAGGCGCCAGTGGGGATGAGCCTGGGGAGGCGCCCGGGCATGTCTGGACCCAGTCCCCACAGCCTGCCCCTTGGTGGGACAGTTCCCCTGGAGGCCAGAATGGTCTGGGCAAGGCTGGCCAGGGGCAGGGGCCCTGCTGGGTCATGCCCATGGCATGTGGGGCCTCTGAGCAAAACCGGCCCTTTCCCGCTGGAAGACCTCCCCGGCTGCTTCCAAAGAACACTTTGCAAGCAGTCTCGCCTGCTGTTCCCGGAAGCTGCGCACAAGGCTCCCAAGCCTGGGAGAAAAGCACTTCGGGGTGGTCCTCTCTCCGGGCCCTTGGCCCTGAGCCTGGGGGCCAGCCAGGGGGTGCACACACCCAAACCAAGGGAGAACCACTTTAACACGTCTGTTCCTGCTCCCTGCACCGGCAGATAGCTCAGAAGAGCCAGAGTCTGTCAGGCAGGTGCTGGGCTGGCCGCCTGTGTGGGAGGGGCAGAACCTACCTAGGGAAACAGTGGGCCTCTTGCTCTCCCTGCTGCCCTGAGGCTGCTGGGCCAAAGTGGTCTTGGGCATCCAGGCCCTTGCTGGCCCCTTGCCTCTGCCGAGGCCTTCGGAGCTCCAGCACCTTGCAGTGTGGAGACAGCCCCTGCCAGCAACGTCCCCTCACAGGAGGCCTCAGGCGAGGCCTAGGCTCAGGGGAAAGGCGCCAGTGGGGATGAGCCTGGCGACACGTCCGGGCATGTTTGGACCCAGTCCCCACAGCCTGCCCCTTGGTGGGACATTTCCCCTGTAGGCCAGAAAGTCTGGGCCAGGCTGCCCAGGGGCAGGGGGCTTGCTGGGTCATGCCCCTGTCCTGTGGGGACTCTGAACACAACTGGCCCTCTCCCGCTGGAAGACCTCCCTGGTTGCCTCCAAAGGCCTCTTTGCAAGCACTCTGGCCTGCTGTTCCCCCAAGCCATGCACAATGCTCCCAAGCCCGGGACAAAAGTGCTTCGAGGTGGTCCTCTCTCCGGGCCCTTGCCCCTGAGCCTGGGAGCCAGCCAAGCGGTGCATACTTCACGTGAAGGCAGAACCCCATGCACACGTCAGTTCTTGCCCCTTGCACCGGCATAAAGCTCGGGGGAGCCAGAGTCTGTCAGGCAGCTGCTGGTCTAGTCGCCTGTGTGGGAAGGGGCAGAGCCGACCTAGGGGTACAGTGGGCCTCTTGCTCTCACCGCTGCCCTGAGGCTGCTCGGCCAGAGAGGTCTTGGGCATCCAGCCCCTTGCTGGCCCCTTGCCTCTGGCGAGGCCCTCAGAGCTCCAGCACCTTGCAATGCGGAGACATCCCCTGCCAGCAACCTCCCCTCCCAGGAGGCCTCAAGCGAGCATAGGCTCAGGGGAAAGGCACCAGCAGGGATGAGCCTGGGAAGGCGCCCGGGCATGTCTGGACCCAGTCCCCGAGGCTGCCCCTTGGTAGGGCCGTACCCCCGCAGGCCAGGAAGGTCTGGGCAAGGCTGTCCAGGGCCAGGGGCCCTGCTGGGTCCTGCCCCTGGCCTGTGGTGCCTCTGACCACAATCGCTCCGCTCCCGCTAGAAGATCTCCCCGGCTTCCTCCAAAGGCCGCTTTGCAAGCACTCTGGCCTGCTGTTCCCGCAAGCCGCGCACAATGCTCCCAAGCTGGGAGAAAAGCACTTTGAGGTGGTTCTCTCTCCTGGCCCTTGCCCCTGAGCCAGGGAGCCATCCAGGGGGTTCATACTTCCAGGCCAAGGCAGAACCACATGCACACGTCTATTCCTGCTGCCTGCACCGGCAGAGAGCTCGGAGGAGCCAGAATCTGTCAGGCAGCTGCTGGGCTGGCCACATGTGTGGGAAGGGGCACAGCCGACCTAGGGGCACAGTGGGCCTCTTGCTCTCCCTGCAGCCCTGAGGCTGCTGGGCCAAAGAGGTCTTGTGCATCCAGCCCCTTGCTGGCCCCTTGCCTCTGCCAAGGCCCTTGGAGCTCCAGCACCTTGCAGTCTGGAGACAGCCCCTGCCAGCAACCTCACCTCCCAGGAGGCCTCAAGCGAGGCTTTGGCCCTGGGGAAAGGCGCCAGCGGGGATGAGCCTGGGGAGGCGTCCGANCTCTAGCACCTTGCATTGTGGATAGAGACCCAGCAGGCAACCTCACCTACCAGGATCCTTCAAGCAAGGCCTAGGCCCAGGCAAAAGGCACCAGCGGGGATGAGCCTGGGAAGGCGCCCAGGCATGTCTGGACCCAGTCCCCACAGCCTGCCCCTTGGTGGGGCAGTACCCCCGTAGGCCAGGAAGGTCTGGGCAAGGCTTGCCAGTGGTAGGCGCCATGCTGGGTCATGTCCCTGGCCTGTGGGACCTCTGAGCACAACCAGCCCTCTCCTGGGGTAAGACTTGCCCGACTGCCTCCAAAGGCTGCTTTGCAAGCACTCTCGCCTGCTGTTCCGGCAAGCTGCGCACAATGCTCCCAAGCCGAGGAGAAAAGCGCTTCGGGGTCGTCCACTCTCCAGGCCCTTTCTGCTGAGCCTGGGGGCCAGCCAGGGGGTGCACACACCCAGGCCAAGGCAGAACCACATGCACACGTCTGTTCCTACCCCCTCCACCGGCAGAAGGCTCGGGGGAGCCACAGTCTCTCAGGCAGCTGCGGGGCTGGCTGCATGTGTGGGAAGGGGCAGAGCCGACCTAGGGTCACAGTGGATCTCTTGCTCTCCCTGCTGCCCTGAGGCTGCTGGGCCAAAGAGGTCTTGGGCATCCAGCCCCTTGTTGGCCCCTTGCCTCTGCCTAGGCCCTGGAAGCTCCAGCACATTGCAGTGTGGAGACAGCCCCGGCCAGCCACCTCCACTCCCAGGAGGCCTCAAGCAAGGCCTAGGCCCAAGGGGAAGGCGCAAGCGGGGTTGAGACTGGGGAGGCGCCCGGGCATGTCTGGACCCAGTGCCTGGTGCCTGCCCTTTGGTGGGGCAGAAGCCCCGGAGGACAGGAAGATCTGGGCAACGCTGGCCAGGGGTTGGTGCCCTGGTGGCTCCTGCCCCTGGCCTGTGGGGCCTCTGAGCACAACCGGCCCTCTCCTGCTAGAAGACCTCGCCGGCTGCCTCCAAAGGCCGCTTTGCACGCACTCTTGCCCGCTGTTTCCGCAAGGAGCGCACAACGATCCCAAGCCTGGGAGAAAAGCGATTCGGGATCGTCCTCTCTCCAGGGCTTTGCCCCTGAGCCTGAGGGCCAGCCTGGAGGTGAACACTCCAGGCCAGGGCAAAACCACATGCACACGTCTGTTCCTGCCCCCTGCAGCGGTAGAGAGCTCGGGGGAGCCAGAGTCTGTCAGGCAGCTTCTGGGCTGGCCGCCTGTGTGGGGAGGGGCCGAGCCGACCTCGGGGCACAGTGGGCCTATTGTTCTCCCTGCTGCCCTGAGGCTGCAGGGACAAAGAGGTCTTGGGCATCCATCCCCTTGCTGGCCCCTTGCGTCTGCTTAGTCCCACGGAGCTCCAGCACGTTGCAGTGTGGAGACAACCCCTGCCAGCAACGTCCAATCCCAGGAGGCCTCAAGAGAGGCTTAGGCCCAGGGGAAAAGCACCAGCCTTAATGAGCCAGGTGAGGCGCCCGGGCATGTGTGGACCCAATCGCCGCAGCCTGCCCCTTATTGGGGCAGTACCCCCGTAGGCCAGGAAGATCTGGGCAAGGCTGGCCAGGGCCAAGGGCCCTGCTGGGACCTGCCCCTGGCCTGTGGGGCCTCTGAGCACAACCGGCCCTGTCCCACTGGAAGACCACCCCGGCTGCCTCCAAAGGCTGCTTTGCAAGCACTCTGGCCCGATGTTCCGTAGCCGCCCACAAGGCTCCCAATCCCGGGAGAAAAGTGCTTCGGGTTGGTCCTCTCTCCGGACCCTTGCCCCTGAGCCTGGGGGCCAACCAGGGGTTGCACACTCCCAGACCAAGGCAGAACGAAATGCACGCGTCTGTTCCTGCCCCCTGCAATGGCAGAGAGCTCGGGGGAGCCAGAGTCTGTCAGGCAGCTGCTGGGCTGGCCGCCTGTGTGGGAAGGGGCATAGCCCACCTAGAGGCACAGTGGGCTTCTTGCTCTCCCTGCTGCCCTGAGGCTGCTGGGCCAAAGAGGTCTTGGGCATCTAGCCCCTTGCTGGCCCATTGCCTCTGCCCAGGCCTTCGGAGCTCCAGCACCTTGCAGTCTGGAGACAGCCCCTGCCAGCAACCTTCCCTCCCAGGAGTCCTCAAGCGAGGCTTAGGCCCAGGGGAAAGACACCAGCGGGGATCAGCCTGGAGAGGCACCCGGGCATGTCTGGAACCAGTCCCCGCAGCTTGCCCCTTGGTGGGGCAGTACCCCCGGAGGCTAGGAAGGTACGGGAAAGGCTGTCCAGGGCCAGGGGCCCTGATGGCTCCTGCCCGTGGCCTGTGGGGTCTCTGAGCACAACCAGCCCTCTCCTGCTGGAAGACCTCCCAGGTTGTCTCCAAAGGCCACTTTGCAAGTACTATCGCCCGCTGTTCCCGCAAGCCCCGCACAATGTTCCCAAGCCCGGGAGAAAAGTGCTTCGGGGTGGTCTGCTCTCTAGGCCCTTGCCCCTCAGCCTGGGGGCCACCCTGGGGGTGCACACTCCCAGGCCAAGGCAGAACTACATGCACACGTCTGTTCCTGCCCCTTGCACTGGCAGAGAGCTCGGGGGAGGCACAATCTCTCAGGCAGCTGCTGGGCTGGCCGCCTGTGTGGGAAGGGGCAGAGCCGACCTAGGGGCACAGTGGACCTCTTGCTCTCCCTGCTGCCCTGAGGCTGCTGGCCCAAAAGGTCTTGGGCATCCAGCCCCGTGCTTGCCCCTTGCCTCTGCCGAGGCCCTGGAAGCTCCAGCACATTGCTGTGTGAAGACAGCCCCTGCAATACACCTGCCCTCCCAGCAGGCCTGAAGCGAGGCTTAGGCCCAGGGGAAAGGCACCAGCGGGGATGACCCTGGGGAGGCGCCCGGGCATGTCTGGACCCCGTCCCCGCAGCCTGCCCCTTTGTGGGGCAGTACCCACATAGGCCAGGAAGGTCTGGGCAACGCTGGCCAATACCAGGGGCCCTGCTAGGGCCTGCCCCTGGCGTGTGGGGCCTCTGAGCACAACCATCCCTCTCCCGCTGGAAGACCTCCCCGGCTGCCTCCAAAGGCCGCTTTGAAAGCACTCTCGCCCGCTGTTCCCACAAGCTGCGCACAATGCTCCCAGGCCCGGGAGAACAGCGCTTTGGGGTGTTCCTCTCTCCAGTCCCTATCCCCTGAGCCTGGGGGCCAGCCAGGGGGTGCACACTCCCAGGGCAAGGCAGAACCACATGCACACGTCTGTTCATGCCCCCTACACCGGCAGAGAGCTCAGGGGATCCAGAGTCTGTCAGGCAACTTCTGGGCTCGCCGCCTGTGTGGGAAGGGGCAGAGCCAACCTAGGCGCATAGTGGGCCTCTTGTTCTCCCTGCTGCCCTGAGGCTGCTGGGCCAAAGCGGTCTTGGCCATTCAGCCCCTTGCTGGCCCCTTGCCTCTGCCGAGGCCCTGGGAGCTCCAGCACCTTGCAATGTGCAGACAGCCTCTGACAGCAACCTCCCCTCCCAGGAGGCCTCAAGCGAGGCCTATGCCCAGGTCAAAGGTGGGAACGGGGAAGAGCCTGTGGAGTCTCCGTGCAAGTCTGGACCCAGTCCCCGCAGCTTGCCCCTTGGTGGGGCTGTACCTCCGAGTCCAGGAAGGTCTGAGCAAGGCTGGCCAGGGGCAGTGACCCTGCTGTGTCCTTCCCCTGGCCTGTGGGGCCTCTGAGCAAAACTGGCCCTCTCCCACTGGAAGACCTCCCCGGCTGCCTACAAAGGCCGCTTTGCAAGCACTCTGGCCTGCTGTTCCCCCAAGCCGTGCACAATGCTCCCAAGCCTGGGAGAAAATCGCTTCGGGGTGGTCCTTTCTCTGGGCCCTTGCCCCTGAGCCTGGGAGCCAGCCAAGCGGTGAATACTTCCACGCCAAGGCAGAACCACATTCACACGTCAGTTCCTGCCCATTGCACCGGCAGAGAGCTCGAGGGAGCCAGAGTCTGTCTGGCAGCTGCTGGACAGGCCGCCTGTGTGGGAAGGTGCAGAGCTGATCTAGGGGTACAGTGGGCCTCTTACTCTTACCGCTTCCCTGAGGCTGCTCAGCCAAACAGGTCTTGGGCATCCAGCCCCTTGCTGGCCCCTTGCGTTTGGCGAGGCCCTCGGAGCTCCAGCACCTTGCAGTGTGGAGACATCCCCTGCCAGCCACCTCCACTCCCTGGAGGCCTCAAGCGAGGCCTAGTCCCAGGGGAAAGGCGCCAGCGGGGCTGAGCCTGGGGAGGCGCCGGGCATGTCTGGACCCAGTCCCCACATCCGATTCCAGGTGGGGTTGTACCCCCGTAGGCCAGGAAGGTGTGGGCAAGGCTGGCCAAGACCAGGGGCCCTGCTGGGTCCTGCCCGTGGCGTGTGGGGCCTCTGAGCACAACCGGCCCTCTCCCGCTGGAAGATCTCCCCAGCTGCCTCCAAAGGCTGCTTTGCACGCACTCACGCCCGCTGTTCTGAGAAGCCCTGCACAATGCTTCCAAGCCTGAGGAAAAGCGCTTCGGGGGTGTCCTCTCTTCATGCACTTGCGTATCAGCCTGGGGGCCAGCCAGGGGGTGCACACTCCCAGGCCAAGGCAGAAACACATGCACACGTCTGTTCCTGCCCCCTGCACCGGCAGAGAGCTTGGGGGAGCCAGAGTCTGTCAGGAAGCTTTTAGGCTGGCCGAATGTGTGGGAAGGGGCAGATCCGACCTAGGGGCACAGTGGGCCTCTTGCTCTCCCTGCTGCCCTGAGGCTGCTGGGCCAAAGAGGTCTTGGGCATCCAGCCCGTTGCTGGTCCCTTGCCTCTGCCGAGGCCCTCGGAGCTCCAGCACCTTGCAGTGTGTAGACAGCCCCTGCCAGCAACCTCTCTTCCCAGGAGGCCTCAAGCGAGGCCTAGACCCAGGGGAAAGGCGCCAGCGGGGATGAGCCTGGGAAGGCCCCTGGGCATGTTTGGACCCAGTCCCCGCAGCTATCCCCTTGGTGGGGCAGTACCCCCCGAGGCCAGGAATATCTGGGCAAAGCTGGCCAGGGCAGGTGCCCTGCTGGGTCCTTCCCCTGGCCTGTGGGGCCTCTGAGAACACCTGGCCCTCTCCCGCTGGAAGACCTCCCCGGCTGCCTCCAAAGGCCGCTTTGCAAGCACTCTCGCCCGCTGTTCCCACAAGCCGCACACAAGGCTTCCAAGCCAGGGAGGAAAGCGCTTAGGTGAGGTCCTCTCTCCGGGCCCTATCCCCTGAGCCTGGGGGCCAGCCAAGGGGTGCACAATCCCAGGCTAAGGCAGAACCACATGTACACGTCTGTTCGATCCCCCTGCACCGGCAGAGAGCTCAGGGGACCAGAGTCTGTCAGGCAGCTGCTGGGTTGGCCGCCTGTGTGGGAAGGGGCAGAGCTGACCTAGGGGCACAGTGGGACTCTTGTTCTCCCTGCTGCCCTGAGGCTGCTGGGCCAAAGAGGTCTTGGGCATCCAGCCCCTTCCTGGCCCCTTGCCTCTGCCAAGGCCCTCGGAGCTCCAGCACCTTGAAGTGTGGAGACAGCCCCTCCCAGCGACCTCCCCTCCCAGGAGGCCTCAAGGGAGGCCTAGGCCCAGTGCAAAGTTGCCAGCGGGGATGAGCCGGGGAGGTGACCGGGCATGCCTGGTCCCAGTTCACACAGCCTGCCCCTTGGTAGGGCAGTAACCCCGGAGGCCAGGAAGGTCTGGGCAAGGCTGGCCAGGGCCAGGGGCCCTGCTGTCTTCCCCCTCTCCTGTGGGGGCTCTGAGCACATCGGCCCTCTCCCGCTGGAAAACCTGCCCGGCTGCCTACAAGGCCTCTTTGCAAGCACTATGTCCTGCTCTTACCGCAAGCCTCGCACAAGGCTCCCAAGCCCTGGAGAAAAGCGCTTCGGGGTGGTCCTCTCTCCGGGCCCTTGCCCCTGAGCCTGGGGTCCAGCTAGTTGGTGCACACACCCAGGACAAGGCAGAACCACATGCACACGTCTGTTCATGCCCCCTGCACCAGCAGAGAGCTCGGGGGAGCCAGAGTCTGTCAGGCAGCTGCTGGGCTGTCCGCCTGTGTGGGAAGGGGGAGAGCCGACCTAGGGGCACAGTGGGCCTCTTGCTCTCCCTGCTGCCCTGAGGTTGCTTGGCCAAAGAGGTCTTGGGCATCCAGCCCCGTGCTGGCCCCTTGCCTCTGCCAAGGCCATCGGAGCTCCAACATCTGGCAGTGTGGAGACAGCCCCTGCCAGCATCCTCCCCTCCCAGGAGGCCTCAAGCGAGGCCTAGGCCCAGGGGAAAGGCGCCAGCGGGGTTGAGCCTGGGGAGGTGCCCGGGCATGTCTGGACCCAGTACCCACAGCATGCCCCTTGGTTGGGGGCAGTACCCCCAGAGGACAGAAAGGTCTGGGCAAGGCTGGCCAGGGGCAGGGGCCCTGGTGGTTCCTGCCCCTGGCCTGTGGCGCCTCTGAGCACAACCGGCCCTCTCCCGCTGGAAGACCTCCCGAGCTGCCTCCAAAGAGCGCTTTGCAAACACTTTGGCCCGCTGTTCCCGCAAGCCGCGCACAAGGCTCACAAGCCCTGGAGAACAGCGCTTCGGGGTGGTCCTCTCTCCGGGCCTTTGCCCCTGAGCCAGGGGGCCAGCCAGGGGGGCACACTCCCAGGCCAAGGCAGAACCACATGCACACGTCTATTCCTGCCCCCTGCACCGGCAGAGAGCTCGGAGGAGCCAAAGTCTCTCAGGCAGCTGCTGGGCTGGCCGCCTGTGTGGGAAGGGGCAGAGCCGACCTAGGGGCACAGTGTGCCTCTTTCTCTCCCTGCTGCCCTTATGGTGCTGGGCCAAAGAGGTCTTTGGCATCCAGCCCCTTGCTGGCCCCTTGCCTCTGCCACGGCCCTGGGAACTCCAGCACATGGCAGTGTGGAGACAGCTCCTGCAAGCAACCTGCCCTCCCAGGAGGCGTCAAGCGAGGCTTAGGCCCAGGGGAAAGGCACCAGCGGGGATGAGCCTGGGGAGGCGCCCGGGCATGTCTGGACCCAGTTCCCACAGCCTGCCCCTTGGTGGGGCAGTTCCCCTGGAGGCCAGGAAGGTCTGGGCAAGGCTGGCCAAGGGCAGGGGCCCTACTGGGACCTGCCATGGCCTGTGGGGCCTCTGAGCACAACCAGCCCTCTCCCACTGGAAGACGTCCTGGGCTGCCTACAAAGGCCTCTTAGCAAGCACTCTGGCCTGCTGTTCCCCCAAGCCGTGCACAATGCTCCCAAGCCCAGGAGAAAAGTGCTCTGGGGTGGTCCTCTCTCCGGGCCCTTGCCCCTGAGCCTGGGAGCCAGCCAAGCAGTGCATACTTCCATGCCAAGGCAGAACCACATGCACATGTCTGTTCCTGCCCCCTGTACCGGCAGAGAGCCCATGGGAGCCAGAGTCTGTCAGGGAGCTGCTGGCCTGGCCGCCTGTGTGGGAAGGAGCATTGCCAACCTAGGGGCATAGTGGGCCTCTTGCTCTCCCTGCTGCCCTGAGGCTGCTGGGCCAGAGATCTTGGGCATCCAGCCCCTTGCTGGCCCCTTGCGTCTGCCGAGTCCCTCGGAGCTCCAGCACCTTGCAGTGTGGAGACAGCCCCTGCCACCAACCTCCCCTGCAGGAGGCCTCAAGCGAGGCCAAGGCCCATGGGAAAGGCACCAGCGGGATGAGGCTGGGGAGGCGCCCGGGCATGTCTGGAACCAGGCCCCACAGCCTGCCCCTTGGTGGGACAGTTCCCTCTGAGGCCTGGATGGTCTGGGGAAGTCTGGCCAGGGGCAGGGGCCCTGCTGGGTCATGCCCCTGTCCTGTGGGGCCTCTGAGCAAAACCGGCCCTCTCCTGCTGAAAGACCTCCCCGGCTGCCTCCAAAGCCTGCTTTGCAAGCACTCTGGCCCGCCTATCCCGCAAGCTGCACACAGTGCTGACAAGCCGGTGAGAAAAGCGCTTCGGGGTGGTCCTCTTTCTGGTCCGTTGCCCCTGAGCCTCGGGGCCAGCCAGGGGGTACACACTCCCAGGCCAAGGCAGAACCACATGCACATATCTATTCCTTCCACATGCACCGGCAGAGAGCCCATGGGAGCCAGAGTCTGTCAGGCAGCTGCTGGCTTGGCCGCCTGGGTGGAAGGAGCATTGCCGACCTAGGGGCATATTGGGCCTCTTGCTCTCCCTGCTGCCCTGAGGCTGCTGGGCCAAAGAGGTCTTGGGCATCCATCCCCTTGCTTGCCCCTTGCCTCTGACGAGGCCATCGTAGCTCCAGCACCTTGCAGTGTGGAGACAGCCCCTGCCAGCAACCTCCCCTCCCAGGAGACCTCAAGCGAGGCCTAGGCCCAGGGAAAGCCGCCAGCGGGGATAAGCCTCTGGAGCCGCCCAGGTATGTCTGGAACCAGTCCTCGCTGCCTTCCCTTTTGTGGGGCAGTACCCCCGGATTCCAAGAAGGTCTGGACAAGGCTGGCGAGGGGCAGGGGCCCTGCTGGGTCCAGCCTCTGGCCTGTGGGGCCTTGAGTACAACCCGCCCTCTCCTGCTGGAAGACTTCCCCGGTTGCCTCCAAAGGACAATTTGCAAGCACTCTCGCCCACTGTTCCCACAAGCCATACACAATGATCCCAAGACTGGGAGAAAACCCTTTGGGGTGGTCCTTTCTCCGTGCCCTTTCCCCTGAGCCTGGGGGCCAGCCAGGGTGTGCACACTCACTGGCCAAGGCAGAACCACATGCACAAGTCTGTTCCTGCCCCCTGCACGGGCAGAGAGCTCGGGGAATCCAGAGTCTGTCAGGCAGCTGCTGGGCTGGCCGCCCGTGTGGGAAGGGGCAGAGCCGCTCTAGGGGCACAGTGGGCCACTTCCTCTCCCTGCTGCCCTGAGGCTGCTGGCCCAAAGAGGTCTTGGGCATCCAGCCCTTTGCTGGCCCCTTGCCTCTGCCGAGGCCCTCGGAGCTCCAGCACCTGGCAGTGTGGAGACAGCCCTGCCAGCAACCTCCCCTCCCAGGAGGCCTGAGGCGAGGCCTAGGCCCAGGGGAAAGGCGCCAGCAGGGATGAGCCTGGGGAGGTGCCCGGGCATGTCTGGACCCAGTCCCCGCAGCCTGCCCCTTGGTGGTCATTACCCCCGTAGGCCAGGAAGGTCTGGGCACGGTGGCCAGGACCAGGGGCCCTGCTGGGTCCTGCCCCTTGCGTGTGGGTCCTCTGAGCAAAACCAACCCTCTCCCGCTGGAAGACCTCCCCGGCTGACTCCAAAGGCCTCGTTGCAAGCACTCTTGCCCGCTGTTCCGGCAAGCCACGCACAATGATCCCAGGCCTGGGAGAAAAGCGCTTCGTGGTGGTCCTCTCTCCGGGCCCTTGCCCCTGAATCTGGGGGCCAGCCAGGGGGTGCTCAATCCCTGGCCAAGGCAGAACCACATGCACACGTCTGTTCTTGCCCCCTGCAGTGGCAGAGAGCTCGGGGGAGCCACAGTCTCTCATGAAGTGCTGGGCTGGCCGCATGTTTGAGTACGGGCAGAGCCTACCTAGGGGCACAGTGGGCTTCTTGCTCTCCCTGATGCCCTGAGGCTGCTGGGCCAAAGAGGTCTTCGGCATCCAGCCCCTTGCTGGCCCCTTGCCTCTGCCGAGGCTCTCGGAGCTCCAGCACCTCGCAGTGTGAAGACAGCCCCTGCCAGCAACCTCCCCTCCCAGGAGGCCACAAGCGAGGCCTAGGCCTAGGGGAAAGTCGCCAGCAGGATGAGCCTGGGGAGGCGCCCGGGCATGTCTGGACCCAGTCCCCACAGCCTGCCCCTTGGTGGGTCAGTAACCTCGTAGGCCAGGAAGGTTTGGGCAAGGTTGGCCATGACCAGGGACCCTGCTAGGTCCTGCCCCAGGCGTGTAGGGCCTCTGAGCACAACCAGCCCTCTCCCGCAGGAAGACCTCCCTGGCTGCTCCAAAGGCTGCTTTGCAATCACTCTCGCCCGCTGTTCCGGCAAGCCACGCACAATGCTGCCAAGCCCAGGACAAAAGTGATTCGGGGTGGTCCTCTCCCGGGCCCTTGCCGCTGAGCTTGCGGCCAGCCAGGGGGTGCACACTCCCTGGCCAAGGCAGAACCACATGCACACGTCTGTTCATGCCCCCTCACCGGCAGAGAGCTCGGGGGAGCCAGAGTCTGTCAGGCAGCTGCTGGGCTGGCCGCCTGAGTAGGTTCGGGCAGAGCCTACCTAGGGGAACAGTGGGTCTCTTGCTCTCCCTGCTGAACTGAGGCTGCTGGGCCAAAGAGGTCTTGGGCATCCAGCCCCTTGCTGGCCCCTTGCCTCTGCTGTGGCCCTCGGAGCTCCAGGATCTTGCAGTGTGGAGATAGCCCCTGCAAGACACCTGCCCTCCCAACAGGCCTGAAGCGAGGCTTAGCCCAGGGTAATGGCGCCAGCGGGGATGAGCCTGGGGAGGCGCCCGGGCATGTGTGGACCCAGTCCCCGTAACCTGCCCCTTGGTGGGACAGTTCCCCCGGAGGCCAGGAAGGTCTGGGCAAGGCTGGCCAGGACCCGGGGCCCTGCTGGGTCCTCCCCATTTCCTGTGTGGCCTCTGAGCACAACAGGCCCTCTCCCGCTGGAAAACCTCTCCGGCTGCCTACAAAGGTCGCTTTGCAAGCACTCTGGCCTGCTGTTCCCGCAAGCTGCGCTCAAGGCTCCCAAGCCCGGGAGAAAAGTGCTTCAGGGTGGTCCTATCTCCGGGCCCTTGCCCCTGAGCCTGCGGGCCACCCAGGGGGTGCACACTGCCAGGCCAAGGCAGAACCACATGCACACGTCTGTTCCTGCCCCTGCACCAGCAGAGATCTCGGAGGAGCCAGAGTCTCTCAGGCAGCTGCTGGGCTGTCCGCATGTGTGGGATGGGTGAGTGCTGACCTAGGGGCACAGTGAGCCTCTTGCTCTCCCTGCTGCCCTCAGGCTGCTGGACCAAAGAAGTCTTGGGCATCCAGCCGCTTGATGGCCCCTTGCCTCTGTCAAGGCACTCGGAGGTCCAGAACCTTGCAGTGTGGAGAGAGCCCCTGCCAGCAACCTCCCCTCCCAGGAGGCCTGAAGCGAGGCCAAGGCCCATGTGAAATGCGCCAGCGGGGATGAGCCTGGGGAGGCGTCCAGGCATGGCTGGACCCAGTTCCCACAGCCTGCCCCTTGGTGGGGCCGTTCCCCCGGAGGCCAGGAAGGTCTGGGCAAGTGTGGCGAGGGGCAAGAGCCCTGCTGGGTTCTGCCCCTGTCCTGTGGGGCCTCTGAGCACAACCGGCCCTCTCCCGTTGGAAGACCTCCCCGGCTGCCTCCAAAGGCCGCTTTGCAAGCACTCTCGCCCACTGTTTCGGCAAGCCACGCACAATGCTCCTAGCCCCGGGAGAAAAGTGCTTCGGGGTGGTCCTCTCTCTGGGCCCTTGCCCCTGAGCCAGGGGGCCAGCCAAGGGTTGCACACTCCTAGGCCAAGGCTGAACCACATGGACACGTCTGTTCCTGCCCCCGCACGGGCAGAGAGCTCGGGGGAGCCAGAGTCTGTCAGGCAGCTGCTGGGCTGGGCGCCTTTGTGGGCAGGGGCAGAGCCGACCTAGGGGCACAATGGGTCACTTTCTCTCCCTGCTGCCCTGAGGCTGCTGGCCCAAAGAGGTCTTAGGCATCCAGCCCCTTGCTGGCCCCTTGCCTCTGCCGAGGGCCTGGTAGCCTCAGGACATTGCAGTGTGGAGACAGCCCCTGTACGCCACCTCCCCTCCCAGGTGGCCTCAAGCGAGGCCTAGGTCCAGGGGAAAGGTGCCAGCGTGGATGAGCCTGGTGAGGCGCCTGGGCATGTCTGGATCCATCCTCACAGCCTGCCCCTTGGTGGGGCAGTAACCCCGGAGGCCAGGAAGGTCTGAGCAAGGTGGCCAGGACCAGGGGCCCTGCTGGGTCCTTGCCCTGGCGTGTGGTTCCTCTGAGCAAAACCAGTCCTCTCCTTCTGGAAGCCCTCCCCGGCTGACTCCAAAGGCCGCGTTGCAAGCACTCTTGCCCGCTCTTCCGGCAAGCCGCGCACAATGCTCACAGGCCCGGGAGAGAGCGCTTCGGGGTGGTCCTCTCTCCTGGCCCTTGCCCCTGAGCCTGGGGACCAGCCAGGGGTGCACACTCCCAGGCCAAGGCAGAACCACATGCACACGTCTGTTCCTGCCCCCTTCACTGGCAGACAGCTCGGAAGAGCCAGAGTCTCTCAGGCAGCTGCTGGGGTGTCCGAATGTGTGGGAAGGAGCAGCGCTCACCCAGGGGTACAGTGGGCCTCTTGCTCTCCCGGTTGCCCTGAGGCTGCTGGGCCAAAGAGGTCTTGGGCAAACAGCCACTTGCTGGCCCCTTGCCTCTGCCGAGGCCCTCGGAGATCCAGTACCTTGCAGTGTGAACACAACCCCTGCCAGCAACCACCCCTCCCAGGAGGCCTCAGGCGAGGCATAGGCCCAGGGGAAAGGCTCCAGCGGGGATGGGCCTGGTGACGCACCCGGGCATGTCTGGACCCAGTCCCCACAGCCTGCCCCTTGGTGGGACAGTTCCCCCGGAGTCCAGAAAGCTCTGGGCAAGGCTGGGCAGGGGCAGGGGCCCTGCTGGGTCATGCCGCTGTCCTGTGGGGCCTCTGAGCACAACCGGCCCTCTCCCGCTGGAAGACCTCCCCGGCTGCCTACAAGGCCGTTTTGCAAGCACTTTGCCCTGCTGTTCCCGCAAGCCGCGCACAAGGCTCCGAAGCCCGGGAGAAAAGCCCTTCGGGGTGGTCCTCTCTTTGGGCCCTTGCCCCTGAGCCTGGGGGCCAACCAGGGGGTGCACACTCCGAAGCCAAGGAAGAAGCACATGCACACGTCTATTCCTGCTGCCTGCACCGGCAGAGACCTCGGAGTAGTCAGAGTCTCTCAGGCAGGTGCTGGGCTTTCCGCATGTGTGGGAAGGGGCAGTGCTTACCTAGGGGCACAGTGTGCCTCTTGCTCTCCCTCCTGCGCTGAGGCTGCTAGGCCAAAGAGGTCTTGGGCATCCAGCCCCTTGCTGGCCCCTTGCCTCTGTCAAGGCCCACGGAGGTCCAGCACCTTGCAGTGTGGAGACAGACCCTGCCAGCAACCTCCCGTCCCAGGATGCCTCAAGCGAGGCCTAGGCAAATGGGAAAGGCGCTAGCGGATATGAGCCTGGAGAGGCGTCCGGGCATGGCTGGACCCAGTTCCCACAACCTGCCCCTTGGTGGGACAGTTCCCCCGGAGGCCAGGAACGTCTGGGCATGCGTTGCCTGCGGCTGGGGCCCTGCTGGGACCTGCCCCTGGCCTGTGGGGTCTCTGAGCACAACCAGCCCTCTCCCGCTGGAAGACCTCCCCGGCTTCCTCCAAAGGCCGCTTTGCAAGCACTCTGGCCCGCTGTTCCCGCAACACGCGCACAATGCTCCCAAGTCCGAGAGCCTAAAGCGCTTCGGGGTGGTCCTCTCTCCGGGCCCTTGCTCAGGGACCTGGGGGCCAGCCAAGGGATGCACACTCCCAGGCCAAGGCAGAACCACATGCACACGTATGTTCCTACCCCCTGCAACGACAGAAAGCTCGGGGGAGCCAGAAACTGTCAGGCAGTTGCTGGGCTGGCCGCCTGTGTGGGAAGGGGCAGAGCTGATCTAGGGGCACAGTGGGCCTCTTGCTCTCTCTGCTGCCCCGAGGCTGCTTGGCCAAAGAGGTCTTGGGCAACCAGCCCCTTGCAGGCCTTTTGCCTCTGCCGAGGCCCTCGGAGCTCCAGCAACTTGCAGTGTGGAGACACCCCTGCCACCAACCTCCCCTCAAGGAGGCCTCAAGCGGGGCCTAGGCCCAGGGGAAAGACACCAGCGGGGATGAGCCTGGGGAGGCGCCCGGGCATGTCTGGACCCAGTCTCCGCAGCCTGCCCCTTGGTGGGGCAGTAACCCCGGAGGCCAGGAAGGTCTGGGCAAGGCTGGCAAAGGCCACGGGCCCTGCTGTGTCCTACCCCTGGCGTGTGGGTCCTCTGAGCACAACCGGCCATCTCCCGCTGGAAGACCTCCCCGGCTGACTCCAAAGGCCGCGTTGGAAGCACTCTTGCCTGCTGTTCCGGCAAGCCGCGCACAATGCTCCCAGGCCCGGGAGAAAAGCGCTTCGGGGTGGTCCTCTCTCCGGGCCCTTGCTCAGGGACCTGGGGGCCAGCCAAGGGATGCACACTCCCAGGCCAAGGCAGAACCACATGCACTCGTCTGCTCCTGCCCCCTCCACTGGCAGAGAGCTCGGGGAAGCCAGAGTCTCTCAGGCAGCCGCTGGGCTGTCCGTATATGTGGAAAGGGCAGCACAGACCTAGGTCACAGTGGGCCCCTTGCTCTCCCTGCTGCCCTGAGGCTGCTGGGCTAAAGAGGTCTTGGGCATCCAGCCGCTTGCTGGCCCCTTGCCTCTGATGAGACCCTCGGAGCTCCTGAACATTGCAGTGTGGAATCAGCCCCTGTAAGCAACATTCACTCCCAGGAGGCCTCAAGCGAGGCCTAGGCCCAGGGGAAAGGCGCCAGCGGGGATGAGCCTGGGGATGCGCCCGGGCATGTCTGGACCCAGGCCCCACAGCCTGCCCCTTGGTGGGACAGTTACCCCTGAGGACAGGGAGGTCTGGGCAAGGCTGGCCAGGGACAGGGGCCCTGCTGGGTCATGCCCCTGTCCTGTGGGGCCTGTGAGCACAACAGGCCCTCTCCCGGTGGAGCACCTCCCCGGCTGCCTATAAAGGCCGGATGAAAGCACTCTGGCCTGCTGTTCCTGCAAGCAGTGCACATTGCTCCCATGCCCGGGAGAAAAGCGCCTCAGGGGTGGTCCTCTCTCCGGGCCCTTGCCCCTGAGCCTGGAGGCCATCCTGGGGGTGCACACTCCCAGGCCAAGGCAGAACCACATGCACACGTTGTTCCTGCCCCCTGCACCAGCAGAGAGGTCGGGGGAGCCAGAGTCTGTCAGGAGCTGCTGGGCTGGCCGCCTGTGTGGGAAGGGGCAGAGCCGACCTTGGGGCACAGTGGGCCTCTTGCTCTCCCTACTGC
Source organism: Axis porcinus (assembly GCA_003798545.1). NCBI lineage: Eukaryota > Metazoa > Chordata > Mammalia > Artiodactyla > Cervidae > Axis > Axis porcinus. The sequence goes on along the minus strand of QQTR01005201.1, from coordinate 21,401,477 downwards.
CCTGAGCCTGCTGGGCCAAAGAGTTCTTGGGCATCCAACCCCTTGCTGGCCCCTTGCCTCTGCCGAGGCCCTCAGAGCTCTAGCACCTTGCAGTGTGGAGACAGCCCCTGCCAGCACCCTCTCTCTCAGGAGGCCTCAAGCGAGGCTTAGGCCACGGGAAAAACACCAGGGGGGATGATCCTGGTAAGACACCCGGGCATGTTTGGACGCAGTCCCTGCAGCCTGCCCCTTAGTGGGTGAGTACTCCCGGAGGCCAGGAAGGTCTGGGCAAGGCTGGCCAGGGGTAGGTGCCCTGGTGGCTCCTGCCCTTGTCCTGTGGGGCCTCTGAGCACAACCGGCCCTCTCCCGCGGGAAGACCTCCCGGCTGCCTTCAAAAGCCGATTTGAATGCACTCTGGCCCGCTGTTCCCGCAAGCCGCGCACAATGGTCCCAAGCCCGGGAGAAAAGCGCTTCGGGATGGTCCCCTCTCCAGGCCCTTGCCCCTGAGCCTGGGGGAAAGCCAATGGGTGCACACTCCCAGGCCAAGGCAGAACCACATGCACACGTCTGTACCTGCGCCCTGCACCGGCAGAGAGTTCGGAGGAGCCAGAGTCTGTCAGGCACCTGCTGGGCTGGCCGCCTGTTTGGGAAGGGGCAGAGCCGACCTAGGGGCACAGTGGGCTTCTTGTTTTCCCTGGTGCCCTGAGGCTGCTGGGCCAAAGAGGTCTGGCGCATGCAGCCCGTTGCTGGTCCCTTGCCTCTCGTGAGGCCCTCGGAGTTCCAGCACCGTGCAGTGTGGAGACAGCCCCTGCTAGCAACGTCCCCTCCAGGAGGCCTCAAGCGAGGCCTAGACCAGGGAAAAGGCACCAGCGGGGATGAGTCTCGGGAGGCGCACGGGCATGTCTGGACCCAGTCCCCACAGCCTGCCCCTTGGTTGGGCAGTACCTCCGGAGGTCAGGAAGGTCCGGGAAAGGCTGTCCAGGGCGAGGGACACTGCGGGGTCCTGCCCCTGGCCTATGGGGCCTCTGAGCACAACCGGCCCTCTCCCGCTGGAAGACCACCCCGGCTGCCTCCAAAGGCTGCTTTGCAAGCACTCTCGCCCTCTGTTCTGACAAGCCCTGCACAGTGCTTCAAAGCCTGAGGAAAAGCGCTTCGGGGAGGTCCTCTCTCCGTGCCCTTGACCCTCAGCCTGGGGGCCATCCAGGGGGGGCACACACCCAGGCCAAGGCAGAAACACATGCACACCTCTGTTCCTGCCCCCTGCACCGGCAGAGAACTCGGGGGAGCCAGAGTCTGTCAGGCAGCTTTTGGGCTTGCCGAATGTGTTGGAAGGGGCAGATCCGACCTAGGGGCACAGTGGGCCTCTTGCTCTCCCTGCTGCCCTGAGACTGCTGGCCGAAAGAGGTCTTGGGCATCCACCCCGTTGCTGGCCACTTGCCTCTCGTGAGGCCGTCGGAGCTCCAGCACCTTGCAGTGTGAGGATAGCCCCTGCTAGCAACCTCCCCGCCAGGAGGCCTCAAGCGATTCCTAGGCCCAGGGGAAAGGTGCCAATGTGGATGAGCCTGGGGAGGCGCCCGGGCATGTCTGGACCCAGTCCCCGCAGCCAGCCTCTTGGGGCGCAGTACCCCCGGAGGCCAGGAACGTCCGGGAAAGGCTGTCCAGTGCCAGGGGCCCTGCTGGGACCTGCCTCTGACCTGTCGGACCTCTGAGCACAACCGGCCCCCTCCCGCTGGAAGACCTCCCTGTTGCCTACAAAGGCCGCTTTGCAAGCACTCTTGCCCGGTGTTCCGGCAAGCCCCGCACAATGCTTCCAAGTCCGGGAGAAAAACGCTTTGGGCTGGTCCTCTCTCCGGGCCATTGTCCCTGAGCCTGGGGGCGAGCCAGCGGGTGCACACTCCCAAGCCAAGGCAGAACCACATGCACACGTCTGTTCCTGCCCCCTGTAACGGCAGATAGCTCGGGGGAGCCAGAGTCTATCAGGCATCTTCTGGGCTGGCGGCCTGTGTGGGAAGGGGCAGAGCCGACCTAGGGTCACAATGGGCCTCATGTTCTCCCTGCTGCGCTGAGGCTGCTGGGACAAAGAGGTCTTGATCATCCAGCCCCTTGCAGGCCCCTTTCCTCTGCCGAGGCCCTCGGAGCTCCAGTACCTTGCAGTGTGGAGACAGCCCCTGCCAGCAACCAACCGTCCCACGAGGCCTCAAGCGAGGCCTAGGCCCAGGGGAAAGGTGCCAGCAGGGAGGAGCCAGGGGATGATCCGGGCATGTCTGGATCCATTCCCCGCAGATTTCCCCTTGGTGGGACAGTACCCCCGGAACCCAGGAAGGTCTGGGCAAGGCTGGCCAGGGGCAGGGACCCTGCTGGGTCCTTCCCCTGGCCTGTGGGGCCTCTGAGCACAACCGACCCTCTCTCGCTGGAAGATCTCCCCGGCTGCCTACAAAGGCAGCTTTGTAAGCACTCTCGCCCAATGTTTCCGCAAAACGCGCACAATGGTCCCAAGCCCGGGAGAAAAGCCCTTCGGGTTGTCCTCTCTCCGGGCCCTTGCCCCTGAGCCTGGGGTCCATCCAGGGGGTACACACTCCTAGACCAAAGCAGAACCACATGCACTCGTCTGTTCCTGCCCCCTGCACCGGCAGAAGGCTCGGAGGAGCCAGAGTCTCTCAGGCAGCTGCTGGGCTGTCCGCATGTGTGGGAAGGGGCAGTGCTGACCTAGGGGCACAGTGGGCCTCTTGATCTCCCTGCTGCCCTGAGGCTGCTGGCCCAAAGAGATCTTGGGTATCCAGCCCCTTGCTGGCCCCTTGCCTCTGCCGAGGCCCTCGGAGCTGCAGCACCTCGCAGTGTGGAGACAGCCCCTGCCAGCAATCTCCCCTCCCAGGAGGCCACAAGCGAGGCCTAGGCCCAGGGGAAAGGTGCCAGCGGGATGAGCCTGGGGAGGCGCCCGGACATGTCTAGAACCAGTCCTCGCTGCCTTCCACTTGGTGGGGCAGTACCCCCGGACACCAAGAAGTTCAGGACAATGCTGTCGAGGGGCAGAGGCCCTGCTGGGTCCTGCCCCTGGCCTATGGGGCCTTGAGCACAACCAGCCCTCTCCCTCTGGAAGACCTCCCCGGCTGCCTCCAAAGGACGCTTTGCAAGCACTCTCACCCGAGTTCCCGCAAGCTGCGCACAATGCTCCCAGGCCCGGGAGAAAAGCGCTTTGGGGTGGTCCTCTCTCCGGGCCCTTGCCCCTGAGCCTGGGGGTCAGCCAGGGGGTGCACACTCCCAGGCCAAAGCAGAGCCACAGGTCCACGTCTGTTCCTGCCCCTTCACCGGCAGAAGGCTGGAGGAGCCAGAGTCTCTCAGGCAGCGGCTGGGCTGTCCGCATGTGTGGGAAGGCGCAGTGCAAACCTAGGGGCACAGTGGGCCTCTTGCTCTCCCTGCTGCCCTGAGGCTGCTGGGCCAAAGAGGTCTTGGGCATCCAGCCCCTTGCTGACAGCTTGCCTCTGTCAAGGCCCTCGGAGGTCCAGCACATTGCAGTGTGGAGACAGCCCCTCCCAGCAACCTCCCCTCCCAGGAGGCCTCAAGTGAGTCTTAGGCCCAGGGGAAAGGCACCAGCGGGGATCAGCCTGGGGAGGCGCCTGGGCATGTCTGGACCGTGTCCCCACAGCCTGCCCCTTGGTTGGGGGCAGTACCCCCGGAGGGCAGAAAGGTCTGGGCAAGGCTGGCCAGGGTCAGGGGCCCTGCTGGGTCCTGCCCCTGGCCTATAGGGCCTCTGAGCACAACCGGCCCTCTCCCGCTGGAAGACATCCCTGGCAGCCTCCAAAGGCCGCTTTGCAAGCACTCTGGCCTGCTGTTCCCCCACGCCATGCACAATGCTCCCAAGCCCGGGACAAAAGCGCTTCGGGGTGGTCCTCTCTCTGGCCCCTGCCCCTGAGCCTGGGAGCCAGCCAAGCGGTGCATACTTCCACGCCAAGGCAGAACCACATGCACACGTCAGTTCCTGCCCCTTGCACCGGCATAAAGCTCGGGGGAGCCAGAGTCTGTCAGGCAGCTGCTGGTCTAGCTGCCTGTGTGGGAAGGGGCAGAGCCGACCTAGGGGCACAGTGGGCCTCTTACTCTCACCGCTGCCCTGAGGCTGCTCGGCCAGAGAGGTCTTGGGCATCCAGCCCCTTGCTGGCCCCTTGCCTCTGGCGAGGCCCTCAGAGCTCCAGCACCTTGCAGTGCGGAGACATCCCCTGCCATCAACCTCCCCTCCCAGGAGGCCTCAAGCGAGCATAGGCTCAGGGGAAAGGCACCAGCGGGGATGAGCCTGGGAAGGTGCCCGGGCATGTCTGGACCCAGTCCCCGCAGCCTGCCCCTTTGTAGGGCAGTACCCCCGCAGGCCAGGAAGGTCTGGGCAAGGCTGTCCAGGGCCAGGGGCCCTGCTGGGTCCTGCCCCTGGCCTGTGGTGCCTCTGACCACAATCGGTCTGCTCCCGCTGGAAGACCTCCCCGGCTTCCTCCAAAGGCCGCTTTGCAAGCACTCTGGCCTGCTGTTCCCGCAAGCCGCGCACAATGCTCCCAAGCCCGGGAGAAAAGCACTTCGGGGTGGTTCTCTCTCCGGGCCCTTGCCCCTGAGCCAGGGAGCCAGCCAGGGCGTTCATACTTCCAGGCCAAGGCAGAACCACATGCACACGTCTATTCCTGCTGCCTGCACCGGCAGAGAGCTCGGAGGAGCCAGAATCTGTCAGGCAGCTGCTGGGCTGGCCAACTGTGTGGGAAGGGGCACAGCCGACCTAGGGGCACAGTGGTCCACTTGCTCTCCCTGCAGCCCTGAGGCTGCTGGGCCAAAGAGGTCTTGGGCATCCAGCCCCTTGCTGGCCCCTTGCCTCTGTCAAGGCCCTTGGAGCTCTAGCACCTTGCAGTGTGGAGACAGCCCCTGCCAGCAACCTCCCGTCCCAGGAGGCCTCAAGCGAGGCTTTGGCCCTGGGGAAAGGCGCCAGCGGGGATGAGCCTGTGGAGGCGTCTGAGCATGTGTAGACCCAGGTCCCACAGCCTGCCCCTTGGTGGGGCAGTACCCCCAGAGGCCAGGAAGGTCTGGGCAAAGATGGCCAGGGGCGGGGCCATGCTGGGACATGCCGCTGGCCTGTGGGGCCTCTGAGCACAACCAACCCTCTCCCGCTGGAAGACCTTCCCGGCTGCCTACAAAGGCCGCTTTGCAAGCACTCTGGCCTGCTGTTCCCACAAGCCACGCACAATGCTCCCAAGCCCGGTAGAAAAGCGCTTCGTGGTGGTCCTCTCTCCGGGCCCTTGTCCCTGAGCCAGGGGCCAGCCAGGGGGTGCACACTCCCAAGCCAAGGCTGAACCACATGCACACGTCTGTTCCTGCCCCCTGAACCGGCAGAGAGCTCGGGGGAGCCAGAGGCTGTCAGGCAGCTGCTGGTCTGTCCGCCTGTGTGGGAAGGGGCAGAACCGACCTAGGGCACAGAGGGTCTCTTACTCTCCCTTCTGCCCTGAGCCTGCTGGGCCAAAGAGGTCTTGAGCATCCAGCCCCTTGCTCTCCCCTTGCCTCTGCCGGGGCCCTCGGAGCTCTAGCACCTTGCATTGTGGATAGAGACCCAGCAGGCAACCTCACCTACCAGGAGCCTTCAAGCAAGGCCTAGGCCCAGGTGAAAGGCACCAGCGGGGATGAGCCTGGGGAGGCGCCCGGGCATGTCTGGACCCAGTCCCCACAGCCTGCCCCTTGGTGGGGCAGTACCCCCTTAGGCCAGGATTGTCTGGGTAAGGCTGGCCAGGACCAGGGGCCCTGCTAGGTCCTGTCCCTGGCGTGTGGGGCCTCTGAGCACAACCAGCCCTCTCCCCCTGGAAGACCTCCCCGGCTGCCTACAAAGGCCGCTTTGCAAGAACTCTGGCCTGCTGTTCCTGCAAGCTGTGCACAATGCTCCGAAGCCCAGGAGAAAAGCACTTCGGGCTGATCCTCTCTTCGGGCCCTTGCCCCTGAGCCTGGAGGCCAGCGAGTGGGTGCACACTCCCAGGCCAAGGCAGAACCACATGCACATGTCTGTTCCTGCCCCCTGCAACGGCAGAAAGCTCGGGGGAGCCACAGTCCTTCAGGCAGCTGCGGGGCTTGCCGCCTGTGTGGGTATGGGCAGAGCCGACCTAGGGGCACAGTGGGCCTCTCGCTCTCCCTGCTGCCCTGAGGCTGCTGGGCCAAAGAGGTCTTGGGCATCCAGCCCCTTGCTGGCCCCTTGCCTCTGCCGAGGCCCTCGGAGCTCCAGCACCTTGCAGTGTGGAGACAGCGCCTGCAAGAAACCTGCCCTCCGAGCAGTCCTGAAGCGAGGCTTAGGTCCAGGGGAAAGACACCAGCGGGGATGAGCCTGGGGAGGCGCCCGTGCATGTCTGGACCCAGTCCCCACAGCCTGCCCCTTGGTGGGGCAGTACCCCCTTAGGCCAGGATTGTCTGGGTAAGGCTGGCCAGGACCAGGGGCCCTGCTAGGTCCTGTCCCTGGCGTGTGGGGCCTCTGAGCACAACCGGCCCTCTCCCGCTGTAAGACCTCCCGGGCTGCCTCCAAAGGCCGCTTTGCAAGCACTCTGGACCGCAGGTCCCGCAAGCCGACACAATGCTCCCAAGCCCGGGAGAAGAGCGCTTCGGGGTGGTCCTCTCTCCGGGCCCTTGCCCCTGAGCCTGGGGGCCAGCCAGGGGGTGCACCCTCCCAGGCCAAGGCAGAACCACAGGCACACGTCTGTTCCTGCCCCCTGCACTGGCAGACAGCTCGATGGAGCCACAGTCTGTCAGGCAGGTGCTGGGCTGGCCGCCTGTGTGCGAAGGGGCAGAGATGACCTAGGGGCACAGTATACCTCTTGCTCTCCCTGCTGCCCTGAGGCTGCTGGGCCATAGAGGTCTTGGGCATCCCGCCCCTTGCTGGCCCCTTGCCTCTGCCGAGGCCCTGGGAGCTCCAGCACATTGCAGTGTGGAGACAGCCCCTGCAAGAAACCTGCCCTCCGAGCAGTCCTGAAGCGAGGCTTAGGTCCAGGGGAAAGACACCAGCGGGGATGAGCCTGGGGAGGCGCCCGGGCATGTCTAGACCCAGTCCCCATAGCCTTCCCTTGGCGGGACAGTAAACCCGGAGGCTAGGAAGGTCTGGGCAAGGCTGGCAAGGGCCAGGGGCCCTGCTGGGTCCTGCCCCTGGCCTGTAGGGCCTCTGAGCACAACCGGCCCTCTCCCGCTGGAAGACCTCCCCGGCTGCCTCCACGGGCCGCTTTGCAAGCACTCTCGCCCGCTGTTCCGGCAAGCCGCGCATAATGCTCCCAAGCCCGGGAGAAATGCGCTTCGTGTTGGTCCTCTGCCCGGGCCCTTGCCCCTGAGCCTGGGGGCCAGCCAGGGGGTGCACACACCCAGGCCAAGGCAGAACCACATGCACACGTCTGTTCCTGCCCCCTGCACCGGCCAAGAGCTCGGGGGAGCCAGAGTCTGTCAGGCAGCTGCTGGGCTGTCCGCCTGTGTGGGAAATGGCAGCGCTGACCTAGGGGCCCAAGGGGCCTCTTGTTCTCCCTGTGCCCCTGAGGCTGCTGGGCCAAAGAGGTCTTGGGCATCTACCCCGTTGCTGGCCCCTTGCCTCTCGTGAGGCCGTCGGAGCTCCAGCACCTTGCAGTGTGAGGACAGCCCCTGCTAGCAACTTTCCTGCCAGGAGGCCTCAAGCGATTCCTAGGCCCAGGGGAAAGGTGCCAATGTGGATGAGCCTGGGGAGGCGCCCGTGCATGTCTGGACCCAGTCCCCACAGCCAGCCCCTTGAGGCGCAGTACCCCCAGAGGCCAGGAACGTCCGGGAAAGGCTGTCCAGTGCCAGGGGCCCTGCTGGGTCCTGCCTCTGACCTGTCGGACCTCTGAGCAGAACCGGCCCCCTCCCGCTGGAAGACTTCCCCGTTGCCTACAAAGGCTGCTTTGCAAGCACTCTCGCCCGGTGTTCCGGCAATCGCGCACAATGGTCCCAAGCCCGGGAGAAAAGACCTTCGGGTTGTCTTCTCTCCAGGCCCTTGCCCCTGAGCCTGGGGTCCAGGCAGGGGGTGCACACTCCCAGACCAAAACTGAAAGACATGCACACGTCTGTTCCCGGCCCTGCACCGGCAGAGAGCTCGGGGTAGCCAGAGTCTGTCAGGCAGCTCTTGGGCTGGCCGCATGTGTGGGAAGAGGCAGAGCCGACCTAGGGGCACAGTGGGCCTTTTCCTCTCCCTGCTGGCCTGAGGCTGCTGGGCCAAAGAGGTCTTGGGCATCCAGCCCCTTGCTGGCCCCTTGCCTCTGCCGAGGCCCTCGGAGCTCCAGCACCTTGCAGTGTGGAGACAGCCCCTGCCAGCAACCTCCCCTCCCTGGAGGCCTCAAGCGAGCCCTAGGCCCAGGGGAAACGCACCAGCGGGGATGAACCTGAGGAGGCGCCCGGGCATGTCTGGACACTGTCCCCACAGCCTGCCCCATGCTGGGACAGTATCCCCGGAATCCAGGAAGGTCTGGGCAAGGCTGGCCAGGGGCAGGGGCCCTGCTGGATCATGCCCCTGTCCTGTGGGGAATCTGAGCACAACCGGCCCTCTCCCGCTGGAAAACCTCCCCGGCTGCCTACAAGGCTGCTTTGCAAGCACTATGGCCTGCTGCTCCCGCAAGCCGCACTCAAGGCTCCCAAGCCCGGGAGAGAAGCGCTTTGGGGTGGTCCTCTCTCCAGGCCCTTGCCCCTGAGCCTGGGGGCCAGCCAGGGGGTGCACACTCCCAGGCCAAGGAAGAACCACATGTACACATCTGTTCCTGCCCCCTTCACCGGCAGAGAGCTCAGGGGAGCCACAGTGTCTCAAGCAGATACTTGGCTGGCCCCTTGTGTGGGAAGGGGCAGAGCTGACCTATGGGCACAGTGGGCCTCTTGCTCTCCCTGCTGTCCTGAGGCTGCTGGGCCAAAGAGGTTTGGGCATGCAGACAATTGCTGGCCCCTTGCCTCTGCCGTGACCCTCGGAGCTCCAGTACCTTTCAGTGTGGAGACAGCCCCTGCCAGCAACCTCCCCTCCCAGGACGACTCAAGCGAGGCCTAGGCCCAGGGGAAAGGCGCCAGCGGGGTAAAACGGGGAGGCGCCCGGGCATGTCTGGACCAAGTCCCCACAGCCTGCCCCTTGGTCGGGCAGTACCCCCGTAGGCCAGGAAGGTCTGGGCAATGCTGGTCAGGATCTGGGGCCCTGCTAGGTCCTGTTCCTGGCGTGTGGGGCCTCTGAGCACAACCAGCCCTCTCCCGCTAGAAGACCTCCCCGGCTGCCTCCAAAGGCCGCTTTGCAAGTACTCTCGCCCGCTGTTCCGGGAAGCCGCGCTCAATGCTCCCTGGCCCGGGAGAAAAGCGATTCGGGGTGGTCCTTTCTCCGGGCCCTTGCCCCTGAGCCTGGGGGCCAGCCAGGGGGTGCACACTCCAAGGACAAGGCAGAACCACATGCACACGTCTGTTCCTGCCCCCTGGTCCGTCAGAGAGCTTTGAGGAGCCAGAGATTCTCAGGGAGCTGCTGGGCTGTTCGCATGTGTGAGAAGGTGCAGTTCTGACCTAGGGGCACACTGCACCTCTGGCTCTCCCTGCTGCCCTGAGGCTGCTGGGCAAAGACGTCTTGGGCATTCAGCCCCTTGCTGGCCCCTTGCCTCTGATGAGGCCCTCGGAGCTCCAGAACATTGCAGTGTGGAATCAGCCCCTATAAGCAACCTTCCCTTCCAGGAGACCTCAAGCGAGGCCTAGGCCCAGGGGAAAGGCGCCAGCGGGAATGAGCCTGGGGAGGCGCCCGGGCATGTCTGGACCCAGTCCCCACAGCCTGCCCCTTGGTGGGACAGTTCCCCCCGAGGCCAGGAACGTCTGGGCAAGGCTGGCCAGGGGCAGGGGCCCTGCTGGATCATGCCCCTGTCCTGTGGGGCCTCTGTGCACAACCGGCCCTCTCCCGCTGGACGAGCTCCCCGGCTGCCTACAAAGGCCGGTTGCAAGGCCTCGGGCCTGCTGTTCCTGGAAGACGTGCAAAATGCGCCCAAGCCCGGGAGAAAAGCGCTTCAGGTTGGTCCTCTCCGCCAGCCCTTGCCCGTGATCCTGGGTGCCAGCCAGGGGGTGCACACCCCCAGGCCAAGGCAGAACCACATGCACACGTCTGTCCCTGCCCCCTGCACGGGAAGAGAGCTCGGAGGAGCCAGAGTCTCTCAGGCAGCTGCTGGGCTGTCCGCCTGTGTGGGAAGGGGCAGCGCTGACCTAGGTGCACAGTGGGCCTCTTGCTCTCCCTGCTGCCCTGAGGCGGCTGGGCCAAAAAGTTCTTGGGCATCCAGCCCTTACTGTCCTCTTGCCTCTGGCAAGGCCCTCGGAGCTCCAGCACCTTGCAGTGTGGAGACAGCCCCTGCCACCAACCTCCCCTCCCAGGAGGCCGCAAGCGAGGCCTAGGCCCAGGGGAAAGGCGCCAGCGGGGATGAGCCTGGGGAGGCGCCCGGACATGTCTGGACCCAGTCCCCGCAACCTGCCCCTTGCCTCGGCAGTACCCCCGTAGGCCAGGAAGGTCTGGGCAAAGCTGGCCAGGACCAGGGGCCCTGCTGGGTCCTGCCCCTGGTGTGTGGGGCCTCTGAGCACAACCGGCCCTCTCCCGCTGGAAGACCTCCCCGGCTGTCTCCAAAGGCTGCGTTGCAAGCACTCTCGCCCGCTGTTCCCTCAAGCCGCGCACAATGCTCCCAGGCCCGGGAGAAAAGCACTTCTGGGTGGTCCTCTCTCCGGGCCCTTGCCCCTGAGCCTTGGGGCCACCCTGGGGGTGCACACTCCCAGGCCAAGGCAGAACCACATGCACACGTCTGTTCCTGCCCCCTGCACCAGCAGAGAGCTCGAGGGAGCCACAATCTCTCAGGCATCTGCTGGACTGGCTGCCTGTGTGGGAAGGGGCAGAGCCGACCTAGTGGCACAGTGGACCTCTTGTTATCCCTGCTGCCCTGAGGCTACTGGGCCAAAGAGGTCTCGGGCATCCAGCCCCTTGCTGGCCCCTTGCCTCTGCCGAGGCCCTCGGAGCTCCAGCACCTCGCAGTGTGAAGACAGCCCCTGCCAGCAACCTCCCCTCTCAGGAGTCCTCAAGCGAGGCCTAGGCCTAGGGGAAAGGCGCCAGCGGGGATGAGCCTGGGGAGTCGCCCTGGCATGTCTGGAACCAATCCTCACTGCCTTCTTCTTGGTGGGGCAGTACCCCCGGAGGCAAAGAAGGTATGGACAAGGCTGGCGAGGGCCAGGGGCCCTGCTGGGTCCTGCTCCTGTGCTGTGGGGCCTTGAGCACAATCGGCCCTCTCCGGCTGGAAGACCTCCCCGGCTGCTTCCAAAGGCCGCTTTGCAAGCATTCTGGCCTGCTGTTTCCGCTAGCCGCCGACAATGCTCCCATGTTCGGGAGAAAAGCGCTTCGGTGTGGTCGTCTCTCCGGGCTCTTGCCACTGAACCTGGCGGCCAGCCAAGGGGTGCACACTCCCAGGCCAAGGCAGAACCACATGCACACGTCTGTTCCTACCCCCTGCACCGACAGAAAGCTCGGGGGAGCCAGAATCTGTCAGGCAGCTGCTGGGCTGGCTGCCTGTGTGCAAAGGTGCAGAGCCGACGTAGGGGCACAGTGGGCCTCTTGCTCTCCCTGATTCCGTGAGGCTGCTGGGTGAAAGAGGTCTTGGGCCTCCTTCCCCTTGCTGGCCCCTTGCCTCTGCCGAGGCCCTCAGAGCTCCAGCACCTCGCAATGTGGAGACAGCCCCTGCCAGCAACCTCCCCTCCTAGGAGGCCTCAAGCGAGGCCTAGGCCCAGGGAAAGGTGCCAGCGGGGATGAGCCTGGGGAGGCGCCCGGGCATGTCTGGAACCAGTCCTCGCTGCCTTCGCCTTGGTGGGGCAGTACCCCCGGAGGCCAAGAAGGTCTACACAAGGCTGGCGAGGGGCAGGGGCCTTGTTGGGTCCAGCCTCTGGCCTGTGGGACCTTGAGTACAACCAGCCCTCTCCCGCTGGAAGACCTCCCCGGCTGCCTCCAAAGGACGCTTTGCAAGCACTCTCACCCGCTGTTCCCGCAAGCCACGCACAATGCTCCCAAGACTCGGAGAAAAACCTTCGGGGTGGTCCTTTCTCCGGGCCCTTTCCCCTGAGTCTGGGGGCCAGCCAGGAGGTGCAAACTCCCTGTCCAAGTCAGAACCACATGTACACGTCTGTTCTTGCCCCCTGCACGGGCAGAGAGCTCGGGGAAACCAGAGTCTTTCAGGCAGCTGCTGGGCTGGCCGCCTGTGTGGGAAGGGGCAGAGCCAACCTAGGGGCACAGTGGGCCCTGCCTCTCCCTGGTGCCCTGTGAGGCTGCTGGCCCAAAGAGGTCTTGGGCATCCTGCCCCTTGCTGGCCCGTTTCCTCTGCCGAGGCCCTCGGAGCTCCAGCACCTTGCAGTGTGGAGACAGCCCCTGCCAGCAACCTCCCCTCCCAGGAGGCCTCAAGCGAGGCATAGGCCCAGGGGAAATGCGCCAGCGGGGATGAGCCTGGAGTGGCGCGCAGGCATGTCTGGACCCAGTCCCCACAGCCTGCCCCTTGGTGGGTCAGTACCCCCGTAGGCCAGGAAGGTCTGGGCAAGGCTGGCCAGGACCAGGGACCCTGCTAGGTCCTGCCCCAGGCGCGTAGGGCTTCTGAGCACAACCAGCCCTCTCCCACAGGAAGACCTCCCCGGCTGCTCCAAAGGCCGCTTTGCAAGCACTCTGGCCTGCTGTTCTCGCAAACCGCCCACAATGCTCCCAAGCCCGGGAGAAAAGTGGTTCGGGGTGGTCCTCTCTTCGGGCCCTTTCCCTTGAGCCTGGGGGCCAGCCAGGGGGTGCACACTCCCAGGCGAAGGGAGAAACACATGCACACGTCTGTTCCTGCCTCCTGAACTGGCAGAGAGCTCGCTGGAGCCAGAGTCTGTCACAAAGCTGCTGGTCTGGTCGCCTGTGTGGGAAGAGGCAGAGCCGACCTAGGGTCACAGAGGGCCTCTTGCTCTCCCTGCTGTCCTGAGGCTGCTGGGCCAAAGAAGTCTTGGGCATCCAGCCCCTTGCTGGCTCCTTGCCTCTGCCGAGGCCCTCGGAGCTCCAGCACCTTGCAGTGTGGAGACAGCCCCTGCGAGCAACCTCCTCTCCCAGGAGGTCAAAATCGAAGCCTAGGCCCAGGGGAAATGCGCCAACGGGGATGAGCCTGGGGAGGTTCCCGGACTAGTCTGGAACAAGTCCCCGCCTCCAGCCCCTTGGTGGGGCAGTACCCACGGAGGCCAGGAAGGTCTGGGCGAGGCTGGCCAGGGGCACGGACTAAGCTGGGTCCTGCCTCTGGCCTGTGGGGCCTCTGAGCACAACTGGACCTCTCCCGCTGGAAGACCTCACCGGCTGCCTCCAAAGGCCAGTTTTGCAAGCACTCTCGCTGGCTGTTCCCGCCAGCCGCTCACAATGCTCCCAAGCACGGGAGGAAATCACTTCTGGGTGGTCCTCTCTCTGGGCTTTGCCGCTGAGCCTGGGGGCCAGCCAGGGGGTGCACACTCCCAGGCCAACGCAGAACCATATGCACACGTCTGTTCCTGCCCCCTGCACCGGCAGAGAGCTTGGGGGGCCAGAGACTGTCAGGCAGCTGCTGGGCTGCCCGCCTGTGTGGGAAGGGGCAGAGCCGACCTAGGGGCACAGTAGGCCTCTTGCTATCCCTACTGCCCTGAGTCTGCTGGGCCAAAGAAGTCTTGGGCATCCAGCCCCTTGTTGGCCCCTTGCCTCTGTCGAGGCCCTCGGAGCTCCAGCACCTTGCAGTGTGGAGACAGCCCCTGCGAGCAACCTCCTCTCGCAGGAGGCCACAAGCGAAGCCTAGGCCCAGGGGAAATGCGCCAGCGGGGATGAGCCTGGGGAGGCGCCCGGGCATGTCTGGATCCATTCCCGGCAGACTCTCCCTTGGTGGGGCAGTACCCCCGGAGGACAGGAAGGTCTGGGCAAGGCTGGCTAGGCCCAGGGGCACAGCTGGGTCCTGTCCCTGGCCGATGGGAACTCTGAGCACAACTGGCCCTCTCCCGTGGGAAGACCTCCCCGGCTGCCTCCACAGGCCGCTTTGCAAACACTCTCGCTCTCTGTTCCCGAAAGCCGCGCACAATGCTCCCAAGCCGGGGTGAATAGCGCTTTGGGTGGTCCTCTCTCCGGGCCCTTGCCCCTGAGCCTGGGGGCAAGCCAGGGGGTGGACTTTCCCACACCAAGGCAGAACCACATGCACACGTCTGTTCCTGCCCCATGCGCCGGCAGAAGGCTTGCAGGAGCCAGCGTCTCTCAGGCAGCTGCTGGGCTGTCCGCATGTGTGGGAAGGGGCAGTGCTGACCTAGGGGCACAGTGGGCCTCTTGCTCTTCCTGCTGCCCTGAGGCTGCTGGGCCAAAGAAGTCTTGGGCATCCAGCCCCTTGCTGGCCCCGTGCCTCTCTCAAGGCCCTCGTAGGTGCAGCACCTTGCAGTGTGGAGACAGCCCCTGCCAGCAACCTCCTCTCCCAGGAGGCGTCAAGCGAGGCCTAGACCCAGGGGAAAGGCGCCAGCGGGGATAAGCCTGGGGAGGAGCACGGGCATGTCTGGACCCAGTCCCCACAGCCTGCCCCTTGGTGGGACAGTTCCCCGGAGGCCTGAAAGGTCTGGGCAAGCCTGGCCAGGGGCAATGGCCAAGCTGGGTCCTGCCCCTGGCCTGTTGGGCCTCTGAGCACAACCGGCCCTCTCCTGCTGTAAGACCTCCCGAGCTATATCCAAAGGCCGCTTTGCAAGCACTCTGGCCCGCTGGTCCCGCAAGCCGACACAATGCTCCCAAGCCCGGGAGAAGAGCGCTTCGGGGTGGTCCTCTCTCCGAGCCCTTGCCCCTGAGGCTGGGGGCCAGCCAGGGGGTGCACACTCCCAGGCCAAGGCAGAACCACAGGCACACGTCTGTTCCTGCCCCCTGCACTGGCAGAGAGCTCGATGGAGCCACAGTCTCTCAGGCAGCTGCTGGTCTGGCCGCCTGTGTGGGAAGGGGCAGAGACGACCTAGGGGCACAGTATACCTCTTGCTCTCCCTGCTGCCCTGAGGCTGCTGGGCCATAGAGGTCTTGGGCAGCCAGCCCCTTGCTGGCCCCTTGCCTCTGCTGAGGCCCTGGGAGCTCCTGCACATTGCAGTGTGGAGACAGCCCCTGCAAGACACCTGCCCTCCCAGCAGGCCTGAAGCGAGGCTTAGGCCCAGGGGAAAGGCACCAGAGGGGATGAGCCTGGGGAGTCGCCGGGCATGTCTGGACCCAGACCCCATAGCCTGCCCCTTGGTGGGGCAGTAAACCCGGAGGCTAGGAAGGTCTGAGCAAGGCTGGCAAGGGCCAGGGGCCCTGCTGGGTCCTGCCCCTGGCCTGTAGGGCCTCTGAGCACAACCGGCCCTCTCCCGCTGGAAGACCTCCCCGGCTGCCTCCACGGGCCGCTTTGCAAGCACTCTCGCCCGCTGTTCCGTCAAGCCGCGCACAATGGTCCCAAGCCCGGGAGAAATGCGCTTCGGGTTGGTCCTCTGCCCGGGCCCTTGCCCCTGAGCCTGGGGGCGAGCCAGGGGGTGCACATTCCCAGGCCAAGGCAGAACCACATGCACACATCTGTTCCTACGCCCTGCACAGTCAAAGAGCTCGGGGGAGCCAGAGTCTGTCAGGCAGCTGTTGGGCTGTCCGCATTTGTGGGAAGGGGCAGCGCTGACCTAGGGGCCCAAGGGGCCTCTTGTTCTCCCTGCTGCCCTGAGGCTGCTGGGCCAAAGAGGTCTTGGGCATCCACCCCGTTGCTGGCCACTTGCCTCTCGTGAGGCTGTCGGAGCTCCAGCACCTTGCAGTGTGAGGACAGCCCCTGCTAGCAACCTCCCCGCCAGGAGGCCTCAAGCAATTCCTAGGCCCAGGGGAAAAGTGCCAATGTGGATGAGCTTGGGGAGGGGCCCGGGCATGTCTGGACCCAGTCCCCGCAGCCAGCCCCTTGGGGCGCAGTACCCCCAGAGGCCAGGAACGTCCGGGAAAGGCTGTCCAGTGCCAGGGGCCCTGCTGGGTCCTGCCTCTGACCTGTCGGACCTCTGAGCACAACCGGCCCTCTCCGGCTGGAAGACCTCCCCGTTGCCTACAAGGGTCGCTTTGCAAGCACTCTCGCCCGGTGTTCCGGCAAGACGTGCACAATGCTTCCAATTCCGGGAGAAAAGAGCTTTGGCCTGGTCCTCTCCCCGGGCCATTGCCCCTGAGCCTGGGGGCCAGCCAGGGGGTGCACACTCCCAAGCCAAGGCAGAACCACATGCACACGTCTGTTCCTGCCCCCTGCAACGGCAGAGTGCTCGGGGGAGCCAGAGTCTGTCAGGCAGCTTCTGGGCTGGCAGCCTGTGTGGGAAGGGGCAGAGCCGATCTAGGGTCACAATGGGCCTCATGTTCTCCCTGCTGCCCTGAGGCTGCTGGGACAAAGAGGTCTTGATCATCCAGCCCCTTGCAGGCCCCTTTCCTCTGCCGAGGCCCTCGGAGCTCCAGTACATTGCAGTGTGGAGACAGCCCCTGCCAGCATCCTCCCCTCCCACAAAGCCTCAAGCGAGGCCTAGGCCCAGGGGAAAGGCGCCAGCGGGGATGAGCCAGGGGATGCGCCCGGGCATGTCTGGATGCAGTCCCCGCAGATTTCTTCTTGGTGCGGCAGTACCCCCGCAACCCAGGAAGGTCTGGGCAAGGCTGGACAGGGGCAGGGGCCCTACTTGGTCCTTCCCCTGTCCTGTGGGGCCTCTGAGCACAACCGGCCCTCTCCCGCTGGAAGATCTCCCCGGCTGCCGACAAAGGCCGCTTTGTAAGTACTCTCGCCCAATATTTCCACAAGACGCGCAGAATGGTCCCAAGCCCGGGAGAAAAGCCCTTCGGGTTGTCCTCTCTCCAGGCCCTTGCCCCTGAGCCTGGAGTCCAGGCAGGGGCTGCACACTCCCAGACCAAGGCAGAAAGACATGCACACGTCTGTTCCCGCCCCTGCACCGGCAGAGAGCTCGGGGTAGCCAGAGTCTGTCAGGCAGCTGTTGGGCTGGCCGCATGTGTGGGAAGAGGCAGAGCCGACCTAGGGGCACAGAGGGCCTCTTGCTCTCCCTGCTGCCCTGAGGCTGCTGGGACAAAGAGGTCTTGATCATCCAGCCCCTTGCAGGCCCCTTTCCTCTGCCGAGGCCCTCTGCGCTCCAGCACCTTGCAGTGTGGAGACAGCCCCTGCCAGCATCCTCCCCTCCCACGAGGCCTCAAGCGAGGCCTAGGCCCAGGGCAAAGGTGCCAGCAGGGATGAGCCAGGGGATGCATCTGGGCATGTCTGGATCCAGTCCCCACAGATTTCCCCTTGGTGGGGCAGTACCCCCGGAACCCAGGAAGGTCTGGGCAAGGCTGGCCAGGGGCAGGGGCCCTGCTGGGTCCTTCCCCTGGCCTGTGGGGCCTCTGAGCACAACCGACCCTCTCTCGCTGGAAGATCTCCCCGGCTGCCTACAAAGGCAGCTTTGTAAGCACCCTCGCCCAATGTTTCCGCAAAACGCGCACAATGGTCCCAAGCCCGGGAGAAAAGCCCTTCGGGTTGTCCTCTCTCCGGGCCCTTGCAGCTGAGCCTGGGGTCCAGCCAGGGGGTGCACACTCCCAGACCAAAGCAGAACCACATGCACACGTCTGTTCCTGCCCCCTGCACCGGCAGAAGGCTCGGAGGAGCCAGAGTCTCTCAGGCAGCTGCTGGGCTGTCCACATGTGTGGGAAGGGGCAGTGCTGACCTAGAGGCACATTGGGCCTCTTGATCTCCCTGCTGCCCTGAGGCTGCTGGGCCAAAGCTTGGGCATCCAGCCCCTTGCTGGACGCTTGCCTCTGTCAAGGCCCTCGGAGGTCCAGCACCTTGCACTGTGGAGACAGCCCCTGTCAGCAACCTCCCCTCCCAGGAGGCCTCAAGCGAGGCCTAGGCCTTGGGAAAGGCGCCAGCAGGGATGAGCCTGGGGAGGCGTCTGGGCATGGCTGGACCTAGTTCCCACAGCCTGCCCCTTGGTGGGGCAGTTCCCCCGGAGGCCAGGAAGGTCTGGGGAAGTGTGGCCAGGGGCAGGAACCCTGCTGGGTCCTGCCCCTGTCCTGTGGGGCCTCTGAGCACAACCAGCCATCTACTGCTGGAAGACCTCCCCGGCTGCCTCCAAAGGCCGCTTTGCAAGCACTCTGGCCTGTTGTTCCCGCAAGCCGCGCACAAGGCTCCCAAGCCCGGGAGAAAAGTGCTTCGGGGTGGTCCTCTCTCCGGGCACTTGCCCCTGAATCTGGGGGCCAGCCAAGGGGTGCACACTCCCAGGCCAAGGCAGAACCACATGCACAAGTCTGTTCCTGCCCCCTGGACGGGCAGAGAGCCCGGGGCAGCCAGAATCTGTCAGGCAGCTGCTGGGCTGACTGGCTGTGTGGGAAGGGGCAGAGCCGACCTAGGGGCACAGTGCGCCTCTTGTTCTCCCTGCTGCCCTGAGGCTGCTTGGCCAAAGAAGTCTTGGGCATCCAGCCCCTTGCTGGTCCCTTGCCTCTGCCGAGGCCCTCGGAGCTCAAGCACATTGCAGTGTGGTGACAGACCCTGTTAGCAACCTCCCCTCCAGGAGGCCTCAAGCGAGGCCTAGGCCCAGGGGAAAGGCGCCAGCAGGGATGAGCCTGGGGAGGCGCCCGGGCATGTGTGGACACAGTCCCCGCAGCCTGCCCCTTGGTGGGGCAGTACCCCCGTAGGCCAGGAAGGTCTGGGCAAGGCTGGCCAGGGGCATTCGCCAAGCTGAGTCCTGCCCCTGGCCTGTTGGGCCTCTGAGCACAACCGGCCCTCTCCCGAGGGAAGACTTCCCGGGCTGCCTCCAAAGGCCATGTTGCAAGCACTCTGGCCCGCTGGTTCCGCAAGCCGACACAATGCTCCCAAGCCAGGGAGAAGAGCGCTTCGGGGTGGTCCTCTCTCCGGGCCCTTGCCCCTGAGCCTGGGGGCCAGCCAGGGGTTGCACACTCCCAGGTCAAGGCAGAACCACATGCACACTTCTGTTCCTCCCCCTGCAACAGCAGAGAGCACGGGTGAGCCAGAGTCTGTCAGGCAGCAGCTGGGCTGGCCGCCTGTGTGGGAAGGGCCAGAGCCGACCTAGGGGCACAGTGGGCCTCTTGCTCTCCCTGCTGCCCTGAGGCTGCTGGGCCAAAGAGGTCTTGGGCATCCAGCCCCTTGCTGGCCCCTTGCCTCTGTTGAGGCCCTCGGAGCTCCAGCACATTGCAGTGTGTAGACATCCCCTGCCAGCAACCACCGCTACCAGGAGGCAACAAGCGAAGCCTAGGCCCAGGGGAAAGGCGCCAGCAGGGATGAGCCTGGGGAGGCGCCCGGGCAAGTCTGGACCCAGTCCCCGCAGCCTGCCCTGGTGGGGCAGTACCACCGGAGGACCGGAAGGTCTGGGCAAGGCTGGCTAGGACCAGGGTCCCTGCTGGGTCCTGCCCCTCTCCTGTGGGGCCTCTGAGCAAAACCGGCCCTCTCCCGCTGAAAGACCTCCCCGGCTGCCTCCAAAGGCCGCTTTGCAAGGACTCTGGCCTGCTGTTCCCGCAAACCGTGCATAAGGCTCCCAAGCCCGGGAGAAAAGCCCTTCGGGGTGGTCCTCTCTCTGGTCCATTGCCCCTGAGCCTGGGGGCCATCCAGGGGGTGCACACTCCCAGGGCAAGGCAGAATTACATGCACAGGTCTGTTCCTGCCCACTGAACTGGCAGAGACCTCGGGGGAGCGACCATCGCTCAAGCAGCTGCTGGGCTGGCCTCCTGTGTGGGAAGGGGCAGAGCCGACCTAGGGGCACAGTGAGCCTCTTGTTCTCCCTGCTGCCCTCAGGTTGCTGGGCCAACGAGGTCTTGGGCATCCAGCCCCGTGCTGGACCCTTGCCTCTGCCGAGGCCCTCGGAGCTGCAGCACCTTGCAGTGTGGAGACAGCCCCTGCAAGACACCTGCCCTCCCAACAGGCCTGAAGCGAGGCCTAGGCCCAGGGGAAAGGCGCCAGCGGGGATGAACCTGGGGAGGCGCCCGGATATGTCTGGACCCAGTCCCCGCAGCCTTCCCCTTGGTGGGACAGTTCTCCCGGAGGCTAGGAAGATCTGGGCAAGGGTGGCCATGTTCAGGGGCCCAGCTGGGTCCTGCCCCTGTCCTGTGGGGCCTCTGAGCACAACCAGCCCTTTCCCGCTGGAAGACCTCCCCGACTGCCTCCAAAGGCCGCTTTGCAAGCCCTCTCGCCCGCTGATCCGGGAGGCCGCGCACAATGCTCCGAGGCCCGGGAGAAAAGCGATTCAGGGTAGTACTCTCTCCGGGCCCTTGCCCCTGAGCCTGGGGTCCAACCAGGGGGTGCACACTCCCAGGCCAAGGCAGAACCACATACACACATCTGTTCCTGCCCTCTGCACCGGTAGAAGGCTCGGAGGAGCCAGAGTCTTTCGGGCAGCTTCTGGGCTGTCTGCATGGGTGGGAAGGGTCAGTGCTGACCTAGGGTCACAGTGTGCCTCTTGTTCTCCCTCCTGCCGTGAGGCTGCTGGGACATAGAGGTCTTGGGCATCCAGCCCGTTGCTGGCCCCTTGCCTCTGTCAAGGCCCACGGAGGTCCAGCACCTTGCAGTGTGGAGAGAGCCCCTACCAGCAACCTCCCGTCCCAGGAGGCCTCAAGCGAGGCCTAGGCCCATGGGAAAGGCGCTAGCGGGTATGAGCCTGGGGAGGCGTCCGGGCATGGATGGACCCAGTTCCCACAGCCTGCCCCTTGGTGGGGCAGTTCCCCCGGAGGCCAGGAAGGTCTGGGCAAGTGTGGCCAGGGGCAGGGGCCCTGCTGGGACCTACCCCTGGCCTGTGGGGCCTCTGAGCACAACCAGCCCTCTCCCGCTGGAAGACCTCCCCAGCTTCCTCCAAAGCACGATTTGCAAGCACTCTGGCCCGCTGTTCCCGCAACACGCGCACAATGCTCCCAAGACCGGGAGCAAAGCGCTTTGGGGTGGTCCTCTTGCCGGGCCCTTGCTCAGGGGCCTGGGGGCCATCCAAGGGATGCACACTCCCAGGCCAAGGCAGAACCACATGCACACATCTGTTCCTACCCCGTGAAACGACAGAGATCTCGGGGGAGCCAGAAACTGTCAGGCAGCTGCTCGGCTGGCCGCCTGTGTGGGAAGGAGCAGAGCCGATCTAGGGGTACAGTTGGCCTCTTGCTCACTCTGCTGCCCCGAGGCTGCTTGGCCAAAGACGTCTTGGGCATCCAACCCCTTTCAGGCCTCTTGCCTCTGCTGAGGCCCTCGGCGCTCCAGCACCTTGAAGTGTGGAGACAGCCCCTGCCACCAACCTCCCCTCCCAGGGGGCCTCAAGCGAGGCCTAGGCCCAGGGGAAAGGCACCAGCGGTGATGAGCCTGGGGAGGCGACTGCGCATGTCTGGACCCTGTCTGCGCAGCCTGCCCCCTGGTGGGGCAGTAACCCCGGAGGCCAGGAAGGTCTGGCCAAGGCTGGCCAGGACAAGGGGCCAGGCTTGGTCCTCCCACTTGAGTGGGGGGCCTCTGAGCACAACCCGCCCTCTCCCGCTGGAAGACCTCCCCGGGGACTCCAAAGGCCGTGTTGCAAGCACTCTCGCCCGCTGTTCAGGCAAGCCGTGCACAATGCTCCCAGGCCCGGGAGAAAAATGCTTTGGGGTGGTCCTCTCTCCGGGCCCTTGCCCCTGAGCCTAGGGGCCAGTCAGGGGGTGCACACTCCCAGGCCAAGGAAGAACCACATGCACACATCTGTTCCTGCCCCCTTCACTGGCAAGAGCTCGGAGGAGCCAGAGTCTCTCAGGCAGCTCCTGGGCTGACCGCATGTGTGGGAACGGGAAGGCTAACCTAGAGGCACAATGGGCCTCTTGCTCTGCCTGCTGCCCTGAGGCTGCTGGGCCAAAGAGGTCTTGGGCATCCTGCTCCTTCCTGGCCCCTTGCCTCTGCCGAGGCCCTCGGAGCTCCAGCACCTCGTAGTGTGGAGACAGACCCTGCCAGCATCCTCCCCTCCCAGAAGGCCTCAAACGAGGCCTAGGTCCAGGGGAAAGGCGCCAGCGGGGATGAGCCTGGTGAGGGGCCCGAACATGTCTGGAACCAGTCCTCGCTGCCTTCCCCTTGATGGGGCAGTACCCCCGGCGGCCAAGAAGGTCTGGACAAGGCTGACCAGGGGCAGGGGCCCTGCTGGGTCATGCCCCTGTCCTGTGGGGACTCTGAGCACAACCGGCCCTCTCCCGCTGGAAGACCTCCCCAGCTGCCAACAAGGCCACTTTGCAAGCACTTTGGCCTGCTGTTTCCGCAAGCTGTGCCCAAGGCTCCCAAATCCGGGACAAAAGCGCTTCGGGGTGGTCTTCTCTCCGGGCCCTTGCCCCTGAGCCTGGGCGCCAGCCAGGGGGTGCACACTCCCAGGCCAAGGCAGAACCACATGCACACGTCTGTTCCTGCCCCCTGGACGGGCAGAGAGCTCGGGGGAGCCAGAGTCTGTCAGGCAGCTGCTGGGCTGACCGTCTGTGTGGGAAAGGGCATAGCCGACCTAGGGGCACAGTGGGTCTCTTGTTCTCCCTGCTGCCCTGAGGCTGCTGGGCCAAAGAGGTCTTGGGCATCCAGCCCCTTGCTGGCCCCTTGCTTCTGCCGAGGCCCTCGCAGCTCCAGCACCTTGCACTGTGGAGACAAACCCTGCCAGCAACCTCCCCACCCAGGAAGCCTCAAGTGAGGCTTAGGCCCAGGGGAAAGGCGCCAGCGGGGATGAGCCTGGGCAGGCGCCCAGGCATGTTGGACCCAGACCCCGCAGCCTGCCCCTTGGTGGGACAGTTCCCCCGGAGGCCAGGAAGGTCTGCACAAGGCTGGCCAGGACCAGGGGCCCTGCTGGGTCCTGTCCCTGTCCTGTGGGGCCTCTGAGCACAACAGGCCCTCTCCCGCTGGAAGACCTCCCCAGCTGCCTACAAATGTCGCTTTGCAAGCACTCTGGCCAAATGTTCCTGCAGGCCGCGCACAATGCTCCGAATTCGGGAGAAAAACGCTTCAGGCTGTTCGTCTCTTCCGGCCCTTGCCCCTGAGCCTGGGGGCCAGCTATGGGGTTCAAACTCCCAGGCCAAGGCAGAACCACATGCACACGTCTGTTCCTGCCCCCTTCACTGGCAGAGATCACGGAGGAACCACAGTCTCTCAGGCAGCTGCTGGGCTGTCCGCCTGTGTGCAAAGGTGCAGCACTGACCTAGGGGCACTGTGGGCCTCTTTCTCTCCCTGCTGCCCTGAGGCAGCTGGGCCAAAGAGGTCTTGGGCATTCAGCCCCTTGCAGGCCTCTTGCCTCTGCCGAGGCCCTGGGAGCTCCAGCACCTTGCCATGTGGAGACAGCCCCTGCCAGCAACCTCCCCTCCCAGGAGGCCTCAAGCGAGGCCTAGGTCCATGGGAAAGGCACCAGCGGGGATGAGCCTGGGGAGGTGCCCGGGCATGTCTGGACCCAGTCCCCGCAGCCTGCCCCTTGGTGGGGCAGTAATCACTGAGGCCAGGAAGGTCTGGGCAAATTTGGAAAGGTCCAGGGGCCCTGCTGGATCCTGTCGCTGGCCTGTGGGGCGTCTGAGCACAACTGGCCCTCTCCCGCTGGAAAGCCACGCCGGCTGCCTCCAAAGGACGCTTTGCAAACACTTTCGCCTGCAGTTCTGGCAATCCTCGCACAATGCTGCCAAGCCCGGTAGAAAAGTGCTTCGGGATGGTCCTGTCCTCGGGCCCTTGCCGCTGAGCCTGGGGGCCAGCCAGGGGGTGCACACTTCCTGGGGAAGGCAGAACCACATGCACACGTCTGTTCCTGCCCCCTGCATGGGCAGAGAGCTCGGAAGAGCCAGAGTCTGTCAGGTAGCTGCTGGGCTGGCCGCCTGTGTGGTAAGGGGCATAGCCGACCTAGGGTCACAGTGGGCCTCTTGCTCTCCCTGCTGCCCCGAGGCTGCTGGGCCAAAGAGGACTTGGGCATCCAGCCCCTTGCAGGCCTCTTGCCTCTGCCGAGGCCCAGCGAGCTCCAGCCCCTTGCCGTGTGGAGACAGCCCCTGCTACCAACCTCCCTCCCAGGAGGCCTCAAGCGAGGCCTAGGCCCAGGGGAAAGGCACCAGCGGGGATATGCCTAAGTAGGTGCCCGGGCATGTCTGGACCCAGTCCCCGCAGCCTGCCCCTTGTTGGGGCAGGAACCCCGGAGGCCAGGAAGGTCTGGCAAAGCTGGCAAGGGCCAGGGACGCTGCTGGGTCCTGTCCCTGGCCTCTGGGGCGTCTGAGCACAACCGGCCCTTTCCCGCTGGAAGACCTCCCTGGCTGCCTCCAAAGGCCGCTTTGCAAGCCATCTCGCCCTCTGTTCCGGTAAGCCACGACAATGCTGCCAAGCCAGGGGTAAAAGTGGTTCGGAATGGTCCTCTCCCCGGGCACTTGCCTCTGAGCCTGGGGGCCAGCCAGGGGGTGCACACTCGCTGGCCAAGGCAGAACCACATGCACACGTCTGTTCCTGCCCCCTGCATGGGCAGAAAGCTCGGGGGAGCCAGAGTCTGTCAGGCAGCTGCTGGGCAGGCCGCCTGTGTGGGAAGGGGCAGAGCCGAACTAGGGGCACAGTGGGCCACTTCCTCTCCCTGTAGTCCAGAGGCTGCTGGCCCAAAGAGTTCTTAGGAATCCAGCCCCTTGCTGGCCCCTTGCCTCTGATGAGGCCCTTGGAGCTCCAGCACCTAGCATTGTGGAGACAGCCCCTGCCAGGAACCTCCCATCCCAGGAGGCCTCATGCGAGGCCTAGGCCCAGGGGAAAGGTGCCAGCGGGGATGAGATTGGGGAGGCGCCCGGGCATGTCTGGACCCAGTCCCCACATCCTGCCCCTTGGTGGGACAGTTCCCCCTGAGGCCAGGAAGTTCTGGGCAAGGGTGGCCAGGGGCAGGGGCCCTGCTGGGTCATGCCCCTGTCCTGTTGGGCCTCTGAGTACAACCGGCCCTCTCCCGCTGTAAGACCTCCCCGGCTGCCTACAAGGCTGCTTTGCAAGCACTCTGGCCTGCTGTTCCTGAAAGCCGGGCACAATGCTCCGAAGCCCGGGATAAAAGCGCTTCGGTCTGGTCCTCTCTTCGGGCCCGTGCCCCTGAACCTGGGGGCCAGCCATGGGGTTCACACTCGCTGGCCAAGACAGAACCACATGCACACGTCTGTTCCTGCCCCCTTCACTGGCAGAGAGCTCGGAGGAGCCAGAGTCTCTCAGGCAGCTGCTGGGCTGTCCGCCTGTGTGCGAAGGTGCAGCGCTGACCTAGGGGCATAGTGGGCCTCTTGCTCTCCCTGCTGCCCTGAGGCTGCTGGCCCAAAGAGGTCTTGGGCATCCAGCCCCTTGCTGGCCCCTTACATCTGCCAAGTCCTGAGGAGCTCTAGCACCTTGCAGTGTGGAGACAGACCCTGTCAGCAACCTCCCCTCCCAGGAGGCCACAAGCGAGGCCTAGGCCCAGGGGAAAGGTGCCAGCGGGGATGAGCCTGGGGAGGCGCCCGGGCATGTCTGGACCTAGTCCCCACAGCCTGCCCCTTGGTGGGGCAGTACCCCCGTAGGCCAGGAAGGTCATGGCAAGGCTGGCTAGGGGCAGAGGCCCTGCTAGGTCCTACCCCTGGCGTGGGGTTCCTCTTAGCACAACAGGCCCTCTCCTGCTGGAAGACATCCCCGGCTGTCTCCAAAGGCCGCTTTGCAAGCACTCTAGCCCACTGATCCTACAAGCCACGCACAATGCTCCTAAGCCCGGGAGAAAAGCGCTTTGGGGTGGTCCTCTCTTCAGGCCCTTGCCCCTGAGCCTGCTGGCCAGCCAGGAGGTGCACACTCCCAGGCCAAGGCAGAACCACATGCACACGTCTGTTCATGCCCCCTGTACCGGCAGAGAACTCGGGGGAGCCACGGTCTCTCAGGCAGCTGCTGGGCTGGCCGCCTCTGAGGGTAGGGGCAGAGCCTACCTAGGGGCACAGTGGTCCTCTTGCTCTCCCTGCTGCCCTGAGGCTGCTGGGCCAAAGAGGTCTTGGGCATCCAACCCGTTGCTGGCCACTTGGGTCTTCCGAGGCCCTCGGAGCTCTAGCACCTTGCAGTGTGGAGAGAGCCCCTGCCAGCAACCTCCCCTCCCAGGAGGCCTCAAGCGAATCCTAGGCCCAGGGGAAAGGCGCCATTGGGGATTAGCCTGGGTAGGCGCCCCGGCATATCTGGACCCAGTCCCCACAGCCAACCCCTTGGTGGGACATTTCCCCTGGAGGCCAGAAAGGTCTGGGCAAGGCTGGCCAGGGGCAGGGGCCCTGCTGGGTCATGCCCATGGCCTGTGGGGTCTCTGAGCACAACCGGCCCTCTCCCGCTGGAAGACCTCCCCGGCTGCCCACAAGGCCGCTTTGCAAGCACTTTGGCCTGATGTTCCAGCAAGCCGCGCACAAGGCTCTCAAGCCCGGGAGAAAACCGCTTCGGGGTGGTCCTCTCTCCGGGCCCTTGCCAATGAGCCTGGGGGCCAGCCAGGGGGTGCACAATCCCAGGACAAGGCAGAGCCACATGCACACGTCTGTTCATGCCCCCTGCACCGGCAGAGAGCTCGGGGGAGCCACAGTCTCTCAGGCAGCTGCTGGGCTGACCGGCTGTGTGGGAAGGGGCATAGCCGACCTAGGGGCACAGTGCACCTCTTGTTTTCCCTGGTGCCCTGAGGCTGCTGGGCCAAAGAGGTCTTGGGCATCCAGCCCCTTGCTGGCCCCTTGCCTCTGCTGAGGCCCTCACAGCTCCAGCACCTTGCAGTGTGGAGACAGCCCCTGCCAGCAACCTCCCCTCCCAGGAGGCCTCAAGCGAGTCTTAGACCCAGGGGAAAGGCACAGCGGGGATGAGCCAGGGAAGGCGTCCGGGCATGTCTGGACCCAGTCCCCATAGCCTCCCCCTTGGTGGGGCAGTACCCCCGAGGGCAAGGAAGGTCTGGGCAAGGCTGGCCAGAGCCGGGGGCCCTGCTGGGTCCTGTCCCTGGCCTGTCGGGCCTCTGAGCACAACCGGCCCTCTCCCGCTGGTAGACCTCCCTGGCTGCCTCCAAAGGCCGCTTTGCAAGCACTCTCGCCCGCTGTTCCGGCAAGCCGTGCACAAGTTTCCAAAGCCCGAGAGATAAGTGCTTCGAGGTGGACCTCTCCCCGGGCCCTTGCCCCTGAGCCTGGGGGCCTGCCAGGGGGTGCACACTCCCATGCCGGCAGAACCACAGGCACACGTCTGTTCCTGCCCCTGCACGGGCAAAGAGCTCGGGGGAGCCAGAGTCTCTCAGGCAGCTTCTGGGCTGTCCGCCTGTGTGGGATGGGACAGCGCTGACCTAGGGGCACTGTGGGCCTCTTGTTCTCCCTGCTTCCCTGAGGTTGCTGGGCCAAAGAAATCTTGGTCATCCAGCCCCTTGCTGACCCCTTGCCTCTGCCGAGCACCTCGGATCTCCAGCACCTTGCAGTGTGGAGACAGCCCATACCAGCAACCTCCCCACCCAGGAGGCCACAAGCGAGGCCTAGGCCCAGGGGAAAGGCGCCAGCGGGGATGAGCCTGGGGAGGCGCCCGGGCATGTCTGGAACCAGTCCTCGCTGCCTCCCCCTTGGTGGGGCAGTACCCCCGGAGGCCAAGAAGGTCTGGACAAGGCTGGCGAGGGGCAGAGGCCCTGCTGGGTCCTGCCCCTTGCCTGTGGGGCCTCTGAGCAAAACCGGCCCTTTCCCACTTTAACTCCTCCCCAGCTGCCTCCAAGGCTGCTTTGCAAGCACTCTGACCCGCTGTTCCCGCAAGCTTCGCACAATGCTCCCACGCCCGGGAGAAAAGCGCTTCGGGGTGTTTCACTCTCCGGGCCCTTGCCCCTGAGCCTGGGGTCAGCCAGTGGGTGCACACTCCCAGGCCAAGGCAGAACCACATGCACACGTCTGTTCCTGCCCCCTGCACCAGCAGAGAGCTCGGGGGAGCCAAGTCTGTCAGAGAGCTGCTGGGCTGACCGGCTGTGTGGGAAGGGGCATAGCCGACCTAGGGGCACAGTGCGCCTCTTGTTCTCCCTGCTGCCCTGAGGCTGCTGGGCCAAAGAAATCTTGGGCATCCACCCCCTTGCTGGCCCCTTGCCTCTGCCGAGGCCCTCGGAGCTCCATCACATTGCAGTGTGGAGACAGCCCCTGCAGACATTTGCCCTCCCAGGAGGTCTCAAGCGAGGCTTAGGCCCAGGCGAAAGGCACCAGCGGAGATGAGAATGGGGATGCGCCCGGGCATGTCTGGACCCAGTCCCCGCAGCCTGCCCCTTGTTGGGGCAGTACCCCCGTAGGCCAGGAAGGTCATGGCATTGCTGGCCAGGGGCAGGGGACCTGCTAGGTCCTACCCCTGGCCTGTGGGGCCTCTGAGCACAACAGGCCCTCTCCTGCTGGAGGACCTCCCCAGCTGTCTCCAAAGGCCGCTTTGCAAACACTCTGGCCCGCTGGTCCCGCAAGCCGTGCACAATGCTCCCAAGCCCTGGAGAAAAGCCCTTCGGGGTGGTCCTCTCTCCGGGCCCTTGCCCCTGAGCCTGGGGGCCAGCCATGGGGTCCACACTCCCAGGCCAAGCCAGAAACACATGTACACATCTGTTCCTGCCCCCTGCACCGGCAGAGAGCTCGTGGGAGCCACAGTCTGTTAGGCAGCTCCTGTGCTGGATGCCTGAGTGGGAAGGGGCTGAGCCGAACTAGAGGAACAGTGGGCCTCTAGCTCTCCCTGCTGCCCTGAGCCTGCTGGGCCAATGAGGTCTTGGGCATCCAGCCCCTTGCTGGCCCCTATCCTGTGGCGAGGCTCTCGGAGCTCCAGCAGCTTTCAGTGTGGAGAGAGCCCCTTCCAGCAGTCTCCCCTCCCAGGAGGCCTCAAGCGAGGCGGAGGCCCAGGGGAAAGGGGCCAGCGGGGATGAGCCTGGGGAGGCGCCCGGGCATGTCAGGACCCAATCCCCGCAGCCTGCCCCTTGGTTGGGCAGAACCTACGGAGGCCAAATGTCTGGGCAAGGCTGGTAAGGGGCAGGGACCCTGCTGGGTCCTGCCCCTGGCGTGTGGAGCGTCTGAGCACAACAGGCCCTCTCCCGCTGGAAGACCTGCCCGGCTGCCTCCAAAGCACGATTTGCAAGCACTCTCGCCCGCTGTTCCCGCAAGCCGCACACAATGCTCCCAAGCCCGGGAGAAAAGCCCTTCGGGGTGGTCCTCTCTCCGGGCCCTTGCCCCTGAGCCTGGGGTCCAGCCAGGGGGTGCACACTCCCAGGCCAAGGCAGAACCACATGCACACGTCTGTTCCTGCCCCCTGCACCGGGAGAGAGCTCGGGGGAGCCACAGTCTCTCAGGCAGCGGCTGGCTGTACGCATGTGTGGGAAGGGGCAGCGCTGACCTAGGGGCACTGTGGGCCTCTTTCTCTCCCTGCTGCCCTGAGGCTGCTGGGCCAAAGGGGTCTTGGGCATTCAGCCTCTTGCTGGCCCACTTGCCTCTGCCGAGGCCCTGGGAGCTCCAGCACCTTGCAGTGTGGAGACAGCCCCTGCCACCAACCTCCCCTCCCAGGAGGCCTCAAGCGAGGCCTAGGTCCAGGGGAAAGGCACCAGCGGGGATGAGCCTGGGGAGGTGCCCGGGCATGTCTGGACCCAGGCCCCGCAGCCTGCTCCTTGGTGGGGCAGGAACCCCGAAGGCCAGGAAGGTCTGGGCAAAGCTGGCAAGGGCCAGGGGCCCTGCTGGGTCCTGTCCCTGGCCTGTGGGGCGTCTGAGCACAACCGGCCCTCTCCCGCTGGAAGACCTCCCCGGCTGCCTCCAAAGGCCGCTTTGCAAGCACTCTCGCCCGCTGTTCCGGCAAGCCGTGCACAAAGCTCCCAGGACAGGGAGAAAAGAGGTTTGGGGTGGTCCTCTTTCCGGGCCCTTGCCCCTGAGCCTGGGGGCCAGCCAGGGCGTGCACACTCCCAGGCCAAGGGAGGACCACATGCACACGTCTGTTCCTGCCCCCTGCACCGGGAGAGAGCTCGGGGGAGCCAGAATCCGTCTGTCAGATGTTGGCCTGGCCGAATGTGTGGGAAGAGGCAGAGCCGACATAGCGGCACAGTGGGCCTCTTGCTCTCCCTGCTGCACTGAGCCTGCTGGCCCAAAGAGGTCTTGGGCATCCAGCTCCTTGTAGGGTCTTGCCTCTGCCGAGGCCCTCAGAGCTCCAGCACCATGCAGTGTGGAGATAGCCCATGCCAGCACCCTCCTCATCCATGAGGCCTCAAGCGAGGCTTAGGCCCAGGGGAAACGCACCAGCGGGCATGAGCCTGTGAAGGTGCCTGGGCATGTCTGGACCCAGTCCCCGCAGCCTTGGTGGGGCAGTACCCCCGGAGGCCAGGAAGGTCTGAGCAAGGTTGTCCAGGCCAGAGGCCCTGCTGTGTCCGGCCCCTGGCCTGTGGGGACTCTGAGCACAAGCGGCGCTCTCCCACTGGAAGACCTCCCCGGCTGTCTCCAAAGACCACTTTGCAAGCACTCTCGCCTGCTGTTCCCGCAAGTCGCGAACAATGTTCCCAAGCCCGGGAGAAAAGCGCTTCGGGGTGGTCCTCTCTCCGGGCCCTTGCCCCTGAGCCTGGGGGCCCGCCAGGGGGTGCAAACTCCCAAGCCAAGGCAGAACCACATGCACACGTCTATTCCTGCCCCCTGCACCAGCAGAGAACTCCGAGGAGCCAGAGTCTGTCAGGAAGCTGCTGGGCTGGCCAACTGTGTGGGAAGGGGCATTGCCGAACTAGGGGCACAGTGGGCCTCTTGCTCTCCCTGCTGCCCTGAGGCTGCTGGGCCAAAGAGGACTTGGGCATCCAGCCCCTTGCTGGGCCCTTGCCTCTGCCGAGTCCCTCGGAGCTCCAGCTCGTTGTAGTGTGGAGACATCCCCTGCCAGCAACTTCCACTCCCTGGAGGCCTCAAGAGAAGCTTAGGCCGAGGGGAAAGGCACCAGTGGGGATGAGCCAGGGAAGGCGCCCGGGCATGTGTTGACGCAGTCCCTGCAGCCTGCCCCGTGGTGGGGCAGTAACCCCGGAGGCCCGGATGGTCTGGGCAAGGCTGGCCAGGGCGGAGGGCCCTGCTGGGTCCTGCCCCTGGCCTGTGGGGCCTCTGAGCACAACCGGCCCTCTCCCGCTGGAAGACCTCCCCGGCTGCCTCCAAAGGCCACTTTGCAAGCACTCTGGCCTGCTGTTCCCGCAATCCAGGCACAATGGTCCCAAGCCCGGGAGAAAAGCGCTTCGGGGTGGTCCTCTCTCCGGGCCCTTGCCCCTGAGCCTGGGGGCCAGCCAGAGTGTGCACACTCCCAGGCCAAGGCAGAAACACATGCACACGTCTGTTCCTGCCCCCTGCACCGGCAGAGAGCTCGGGGGAGCCAAGTCTGTCAGAGAGCTGCTGGGCTGACCGGCTGTGTGGGAAGGGGCATAGCCGACCTAGGGGCACAGTGCGCCTCTTGTTCTCCCTGCTGCCCTGAGGCTGCTGGGCCAAAGAAATCTTGGGCATCCAGCCCCTTGCTGGCCCCTTGCCTCTGCCGAGGCCCTCGGAGCTCCATCACATTGCAGTGTGGAGACAGCCCCTGCAGACATTTGCCCTCCCAGGAGGTCTCAAGCGAGGCTTAGGCCCAGGCGAAAGGCACCAGCGGAGATGAGAATGGGGATGCGCCCGGGCATGTCTGGACCCAGTCCCCGCAGCCTGCCCCTTGTTGGGGCAGTACCCCCGTAGGCCAGGAAGGTCATGGCATTGCTGGCCAGGGGCAGGGGACCTGCTAGGTCCTACCCCTGGCCTGTGGGGCCTCTGAGCACAACAGGCCCTCTCCTGCTGGAGGACCTCCCCAGCTGTCTCCAAAGGCCGCTTTGCAAACACTCTGGCCCGCTGGTCCCGCAAGCCGTGCACAATGCTCCCAAGCCCTGGAGAAAAGCCCTTCGGGGTGGTCCTCTCTCCGGGCCCTTGCCCCTGAGCCTGGGGGCCAGCCATGGGGTCCACACTCCCAGGCCAAGCCAGAAACACATGTACACATCTGTTCCTGCCCCCTGCACCGGCAGAGAGCTCGTGGGAGCCACAGTCTGTTAGGCAGCTCCTGTGCTGGATGCCTGAGTGGGAAGGGGCTGAGCCGAACTAGAGGAACAGTGGGCCTCTAGCTCTCCCTGCTGCCCTGAGCCTGCTGGGCCAATGAGGTCTTGGGCATCCAGCCCCTTGCTGGCCCCTATCCTGTGGCGAGGCTCTCGGAGCTCCAGCAGCTTTCAGTGTGGAGAGAGCCCCTTCCAGCAGTCTCCCCTCCCAGGAGGCCTCAAGCGAGGCGGAGGCCCAGGGGAAAGGGGCCAGCGGGGATGAGCCTGGGGAGGCGCCCGGGCATGTCAGGACCCAGTCCCCGCAGCCTGCCCCTTGGTTGGGCAGAACCTACGGAGGCCAAATGTCTGGGCAAGGCTGGTAAGGGGCAGGGACCCTGCTGGGTCCTGCCCCTGGCGTGTGGAGCGTCTGAGCACAACAGACCCTCTCCCGCTGGAAGACCTGCCCGGCTGCCTCCAAAGCACGATTTGCAAGCACTCTCGCCCGCTGTTCCCGCAAGCCGCACACAATGCTCCCAAGCCCGGGAGAAAAGCCCTTCGGGGTGGTCCTCTCTCCGGGCCCTTGCCCCTGAGCCTGGGGTCCAGCCAGGGGGTGCACACTCCCAGGCCAAGGCAGAACCACATGCACACGTCTGTTCCTGCCCCCTGCACCGGGAGAGAGCTCGGGGGAGCCACAGTCTCTCAGGCAGCGGCTGGCTGTACGCATGTGTGGGAAGGGGCAGCGCTGACCTAGGGGCACTGTGGGCCTCTTTCTCTCCCTGCTGCCCTGAGGCTGCTGGGCCAAAGGGGTCTTGGGCATTCAGCCTCTTGCTGGCCCACTTGCCTCTGCCGAGGCCCTGGGAGCTCCAGCACCTTGCAGTGTGGAGACAGCCCCTGCCACCAACCTCCCCTCCCAGGAGGCCTCAAGCGAGGCCTAGGTCCAGGGGAAAGGCACCAGCGGGGATGAGCCTGGGGAGGTGCCCGGGCATGTCTGGACCCAGGCCCCGCAGCCTGCTCCTTGGTGGGGCAGGAACCCCGAAGGCCAGGAAGGTCTGGGCAAAGCTGGCAAGGGCCAGGGGCCCTGCTGGGTCCTGTCCCTGGCCTGTGGGGCGTCTGAGCACAACCGGCCCTCTCCCGCTGGAAGACCTCCCCGGCTGCCTCCAAAGGCCGCTTTGCAAGCACTCTCGCCCGCTGTTCCGGCAAGCCGTGCACAAAGCTCCCAGGACAGGGAGAAAAGAGGTTTGGGGTGGTCCTCTTTCCGGGCCCTTGCCCCTGAGCCTGGGGGCCAGCCAGGGCGTGCACACTCCCAGGCCAAGGGAGGACCACATGCACACGTCTGTTCCTGCCCCCTGCACCGGGAGAGAGCTCGGGGGAGCCAGAATCCGTCTGTCAGATGTTGGCCTGGCCGAATGTGTGGGAAGAGGCAGAGCCGACATAGCGGCACAGTGGGCCTCTTGCTCTCCCTGCTGCACTGAGCCTGCTGGCCCAAAGAGGTCTTGGGCATCCAGCTCCTTGTAGGGTCTTGCCTCTGCCGAGGCCCTCAGAGCTCCAGCACCATGCAGTGTGGAGATAGCCCATGCCAGCACCCTCCTCATCCATGAGGCCTCAAGCGAGGCTTAGGCCCAGGGGAAACGCACCAGCGGGCATGAGCCTGTGAAGGTGCCTGGGCATGTCTGGACCCAGTCCCCGCAGCCTTGGTGGGGCAGTACCCCCGGAGGCCAGGAAGGTCTGAGCAAGGTTGTCCAGGCCAGAGGCCCTGCTGTGTCCGGCCCCTGGCCTGTGGGGACTCTGAGCACAAGCGGCGCTCTCCCACTGGAAGACCTCCCCGGCTGTCTCCAAAGACCACTTTGCAAGCACTCTCGCCTGCTGTTCCCGCAAGTCGCGAACAATGTTCCCAAGCCCGGGAGAAAAGCGCTTCGGGGTGGTCCTCTCTCCGGGCCCTTGCCCCTGAGCCTGGGGGCCCGCCAGGGGGTGCAAACTCCCAAGCCAAGGCAGAACCACATGCACACGTCTATTCCTGCCCCCTGCACCAGCAGAGAACTCCGAGGAGCCAGAGTCTGTCAGGAAGCTGCTGGGCTGGCCAACTGTGTGGGAAGGGGCATTGCCGAACTAGGGGCACAGTGGGCCTCTTGCTCTCCCTGCTGCCCTGAGGCTGTTGGGCCAAAGAGGACTTGGGCATCCAGCCCCTTGCTGGGCCCTTGCCTCTGCCGAGTCCCTCGGAGCTCCAGCTCGTTGTAGTGTGGAGACATCCCCTGCCAGCAACTTCCACTCCCTGGAGGCCTCAAGAGAAGCTTAGGCCGAGGGGAAAGGCACCAGTGGGGATGAGCCAGGGAAGGCGCCCGGGCATGTGTTGACGCAGTCCCTGCAGCCTGCCCCGTGGTGGGGCAGTAACCCCGGAGGCCCGGATGGTCTGGGCAAGGCTGGCCAGGGCGGAGGGCCCTGCTGGGTCCTGCCCCTGGCCTGTGGGGCCTCTGAGCACAACCGGCCCTCTCCCGCTGGAAGACCTCCCCGGCTGCCTCCAAAGGCCACTTTGCAAGCACTCTGGCCTGCTGTTCCCGCAATCCAGGCACAATGGTCCCAAGCCCGGGAGAAAAGCGCTTCGGGGTGGTCCTCTCTCCGGGCCCTTGCCCCTGAGCCTGGGGGCCAGCCAGAGTGTGCACACTCCCAGGCCAAGGCAGAAACACATGCACACGTCTGTTCCTGCCCCCTGCACCGTAGGGTGCTCGGGAGAGCCAGAGTCTGTCAAGCAGTTGTTGGGCTGGCCGAATGTGTGCGAAGGGGCAGAACCGACCTAGGGGCAGAGTGGGCCTCTTGCTCTCCCTGCTGCCCTGAGGCTGCTGGGCCAAAGAGGTCTTGGGCATTCAACCCCATGCTGGGCCCTTGCCGGGCCCTTGCCCCTGCCGAGGCCCTCGGAGCTCCAGCACCTTGCAGTGTGGAGACAGCCCATGCCAGCAACCTCCCCTCCCAGGAGGCCTCAAGCGAGGCCTAGGCCCAGGGGAAAGGCGCCAGCGGGGAAGAGACTGGGGAGGGGCCCGGGCATGTCTGGACCCAGTCCCTGCCCCCTGTCTCTTGTTGGGGCAGAACCCCCGGAGGCCAGGAAGGTCTGTGCAAGTATGGCCAGGGAAGTGGTCCCTGTTGGGTCCTGACTCTGGTGTGTGGGGCCTCTGAGCACAACCGGCCCTCTTCCACTGGAAGACCTCCCCGGCTGCCTCCAAAGGACGCTTTGCAAGCACTCTGGCCCACTGTTCCCGCAAGCCGCGCACAGTGCTTCCAAGCCCAGGAGAAAAGCGCTTCGGTGTGGTCCTCTCTCGTGTCAATTGCCCCTGAGCCTGGGGGCCAGCCATTGGGTGCACACTCCCAGGCCAAGGCAGAACCACCTGCACACAGCTGTTCCTGACCCCTGCACCGACATAGAGCTCGGGGGTGCAAGAATTTGTCAGGCAGCTGCTGGGCTGGCTGCCTGTGTGGGAATGGGCAGAGCAGTCCTAGGGGCACAGTGTGCCTCTTGCTCTCCCTGCTGCCCTGAGGCGGCAAAGAGATCTTGGGCATCCAGCCCTTTGCTGGCCCGTTGCCTCTGCTGAGGCCTTTGGAGCTCCAGCACCTTGCAGTGTGGAGATAGCCCCTGCCAGCAACCTCCCCTCCCAGGAGGCCTCAAGCGAGGCCTAGGCCCAGGGGAAAGGCGCCAGAGGGGATGAGCCTGGGGAAGCGCCCGGGCATGTCTGGACCTAGTTCCCGCAGCCTGCCCTTTTGTGCGGTAGTACCCCCGGAGGCCCTAAAGTCTGGGCAAGATGGCCAGGGGCAGGGGCCCTGCTGGGTCGTACCCCTGTTCTGTGGGTCCTCTGAGCACAACCGGCCCTCTCCCGCTGGAAGACCTCCCCGGCTGCCTCCAAAGGCTGCTTTGCAAGCACTCTCACCCACTGTTCCAGCAAGCTGCGCACAATGCTCCCAAGCCGGGGAGAAAAGCGCTTCGGGGTGGTCCTCCCTCCAGGCCCTTGCCCCTGAGACTGGGGGCCAGCCATGGGTGCACACTCCCAGGCCAAGGCAGAACCACATGCACACGACTGTTCCTGCCCCCTGCACCGGCAGAGAGTTCGGGGGAGCCAGAGTCTGTCAGACAGCTTCTGGGCTGGCCGCATGTGTGGGAAGGGCAGAGCCGAACTAGGGGCACAGTGGGCCTCTTGCTCTCCCTGCTGCCCTGAGGCTGCTGGACCAAAGAGGTCTTGGGCATCCAGCGCCTTGCTGGCCCCTTGCGTCTGCCGAGGCCCTCGGAGCTCCAGCACCTTGCAGTGTGGAGACAGCCACTGCCAGCAACCTCCCCTCCCAGGAGGCCTCAAGCGAGGCCTAGGCCCAGGGGAAAGGTGCCAGCGGGGACGAGACTGGTAAGGCGCCCAGGCATGTCTGGACCCAGTCCCCGCAGCCGGCCCCTTGGTGGGGCAGTACCCCAGGAGGCCAAGCAGGTCTCTGCAAGGACAGCCAGGGAAGATATCACTGTTGGGTCCTGACTCTGGCGTGTGGGGCGTCTGAGCACAACTGGACCTCTTCCACTGGAAGACCTCCCCGGCTGCCTCCAAAGGAAGCTTTGCAAGCACTCTCGGCCACTGTTCCTGCAAGCCGCGCACAGTGCTTCCAAGCCGGGGAGAAAAGCGCTTCGGTGTGGTCCTCTCTCCGGGCAGTTGCCCCTGAGCCTGGGGGCCAGCCAGGGGGTGAACACTCCCAGGCCAATGCACAACCACATGCACACGTCTGTTCCTGCCCCGTGCAGCGGCAGAGAGCTCAGGGGAGACAGAGTCTGTCAGGCAGCTGCTGGGGTGGCACCTGAGTGGGAAGGGGCAGAGCCGACCTAGAGGCACAATGGGCCTCCCTGCAGCCCTGAGGCTGCTGGGCCAAAGAGGTCTTGGGCATCCAGCCCCTTGCTGGCCCCTTGCCTTTGCCGAGGCTCTCGGAGCTCCAGCACCTTGCAGTGTGGAGACAGCCCCTGCAGCAACCTCCCCTCCCAGGAGGCCTCAAGCGAGGCCTATGCTCAGGGGAAAGACGCCACCGGGGATGAGCCTGGGTTGCGCCCGGGCATGTCTGGACCCAGTCCCTGCATTCTGCCCCTCGCTGGGGCAATAACGCGGAATGCCTGGGAGGTCTGGGCAAGGCTGGACAGGGGCAGGGGCACTGGCAGACCCTGCCCCTGGCCTGTGGGGCCTCTGAGCACAACCGGCCCTCTCCCACTGGAAGACCTCCCCGGCTGTCTCCAAAGGCCACTTTGAAAGCACTCTCTCCCGCGGTTCCCGCAAGCCGCGCACAATGCTCCCAAGCCCGGGAGAGAAGCACTTCGGGGTGGAGCTCTCTCCGGGCCCTTGCCCCTGAGACTTGGGGCCAGCGAGGGGGTCCACACTCCCAGGCCAAGGCAGAAACCCATGCTCACGTCTGTTCCTGCCCCCTGCACCGGCAGAGAGCTCGGGTGAACCAGAGTCTGTCAGGAAGCTGCTGGGCTTTCCGACTGAGTGGGAAGGAGCAGAGCCAACCTAGGGGCACAGTGGGCCTCTTGCTCTCCCTGCTGCCCTGAGGCTGCTGGGCCATAGAGGTCTTGGGCATCCAGCCCCTTGCTGGCCCCTTGCCTCTGCCGAGGCCCTCAGAGCTCCAGCACCTTGCACTGCGGAGACAGTCCCTGCCAAAAACCTACCCTCCCAGGAGGTCTCAAGCGAGGCCCAGGCCCAGGGGAAAGGCACTAGCGGGAATGCGGTTGGGGAGGCGCCCGGGCATGTCTGGACCCAGTCCCCGCAGCCTGCCCTTTGGTGGGGCAGTACACCCGGAGGCCAGGAAGGTCTGTGCAAGGCTGTCCAGGGGCAGGTGCCCTGAGGTTCCTGCCCCTGGCCTGTGGGACCTCTGATCACAACCAGCCCTCTCCCGTTGGAAGACCTCCCCGGCTGCCTCAAAGGCCGCTTTGCAAGCACTATCGCCCGCTGTTTCCGCAAGCCACGCACAGTGCTCCCAAGGCCCGAAGAAAAGCGCTTCGGGGTGGTCCTCTCTCCGGGCCCTTGCCCCTGAGCCTGGGGACAGCAAGCGTGTTCACACTCCCAGGACAAGGCAGAACCACATGCACACGTCTGTTCCTGTCCCCTGCACCGGCAGAGTGCTCGGGGGAGCCAAAGTCTGTCCGGCAGCTACTGGGCTAGAGGCCTGTTTGGGAAGGGGCAGAGCCGACCTAGGGGCATAGTGGGACTCTTGCTCTTCCTGCAGCCCTGAGGCTGCTGGGCCAAAGAGGTCTTGGGCATCCAGCCCCTTGCTGGCCCCTTGCCTCTGCCGAGGCCCTCGGAGCCCCAGCACCGTGCAGTGTGGAGACAGCCCCTGCCAGCAACCTCCCCTCCCAGGAGGCCTAAATCGAGGCCTAGGCCCAGGGAAAGGCACCAGTGGGGATGAGTCTGGGGAGGCGCACGGGCATGTCTGGACCCAGTCCCCGGTGCCTTCCCCTTGGTGGGGCAGTAGCATCGGAGGCCAGTAAGATCTGGGCAAGGCTCTCCAGGGGCAGGTGCCCTGGTGGCTCCTGACCCTCGCGTGTGGGGCCTCTGAGCACAACCGGCCCTCTCCTGCTGGAAGACCTCCCCGGCTGCCTCCAAACGCCGCTTTGGAAGCACTCTCGCCTGCTGTTCCCGCAAGCTGTGCACAATGCTCCCAAGCCCGGGAGAAAAGCACTTCAGGGTGGTCCTCTCTCCGGGCCGTTTCCCCTGAGCCTGGGGGCCAGCCAGGGGGTGCACACTCCCAGGCCAAGGCAGAACCACATGCACACGTCTGTTCCTGCCCCCTGCACCGGCAGAGAGCTCGGGGGAGCCAGAGTCTGTCAGGCAGCTGCTGGGCTGTCCGCCCGTGTGGGAAGGGCCAGAGATGACCTAGGGGCTCAGTGTGCCTCCTGCTCCCCCTGTTGCCCTGAGGCTGCTGGGCCAACGAGGTCTTGGGCATCCAGCCCCTTGCTGCCCCTTCCCTCTGACGAGGTCCTCTGAGCTCCAGCACCTTGCAGTGTGGAGACAGCCCCTGACAGAAACCTCCCCTCCCAGGAGGCCTGAACTGAGGCCTAGGCCCAGGGGAAAGGCGCTAGCGGGAATCAGCCTGGAGAGGTGCTCGGGCATGTCTGGACCCAGTCCCCGCAGCCTGCCCCTTGGTGGGGAAATAACGTGGAATGCCAGTGAGGTCTGGGCAAGGCTGGCCAGGGGCAGGGGCACTGCTGGACCCTGCCCCTGGCCTGTGGGGCCTCTGAGCACAAACGTCCCTCTCCCGCTGGACGACCTCCCCGCTGTCTCCAAAGGCCGCTTTGAAAGCACTCTCGCCCGCTGTTCCCGCAAGCTGCGCACAA
Organism: Axis porcinus; assembly: GCA_003798545.1. Taxonomy (NCBI): domain Eukaryota; kingdom Metazoa; phylum Chordata; class Mammalia; order Artiodactyla; family Cervidae; genus Axis; species Axis porcinus. The sequence goes on along the minus strand of QQTR01005201.1, from coordinate 21,362,236 downwards.
TGCTCCCAAGCCCGGGAAAGAAGCACTACGGGGTGGAGCTCTCTCCGGGCCCTTGCCCCTGAAACTTGGGGCCAGCGAGGGGGTACACACTCCCAGGCCAAGGCAGATCCCCATGCTCACGTCTGTTCCTGCTCCCTGCATCATCAGAGAGCTCGGGGAAGCCAGAGTCTGTCAGGAAGCTGCTGGGCTTTCCGACTGAGTGGGAAGGAGCAGAGCCAACCTAGGGGCAGAGTGGACCCCTTGCTCTCCCTGCTGCCCTGAGGCTGCTGGGCCAAAGAGGTCTTGGGCATCCAGCCCCTTGCTGGCCCCTTGCCTCTGCCGAGGTCCGTGGAGCTCCAGCACACTGCAGTACGGAGACAGTCCCTGCCAGAAACCTACCCTCCCAGGAGGACTCAAGCGAGGCCTAGGCCCAGGGGAAAGGCACTAGCAGGGATGAGCCTGGAGAGGCGCCCGGGCATGTCTGGACCCAGTCCCCGCAGCCTGCCCCTTGTTGGGGCAGTACACCCGAAGACCAGGAAGGTCGTGCAAGGCTGGCCAGGGGCAGGTGCCCTGATGGGTCCTGCCCCTGACCTGTGGGACCTCTGATCACAACCGGCCCTCTCCCGCTGGCAGACCGCCCCGGCTGCCTCCAAAGGCCGCTTTGCAAGCACTCTCGCCCGCTGTTCCCTCAAGCCATGCACAGTGCTCCCAAGGCCCGAAGAAAAGCGCTTCAGGGTGATCCTCTCTCCGGGCCCTTGCCCCTGAGCCTGGGGGCCAGCCAGGGGGTGCACACTCACAGGACAAGGCAGAAACACATGCACACTTCTGTTCCTGCCCCTGCACTGGCAGAGATCTCGGGGGAGCCAGAGTCTGTAAGGCAGCTGTTGGGCTGGCCGCCTGTGTGGGAAGGGGCAGAGCCGACCTAGGGGCACAGTGGGCCTCTTGCTCTCCCTGCTGCCATGAGGCTGCTGGGCCAAAGAGGTCTTCGCATCCAGCCCCTTGCTCACCCCTTCCCTGTGACTAGGCCCTCGGAGCTCCAGCACCTTGCAGTGAGGAGACAGCCCCTGCCAGCAACCTCCCCTCCCAGGAGGCCTCACGCGAGGCCTAGGCCTAGGGGACAGGCGCCAGTGGGATGAGTCTGGGGAGGCGCCCAAGCATGTCTGGACCCAGTCCCCACATCCTGCCCCTTGGTGGGGCAGTACCCCCGGAGGCCAGGAAGGTCTGTGCAAATCTGACTATGGGCAGGGGCCCTGCTGGGTACCTCCCCTGGCCTGTAGGGCCTCTGAGCACAACCGGTCCTCTCCCGCTGGAAGACCTCCCTGGCTTCCTCCAAGGGCCGGTTTGCAAGCACTGTCGCCGGCTGGCCACTCCCTTCCCGAAGGAGGCCTGCTCTGCCCACAAGCCACGCACTCTGCTCCCAAGCCCGGGAGAAAAGTGCTTCACGGTGGTCCTCTCTCAGGTCCCTTGCCCCTGAGCTTTGGGGCCAGCGAGGGCGTCCACACTCCCAGGCCAAGTCAGAACCACATGCACACGTCTATTCTTCCCCTTGCACCGTCAGAGAGTTCGGGTGAGCCAATTTCTGTGGGCATCTGTTGGGCTTGCCGCCTGTGTGGGAAGGGACAGTGCTGACCTAGCATCACAGTCAGCTTCTTGTTCTCCCTGCTCCCCTGAAGCTGCATTGCAAAAGAGGTCTTGGGCATCCAGCCCCTTGTTCACCCCTTCCCTCTGTCGAGGCCCTCTGAGCTCCAGGCCCTGGCAGTGTGGAGACAGCCCCTGCCAGTGTCCTCCCCTTCACGGAGGCCTCAAATGAGGCCTAGACCCAGGGGAAAGGTGCTAGCGGGGATGAGCCTGGAGAGGCGCCCGGGCATGTCTGGACCTACTCCCCGCAGCCTGCCCCTTGGTGGCTCAGTACCCCTGAAGGCCAGGAAGGTCTGGGCAAGGCTGGCCAGGGGCAGGGGTCCTGCTGGGTCCTGCCCCTAGCCTGTGGGCCCTCTGAGCACAACCGGCCCTCTCCCACTGGAAGATCTCCCTGGCTGCCTCCAAAGCCCAGTGAACAAGCAATCTCACTGTACAAGTCTAGAGGGATACTGAGGTCCCCACGTCAACACAAAAGTACTCCGTGCACCCCAAATCAACTCGAGATGAGGCCGGAGTCCTCTACATTGCCTCCAGATCCATTGGGCATGCCCCATAAAACACGACAAGTGGCTTGACTTCTTTTAGGCAATTCCAGAGATTCCCCGAGAACACCGTATTAAGTATAGAAGAACAACACGTTCAGCATAGCAACTAGATAACAGCTCCATGTATCTCAAATCATCTCGAGATGAGAGTTGATTCCCTGGCTTTGACTCAAGAGGAATGCCATTTTAAACAACACCTAAAAAGGAGGCTTCTCTCAGCTATAGGTATGTGAGAGGGACCCTTAGTTTGCTGCCTCTTGTGGAATGGACACTGAAATTCCCTGACTCGAAATAAGGCCGGATTTCCTTGCACTGACTTGAATGCAGGCTGGTCTTTCATCTCACAAGATGAAGGGATGTCTGAATCCCCTGTGGAGACCCAAGAGAATACCCTAGTTTCCCGCCTCATCTCGACAGGAGGTCTCACATCCCTTTGACAACACGAGGGGCACGTAGAGTTCAATGCTTCAGAAGAAGACGAAGCCTGACTCCTCTTGAAAACTGACAGGAGTCACAGTATCGCTCTGGCAACTGCAAAGGGAAACTTGGTCCCCCACCTCACCTCAAGAGGCATCCCTATTGTCCTGCCAAGCCTCGAGGAGAATCCCAAGGTGTCCCTCACAACTAGACAGGAGTACTGCCATCACTGAACAAACACGAGTTTTGAAGGGCCATCCCCGACATAACTCAAGAACATAACCCAGGTTCCCTCTGAAACTACAGATAAACAATGAGACTTTCCCCTCGCCATGAGATGAGGCCCGATTCCCCTGCAATGCATGCAGAGTAAGTCTGTGTTCCCCATCAAACACAAAAGGAGCCTTGGCTTCCTTGATGGAATGCCAGAGAGACCCCAAGAACACTGTCACAAGTCTAGAAGCACCCTGATGTCCCCACAGCAACATGAATGGGCTTTGTGTACTCCATATCAACTCGAGATGAGGCCCGATTCCCCTGAATTGTCTCCAGAGCCATGCCGCATTCCCCATCAAACACGAAAGGAGCCTTGACTTACTTGATGGAACCCCAGAGAGTCCCCAAGAACACTGATACAAGTCTAGAGGGACCCTGAGTTCACCGCAGCAACACGAAAGAGCTCGGTGTATCCCAAATCAACTCAAGATGTGGCCAGATTCCCCTACATTGGCTCCAGAGCCATCTGGTGTTCAGCATCAAACACAACAAGTGGCTTGACTTCCTTTAGGCAACTCCAGACATTCCCCGAGAACACCGACTTAAGTATAGAGGAACACCACGTTCAGCACAGCAACTGGAAAACAGCTCTGTGTACCTCAAATCATCTTGAGATGAGAGGTGATTCCCTGGTTTTGACTCAAGAGGAAAGCCAACTTTCCACAAGCACCTCATGAGGAGGATTCTCTCAGCTATATGTACGTGAGAGGGATCCTGAGTTTGCTGCCTCATGTGCAATGGACACCGAGATGCCGTGACTCGAAATAAAGCCGGAATTCCCTGCAGTGGCTTGATTGCAGGCTTGTCTTGCATCTCACAAGATTAAGGGATGTCTGAATACCCTGTGAAGACCCTAGAGAAAGCCCTAGTTACCTGCCTCATCTCAACAGCGGGCCTCATATCCCTTTGACAACACGAGAGGCACGTGGAGTTCAATGCTTCAATAGTAGACAATGACTGACTCCTCTTGAAAATTGACAGGAATCCCAGTATTCCTGTAGCAAATTGAAAGTGACAGTGGGTCTCCCGCCTCACCTTGAGAGGCACCCTTATTGCCCAGCCAATCCTCGAGGAGAATCCCGAGGTGACCCTCGCAACTAGACAGGCATACTGATGTCACTGAACAAACAGGAGTTTTGAGTGGTCATCCCCATCGTAACTCGAGAATATACCTCAGGTTCTTTCCGCCATTGGAGAAAAAACATGAGACTTCCCGCTCGATGAGAAATGAGACCAGATTTCCCTGCATTGTGTACAGAGCAATTCCATGTTCCCCATCAAACATGAAAGGAGCCTTGACTTCCTTGATGGAACTCCAGAGAGTCCCCAAGAACACTCTCACAAGTATAGAGCGACCCTGAGCTCCCCGCAGCAACACGAAAGCACTCCTTGTATGCCAAATCAACTCAAAATGAGGCCTGATTCCTCTGCATTGGCTCCATAGTAATCCTGCATTCCTCATCAAACAGGACAAGTGGCTTGACTTCTTTTAGGCAACTTCAGATATTCCCCCAGAACACTGTCCCAAGTCTAGAGGAACACCAAGTTCAGCACAGCAACTTGAGAAAAGCTCCGTGTACCCCAAATCATTTTGAGATGAGAGCTGATTCCCTGGCTTCGAATCAAGAGGAATGCCAACTTTCTACAAGCACCTCACGAGGATGCTTCTCTCAGCTATATGTAAGTGAGAGGGACCCTGAGTTTGCTGCCTCAAGTGGAATGGACACCGAGATGCCCTGACTCAAAATAAGGCCAGAGTTCCCTGCAGTGACTTGAATGCAGGTTCCTCTTTCATCTCACAAGAAGAAGGAATGTCTGAATCCCCTGTGGAGACCCTAAAAAATAACCTAGTTCCCTGCCTCATCTCGACAGGACGTCTCACATCGCTTTGACAACACGGGAGGCACGCAGAGTCCATGCTTCAAAAGGAGACGAAGTCTGAGTCCTCTTGAAAACTGACAGGAGTCACAGTATCGCTCTGGCAACTGATAAGGGAAAATTGGTCTCTTGCCTCACCTCGAGAGGGGTCCCTATTGTCCTGCCAAGCCTCGAGGAGAATCCCAAGGTGTCCCTCACAACTAGACAGGAATCCTGATGTCACTGAACCAACACGAGTTTTGAAGGGCCATCCCCACCGCAACTCGGGAACATATCCCAGGTTCCCACCAAAACTCGAGAAAACCATGAGAAATCCCCCTCGCCACGAGGAGGCCCAATTCCCCTGCACTGCGTGCAGAGCAATTCCGTGTTCCCCATGAAACAAGAAAGGAGCCTTGACTTCCTTGATGGAATTCTAAATAGTCCCTAAGAACTCTGTCACCAGTCTAGAGGGACCCTGAGGTAAACGCAGCAACCTGAAAGAGCCCCGTGTACCACAAATCAACTTGAGATGAGCCGGATTCCCCTGCATTGGCTCCAGAGCAATCACGCATTCCTCATCAAACAGGACAAATGGATTGACTTCTTTTAGGCAACTCCAGAGATTCCCCGAGAACACCGTACCAATTCGAGAGGAACACCAAGTTCAGCACAGCAACTCGAGAAAAGCTCCGTGTACCCCAAATCATTTTGAGATGAGAGCTGTTTCCCTGGCTTTGAATCAAGAGGAATGCCAACTTTCCACAAGCAGCTCAAGCGGAGGCTTTCCTCAGCTCTAGGTATGAGAGAGGGACCCTGAGTTTTCTGCCTGAAGTGAAATGGACACTGAGATGTCCTGACTCAAAATAAGGCCAGAATTCCCTACAGTGACTTGAATGCAGGCTCGCCTTTCACCTCTAAGATGAACGGATGTCTGAATCCCCTGGTCAGACCCTAGAGAAAGCACTACTTCCCCGCCTCATCTCGACAGGAGGCCTCACATCTGTTTGATAACACGAGTGGAACACGGAGTTCAATGCTTCAAATTATACGATGACTGACTCCTCTTGAAAACTGACAGGAATCCAAGTATCCCTGTGGCAACCTGAAAGGACACTGGGTCTCCTGCCTCACCTTGAGAGGCATCCCTATCGCCCTGCAAAGCCTTGTAGAGAATCCCGAATTGTCCCTTGCAACTAGACAGGAGTCCTGATGTCGCTGAACAAACACGAGTTTTGAGGGGTCATCCCCATCGTCACTTGAGAATATAACCCAGGTTCCCTCCACAACTCGAGAAAAACCATGATACTCCCCGCTCGATGAGAGATGAAATCAGATTCCCCTGCATTGCATGCAGAGCAATTCCGTGTCCCCCATCAAACATGAAAGGACCTTGACTTCCTTGATGGAACTCCAGAGAGTCCCCAAAAACACTGATACAAGTCTAGACAGACCCTGAGGTCACCACAGCGACATGAAAGAGCTCGGTGTACCCCAAATCAACTCGAGATGAGGCCAGATTCCCCTACATTGGCTCCAGAGCCATCCGGTGTTCCCCATCAAACACGACAAGTGGCTTGACTTCCTTTGGGCAACTCCACAAATTATCTGAGAACACCATCCTAAGTAGAGAGTAACACCACGTTCAGCACAACAACTAGAAAACAGCTCCGTGTACCTCAAATCATCTCAAGATGAGAGCTGATTTGCTGGCTTTGACTCAAGAGGAATGCCAGCTTTAAACACCAGCTAAAGAGGAGGCTTCTCTCAGGTAGAGGTACATGAGAGAGACCCTGAGTTTGCTTCCTCAAGTCGAATGGACACCAAGACGCCCTGACTTGAAATAAGGCCGGATTTCCCTGCAGTGACTTGAATGCAGGCTCGTCTTTCATCTCACAAGATGAAGGGATGTCTGAATCCCCAGTGAAGACCCTAGAGAAAGCCCTAGTTTCCCGCCTCATCTCGACAGGAGGCCTCAAATCCCTTTGACAACATGAGTGGAACGCGGTGTACAATGCTTCTAAAGTAGACGATGACTGACTCCTCTTGAAAACTAACAGGAATCCCAGTATCCCTGTGGCAACTTGAAAGGACACTGGGTCTCCCACCTCACCTTGAGAGGCGTCCCTATTGCCCTGTCAATCCTCGAAGAGAATCCTGAGTTGTCCTTGGCAACTATACAGGAGTCCTGACATCGCTGAACAAACACGAATGTTGAGGGGCCATCCCCGTTGTCACTCGAGAATATAACCCAGGTTCGCTCCGCAACTCGAGAAAAACCATGAGACTTCCCCTTCGATGAAAGATGAGTTCAGATTCCCCTGCATTGCATGCAGAGCAATTCCGTGTTCCCCATCAAACATGAAAGCACCTTTGACTTCCTTGGTGTCGCTCCAGAGAGACCCCAAGAACACTGTCACAAGTCTAGAGGGACCCTGATGTCCCTGCAGCAACATGAAAGGGCTCCGTGTACACCAAATCAATTGGAGATGAGGCCCGATTGCCCTGTATTGTCTCCAGAGCCATCCTGCATTACTCATCATACATGACAAGGGGCTTACTTCCTTTAGGCAACTCCAGAGTTTCCCTGAGAATACCGTCTCAAGTCTAAAGGAACACCAAGTTCAACACAGCAACTCGAGAAAAGCTCTGTGTGCCCCAAATCATCTCGAGATGAGAGGTGATTCCCCTGGCTTTGACTCAAAAGGAATGCCAACTTTCCACAAGCCCCTCAAGAGGAGTCTTCTCTCAGCTATAGGTATGTGAGAGGGACCCTGAGTTTGCTGCGTCAAGTGGAATGGTCACCGAGATGCCGTGACTCGAAATAAGGCCGGATTTCCCCGTAGTGACTTGAATACAGGCTTGTCTTTCATCTCAAAAGATGAAGGGATGTCTTAATCCAATGTGCAGACCCTAGATGTAAGGCTGTCACGGCTAACGCCATGACAGCAGCGTAGATTAGGAGTAGGCCTGGTTTCCCAGGGTAACATAATTATCAGGCCTCCTGGAGCCAGCAAATCAACATATGCCTAGCCAGAAAAAAGGGAACCTATCAGGGGAAAGCTGAAAGCCCCACGTTGGGCCAAGAAAAATTACCTTGCACTGTGTAACCAATCCGCTTACACCAACTACCCACTGTAACCAATCTGATTGCGCCAACTACCTGCTGCATATTTTGACCTAATAAATACCCGAGAGAACTGGGGCTTGGGGCGTTTCGTACTCACACACCTGGTGAGGGCGGGAGGCCCTGGCTTGAGTCAGTAATAAATTCCCCTATTGCGAGTTGCATTGTTTCGAGGAGTCTTCTTTCCCGACCGGGGACTCGGACTACGGGCAGAACACTAGAGAAAGCCCTAGTTCCCCACCTCATCTCTACAGGAGGCCTCACATCCCTTTGACAACTTGAGAGGAACATGGAGTTCAATGCTTCAAAAGTAGAAGATGACTGACTCCTCTTGAAAATTGACAGGAATCCCAGTATCCCTGTAGCAACTTGAAAGTGACAGTGGGTCTCCCTACACACGTCGAGAGGCATCCCTATTGCCCAGCCAAGCCTCGAGGTGAATCCCGAGGTGACCCTCACAACTAGACACGTGACCTGACGTCGCTGAACCAACAGGAGTTTTGAGGGGCCATCTCCGTCATAACTCGAGAATATACCCCAGGTTCCCTCCGCAATTCGAAAAAAACCATGAGACTTTCCCCTCGATGAGAGATGAGACCAGATTCCCCTGCACTGTGTGCAGAGCAAGTCCGTGTTCCCCATCAAACATGAAAGGAGCCTTGAGTTCCTTGATGGAATGCCAGAGAGTCCCGAAGAACACTCTCACAAGTACAGAGGGACCCTGAGGTCCCTGCAGCAACATGAAAGCCCCCCAAGTACTCCTAATCAACTCGAGATGAGGCCCGATTCCCCTGCATTGTCTCCAGAGCCATCCGGCATTACCCATCAAACACGACAAGTGGCTTGACTTCCTTTAGGCAACTCCAGCGATTCCACGAGAATACCATCACAAGTCTAGAGGAACACCAAGTTCAGCACAGCACCTAGAAAACAGCTTCATGTACCTCAAATCATCTTGAGATGAGAGGTGATTCCCTGGCTTTGACTCAAGAGGAATGCCAGCTTTAAACAACACCTAAAGAGGAGGCTTCTCTCAGCTATAGGTACATGAGAGGGACCCTTAGTTTGCTGCCTCAAGTGGAATGGACACCGAGATGCCCTGACTCAAAATAAGGCTGGAAATCCCTGCAGTGACTTGAATGCAGGCTAGTCTTTCATCTCAAATGATGAAGGGATGTCTGAATCCCCTGTGGGGACCCTGGAGAAAGCCCTAGTTCCCCGCCTCATCTCGGCATGAGGCCTCATATCCCTTTGACAACGCGACAGGAACACGGAGTTCAATGCTTCAAAAGTAGACGATGGCTGACTCCTCCTGAAAATTGACAGGAATCCCAGTATCCCTGTAGAAAACTGAAAGTGACAGTGGGTCTTCCTACTCACCTCGAGAGGCATCCCTATTGCCCAGCCAAGCCTCGAGGTGAATCCTGAGGTGAACCTCGCAACGAGACAGGAGTCCTGATGTCGCTGAACAAACACGAGTTTTGAGAGGTCATCCCCGTCGTCACTCGAGAATATAGCCCAGGTTCCCTCCGCAATTCGAGAAAAACCATGCGACTTAACGCTTGATGAGAGATGAGACCAGATTCCCCTGCACTGAGTGCAGAGCAAGTCCGTGTTCCCCATCAAACACCAAAGGAGCCTTGACTTCCTTGATGGAACTCCAAAGAGTCCCCAAGAATAGTCTCAGAAGTTTAGAGGGACCCTGTGGTCCCCAGAGCAACACGAAATTGCTCCATGTACTCCAAATCAACTCGATAAGAGGCCCAATTCCCCTGCATTGTCTCCAGAGCCATCCCGCATTCCCCATCAAACAGGACAAGTGGCTTGACTTCCTTTAGGCAACTCCAGAGATTTCACAAGAATACCTTCACAAGTCTAGAGGAACACCAAGTTCAGAAGAGCAAATCAAGAAAAGCTCCGTGTATCCCAAATCATCTCGAGATGAGAGGTGGTTCCCTGGCTTTGACTCAAGAGGAATGCCAACTTTCCACAAGCACCTCACGAGGAGGCTTCTCTCAGCTATATGTATGTGAGAGGGACCCTGAGTTTGCTGCCTCAAGTGGAATGGACACCAAGATGCCCTGACTCGACATAAGGCTGGAATTCCCTGCAGTGACTTGAATGCAGGCTCGCCTTTCATCTCACAAGATGAAGGGATGTCTGAATCCCCTGTGTAGACCCAAGAGAATACCCTAGTTCCCCGCCTCATCTCGACAGGAGGCCTCACATCCCTTTGACAACATGAGTGGAACATGGAGTTCAATGCTTCAAAACTAGACGATGACTGACTCCACTTGAAAATTGACAGGAATCCCAGTATCCCTGTGGCAACTTGAAAGGACACTGGGTCTCCCTCCTCACTCCGAGAGGCATCCCTTATGCCCTGCAAAGCCTTGAAGAGAATCCCGAATTGTCCCTCACCACTAGACAGGAGTCCTTAAGTCACAGAACAAACACGAGTTTTGATGGGTCACCCCTGTCGTCACTCGAGAATATAACCCAGGTTTCCTCCGCAACTTGAGAAAAACGATGAGACACCCCGCACGATGAGAGATGAGATCAGATTAACCTGCATTGTGTGCAGAGCAATTCTGTGTTCCCCATCAAACATGAAAGGAGCCTTGACTTCCTTGATGGAACACCAGAGAGTCCCCAAGAACAGTGATACAAGTCTAGAGGGACCCTGTGGTCACCGCAGCAACTCCAAAGAGCTGGGTGTACCCCAAATCAACTCGAGATGAGACCAGATTCCCCTACACTGGCTCCAGAGCCATCCGGCATTCCCCATCAAACATGACAAGTGGCTTGACTTCCTTTAGGCAACTCCAGAGATTCCCCGAAAACACCGTCCTAAGTATAGAGGAACACCACGTTCAGCACAGCAACCAGAAAAAGCTCCGTGTACCTCAAATCATCTCGAGATGAGAGCTGATTCCCTGGCTTCGACTCAAGAGGAATGCCAGCTTTAAACAACACCTAAAGAGGAGGCTTCTCTCAGGTATAGGTACGTGAGAGGGACCCTGAGTTTGCTTCCTCCAGTGGAATGGACACAGAGATGCCCTGACGCGAAATAAGGCCGAAATTCCCTGCAGTGACTTGAATGCAGGCTCGTCTTTCATCTCACAAGATGAAGGGATGTCTGAATGCCCTGTGAAGACTCTACAGAAAGCCCTAGTTCCCCGCCTCATCTCAACAGGTGGCCTCACATCCCTTTGACAACACGAGAGACAGGTGGAGTTCAATGCTTCAAAAGGAGACGAAGCCTGACTCCTCTTGAAAACTGACAGGAGTCACAGTATTGCTCTGGCAACTGCAAAGGGAAACTTGGTCTCCTGCCTCACCTCGGGAGCCTTCTGTATTGTGCTGCAACGTCTCGAGGAGAATCCCCATGTGTCCCTCCCAAGAAGACAGGAGTCCTGACGTCGCTGAACCTCACCCCAGACCCTGCACCTGGGGTCACTCGTCCCGTTTCCAAGATGACTCCACCTGAAATATCCTCTTTCTGGAATCACATGTGCGCATCTCCAGGATGACCCCACTTCCCAGACCCAGTACTTGTGGTCATGCTTCCAGAATCTCCAGGGTGACCACAACACACTGGACCATGCACCTGGGGTCACGTGTCCACAATCTCCAGGATGACCCTCTCCCAAACCCTCTATCTAGGATCACATATCTACAGTCCCCTGGGTGACCCTCCCAGACACTGTACCTGGAGTCACACATCCACAGTCTCCATGGTGACCCCTTCCCAAGCCTTGAAACTGGGCTCACAATTCCACAGTCTCCAGGGTGACTTCCTTCTGACCATTCCCCTGGGGTCACATATCCACATTCTCCAGGGGGACCAACACAGTCCCTGTCCATGGGGTCACATATCAACAGTCTCCAGGGTGACACTACTCCCCTGAATGCACATTTCAAGGGGAGCACAAAACAGCACACCCAAAATATGCCCATTTGACAAAAGGGTTATTTTGGACTGATTAATTAAAAACAAAACAAAACAAAACAAAAACAACAACCGCCCCAGGAGGATCTTTGAAAACCAAGTCGAAATGCCATTTTATGAAGTAGATTTACATTTATTAAGGATATCTCCATTTTTAAGGATGTGTCCCTGTCTGGACCAGGAAATAGAGGATGACTAAATATCAAGAATGCACTAAGTATCAAGACTGACTTGATTTCACTAAACGACTTGACTAAATATCAAGAAGTTCTATGCAATGGACCTGGAAGTTAATCTGCATACCACCATGCCTTTGTTTACTGTGCTTCACCTAATACTCTCCCTTAAATAGCTTCTTCCATTCCTTAACCTCCTTCTTTCATTCTTAGCTGATGATAGCATTTAAGGTAAAGTCATGGACCATTTCAGAAAGTGACTGTTTTCCCAGGTATCTTTCAACTATATAGGAGGTATGCATGGCATATATTTAACTTCTGATTGTTTTTCTCCAATCCATCTCCCTTTCATTATGAACATCTCAGTGAAGAACATTGAGGCTAGGGGGGAAATTATCTTTCCTCTCATCTAATGCAATAAAATGGCATTCAGAGATATAGAGGAATGAACCACAGACCAATTAAAAAAAAATAAAGAAAAGCATGAATCTAACACTTACATTACTAAGTGAAGGAATCCAGCCTCAAGTGCTACACACTGTATGATCTTATAAGACATTCTAGCAAAAGTAAAACAGACATGATAAACAGTTTATGGAATATATGGCTGAAATATTTCACATGGTACTTTAGTGAGGAATACCTGCCACTATGCATTTGTCCTAGTACATAGATTTTTGTTTTCAGAACACAAGTAATTTATTACCTATTCACATTTATTTATTTATGGTATGGAGTGCCAAAGACTGGAATGCAGAATTTAACAAAGAATCTAACAGATTGAGAAATACATGAAAAGCTTCAGCCTTCCCTAGGGGCCTAGTGGTTAAGACTCCACGTTGTCAGTGCAGGAAAGGTGGGTTCAATTCCTGGTCAGGGACCTAAAACCCCGCATGCTGTGGCACAGCCAAAAGATTTAAAAGGAAGAAGAAAATTTTTAAAAAGCCACTCTCACTGTTAGGACAAAATTATCTGACCTAAGTTCACTGTGTAAATGAATGGAATCTGCAGGCCAAAGGCAAAATGTACCATACATAAACAATGGGCTCTGTAAGTTCTTTCCATGGGGGTTTGTAGCTAACAGAACTGAGACAACCATATCAGTCATCGAAGGAGCAAGCCCTGAATTTGATAAGTGATGAGTAGTGGAAGCCAGGTTTCTAACCATTGGAGTGGTAAGTTACAGGCAGACAAAAGGAGAAGGTTATAATACCTGTGTCATAAGAGATCAGGTTGGAGACATCATTATAAACTATCTTTAGCCTAATACAGAAACATATAACTCCATGTGAAAATCTTCATAACTGTGTGTATGCATAGTCTGGATACATGCATGTGTATTTCCATGCATTGTCTGCTGAGATTATTAAGTTCCCACATACAAGTTTTTATTAATATGCTCTAATAAAAAGGGACAAGGACTCTTTAAATATGTGTCTGATACTAGGACTGAGACAGTAAATCTGAAAGCAGCATAATCTTAAAATGTGAGAAAGAAGGACCAAAAAGCCCCATAAAAGCTGAATCATGTAAAATGAGAGTATGGAAAAAGCTCTCAATAGCCAAAGATAGAATGAACTAAGCAGTCTAATTCGCTGGATTATCGCCAAAAGAAAGTGAAAGTGAAGTTGCTCAGTCGTATCTGACTCTTTGCAACCCCATGGACTGTAAGCTACGAGGCGCCTCCATTCATGAAATTTTCCAAGCAAGGGTACTGGAGTGGGTTGCCATTTCCTTCTCCAGGGGATCTTCCCCACCCAGGGATTGAACCCAGGTCTCCTGCATTGCAAGCATATGCTTTTACAGGCTGAGCCACCAGGAAGCTCCCAAAAGTTTAAAATAATTTTCAGGTGTCCAAACTGGTAAAAAGTAAAAATTAGGTTTTATGAGTAATGTTGAATAAAAATCTCACACAGAAAGATTATAATAATTGATACAGACTCAGCTGCCCATCAAGTATATGAAGCTAACTCCCCTCTCCTCAAATGTGGGTCCTGCATTATGACTTCCTTCTCAATAAGGCACTCAGGATGGACATGAGGAAAATCAACAATAAAGACAAATGACAAATGTTGGCGAAAATGTACGAAATTGAAACTCAAAACTTTACTTGTGGAGAGGTAAAATGGTGCAATCAATGTGTGCAAAACAAGCATTTTCTCAAAAACATAAAAATGCAATTATATCACTCAGCAGTGGCCACAGGACTGGAAAAGGTCAGTTTTCATTCCAATCCCAAAGAAAGGCAAAGCCAAAGAATGTTCCAACTACCACACAGCTGCACTCATCTCACACGTTAACAAAGTAATGATCAAATTTCTTCAAGCCAGGCTTCAACAGTAAGTGAACCATGAATTTCTAGATGTTCAAGCTGGATCTAGAAAAGACAGAGGGACCAGAGATCAAATTGCCAACACCCGTTGGATCATTGAAAGAGCAAGAGAGAAAAACATCCAGAAAAATATTTACTTCTGCTTTGTTAACAATGCCAAAGCCTTTGACTGTGCAGATCACCACAAATTGTGGAAAATTCTGAAAGATATGGGAATACCAGACCACCTTACCTGCCTCCTGAGAAATCTGTGTGCAGGTGAAGAAGCAACAATTAGAACTAGACATGTAACAATAGACTGGTTCCAAATCAGGAAAGGAGTACAGCACCCTGCTTATTTAACTTATATGCAGAGTATATCATGTGAAATCCCGGGGCTGGATGAGGCACAAGCTGGAATGAAAATTGCCAGGAGAAATATCAATAATTTCAGATACACAGATGACACCACTCTTATGGCAGAAAGCAAAGAAGAACTAAAGAGTCTCTTGATGAAAGTGAAAGAGGAGAGTGAAAAAGTTGGCTTAAAACTCAGTATTTAGAAAACTAAGATCATGGCATCCGGCCCCATCACTTCATGGCAAATAGATGGGAAAACAATGGAAATGGTGACAGACTTTATTGTGGGGGGGGGGGGCGCTCCAAAATCACTGAGATGGTGACTGCAGCCATGAAATTAAAAGACACCTGATCCTTGGAATAAAAGTTATGACCAACCTAGATAGCATATTAAAAAAACAGAGAGATTACCAACAAAGGGCCATGTACTCAAAGCTATGGTTGTTCCAATAGTCATGTATAGATATTACAGCTGGACTACAAAGAAAACTGAGCACCGAAGAAGTGATGCTTTGGAACTGTGGTGTTGGAGAAGACTCTTGAGCATCACTTGGACTGCAAGGAGATCCAACAAGTCAACCCTAAGGGAAATCAGCCCTGAATATTCATTGGAAGGACTGATGCTGAAGCTGAAACTGCAATACTTTGGCCACCTAATGTGAAGAACTGACTCATTGGAAAAGACCCTGATGCTGGGAAAGATTGAAGGCAGGAGCAGAAGGGGATAACAGAGGATGAGATGGTTGATGGCATCACCAACTCGATAGACATGAGTTTGAGCAAGCTCCGGGAGTTGGTGATGGATACGGAAGCCTGGTGTGCTGCAGTCCATGGGGTCACAAAGAGTGGGACATGACTGAGTGACTGAACTGAAATATCATATGTTTTGGTAACTCCACTCTTAGATATACATCCAAAGAATTTAAAAGAGGTGTTCAAATATATACTTGTACACCAATATTTACAGCAGCAGTGTTCTTGATAGCCCAAGGTAAAAACAATGAAAATGTCCACCAACAAGTGAATGGAAGAGCAAATAGGGCAGTTCCATCCATGAGATATGCCATATAAAGGAATATAGTAAAATAATGCCACAGCTTCAGAAAATAGTAGGGGGCTTTTCAGAAACTTAAACACAGAGTTAACATAGAATCCATCAATTCCGGTCCAGGTTATACACTCAAAATATTTAAAACCAAATACTGGAACAGATATTCAAGCCCCATATTCATAGCAGCATTATTCATAGTAACCAAAAGGTGGAAGCAGCACAAGTGTTCAACAGATGACTGGATAAGCATGATGTAGTATATACACAATGGGATATGATTCAACCTTTAAAAACAAGATAACTATCATACATGCTATAATGTAGATGAAACTTCAAGTCATTAGGTGAAGTGAAACAAGCCTGACACAAAAGGAAAAATGTTCTATGATTCCACTAGTATGAGATATCCATATAAGACAAATTCCAAGTAGAATAAGATGGCCAGGGATTGGGGGTTATGAGTATTTAATGGTTACAGTGTCACTTCAGGAAAAGGAAAAGATTCTGGAGATGAATGGTGGGGAAATTTTTACAATGTGAGTGCAGTTAATGCTATAGAAGTTCATACTTAAAATGACTCAAATAATAAATGTTGTTATATATTTGTAAGCACAATGAAAAAAATGACACATGGCACAACATGGAAAAGCACTAAAAACATTCTCAGTGAAAGAAACCACACCGAAAAGCCACCCAGATCATAGTCATCTTGTCACTTTAAATCCATGAAGGTTTTTAACATGAGGGAAAGCCCCAGTGATGGCTCCAGAAAAAGAAAACTGCATTAGAATGAAGAAAGACAGTTACACAAAGCTTGGGCAGCTGATGAAAGTTGAACTGGTCCTATGGATATGATTGTAATGTGGAAACCATAATTATCCCCCATTTTGGGGTTGTGGGCTGGTACCCCGGGAAAGTGACCATGTTTTGGGTAAAACACATTGCAGTATTTGGTGTGAATGTAGAAAACTTTGTACCACTATTTAAAGTAGACATGTTTGAAATTTTACTAGAAAGTAAGTTACTTTTCAATACGGCCATGTAAGTCACATGCCAGAAAATCAGAGATGACATCGAACATTGCAGTAGAGGCCAAGACTTAACCTAACCAAATTCAGCTAAAGTAGTTTGATGCTAATTGCCTTGTACTAGTCCACATGGTATTAAAAGGCACCATAGGAAGAGTATATTAGTAGACACCATGCCCTGGGTGCTGTGGATGACCAGGTGGAACTGAAACTATGAGATGTCTTAATTCTAGTTTTCCGCATAACACTATACCAAAGCAACTGTCAGAACTAAAAAGCGAATTCACGGACTTGCCTGGCAGTCCAGTGGTTAAGACTGCACTTCCACTGCAGGGGGTACAGGTTTGATCCTTGGTCAGGGAACTAAGATCCAACATGTTGAGCTGCGGGGCCAAAAAAAAAAAAAAAAAAAAAGAAAAAAGAAAGTCAGCAGAACTGCAAGATCATTTGTGATCCTCTACACTAATAATGAACTATCAGAAAGAGAAATTAAGAAAATAATTCCTTTTACAATTGCATCCCCCCCACCCCCACATAACTAGAAATCTAACCAAGGACTTGAAAGATCTGAAAGCTAAAAACTACAAGACAATGATGAAAGAAACTGAATGGACACAAGTAAAAAGATATCCCATGCTTTTGGGTGAAAATACCATTAAAATATCCATTCTAAACAAAGCAAAGTACACATTCATGCAATCACTGCCAACATTTCAATGACATTTTTCACAGAAACAAAAGCAATCCTCACATCTGTGTGGAGCCACAAAGGAACCAGAAGAGCCAAAGGGATCCTGAGAAAGCAGAACAGGCTGATGGCATGTCTATCCCTGACTTCAATCTAGAGTATGGACCTAAAGTCACCAGAAGACATGTGGAATTGGCACAGAAATGGTCAAGAGAGCTCAGAAGTAAACCTACAGGTGCATGGTAATTAATTTACCAGAAAGGAACTAAGAACATACAGGCGGGAAAGGACAGTCCCCCCCCCCCCCAATAAACCGTGCTGGGAAAAATGGAAACCACACACCAAGGAACAATGTAGGACACCATCTTATACTACAGACAAAAACTGACTAAAATCCCACAACTTTCCACATCAAGCCCTAACAGTCTTGGGTCCTCTTAAGACAGATTTTCAGCAACAGCCACACACAGAAGCTTCTTCCCAATTTTCCTCACTTTTTCTTTCAGCAGCACATCGTTGCAGGAATCTTGAGGAAACCAGACTCCCGTCAGACTCAACTGAACCCCACAATGTCCCAAAGCTGAAGCACCAATGGGTTCTGAGGAGATCAGAGTCCTGTCAGCCTCAACTGAACCCCACAATGCCCCAAAATTGAAGTCCTAGTGGATCCTGAGGAGACTAGATTCCATCAGCCAAAACTAAACCCCATAATGCCCCAAAGCCAAAATACAATGGATCCTGTGGTGACCCATCTCCTGTCTAACAACATTATGGCACTCAGCACTTTTAGATAATTTCCTAAGCCTTTTTCCTGAGGGACAGACCCAATATGAGCTAGGAATGTATTCAAAAGGCTGGGAAAGTGCAGGAAAAGACACTGGCTATGACTGGAAATTAGGGTCTCTGTGCAAACCTGGAGTTCTGACATCTTACAATCTAGACAGTTCCTGATAGAGAGATGCATGAAAAACACTCTACTTTTATGTTTTTCTTTCATCAAAGGAACATAGATTTCCTAGCATTCTGTGTGCTGAGAGTAACTCACTGCTCTAAAATGCTTGCTTGGATTTCATTTTTCAGTAAGAACTTCCCCTGACTGTGTTACAGTCAGGACGGTCCCACACTCACAGGGAAAAAGCAAACTAACATCCAAACGTTTGTTTCATCAGGTTTTCTCTGTAGGAGAGATCCAGTGATCCTAGGTCTGTCTGGAAAATGTTTGGATACTGCATGGACACATACTGAGTGTGAAGCTGGATCCTGGACCTTGTTGGCTAAATCAGCATTTTCTTTCAGGTGGTCCTAAAATGGTGCAGAGTAGCAACTGCCTGAAGATCCATCCAGTTGCTGCTTTCTTACTTGTGACAGCAATATCTTTGGTCAGACCTCTTGGATTTCTGCAGCAAACATGGGACTTTCAATTCCTTGCCACTGGATCATTTCCAATGGCAGGTAAACTCATTAGGTAACCAGACTAGATGGCACTCAGCACTCTCAGACACACTCCTACAGCCTGTTTCTTCATAGACAGTCCCAGGATGACCTAGGAATGTGTTCGCTAGTATCAGAAATGTGAGGAAACATACTGGCTGTGACTCTGAAAATTAGGTGCTCTGTGAAAATCTGGAGTTTTAACATTTTAGAATCTAGACAGTTTCTGATAGATGTCTGAAATACACTCTTTTTTATTTTTTGCCTTTCATTCATCAAAGAAACATAGATTTCACAGCATTATGTTTGCTGAGAGTGACAGACTGCTTGGAAATTCTTACCTGGAGGTCATTTTGAAGTAACAGTTTCCCCTCCCCTGTGTTACCATGGGAAATGCCCCCACACTGACAGAGAAAAGTAAACAAATGTCAAAACATCTGTTCCATGAAGTCCCCTGTAGGAGGGATCTAGTGATCCTGTCTGTCTGGAAAATTCTTGGATAGTGCTTGGACACATGCTCAGTGTGAACCTGGATTCTGGACCTTGTTGGCAAATTAGAATTTTCTCTGTGTTGGCCACAGTAGGCTGGGGTTTAGCAACTCCTGCAAATCAGTACAATTGCTCTTTTCCCA
Source organism: Axis porcinus (assembly GCA_003798545.1). Lineage (NCBI taxonomy): Eukaryota > Metazoa > Chordata > Mammalia > Artiodactyla > Cervidae > Axis > Axis porcinus. The sequence goes on along the minus strand of QQTR01005201.1, from coordinate 21,342,768 downwards.
CTAATGACAGCAATAGCTTTGGCCAGAACACTGGAATTTCTGAAGCAAGCAGGCAGCGTGCAACTCCTTGTGGCAAGATTATTTCCATTGGAATGCCAATTAAACTATTTAAAAACAGCATGGCACTCAGCTGTGTCAGACACACTCCTACAGACTCTTTCCTCATGGGGAGTCCCAGTAAGATAGAGTACTGTGCTCATGAACCATGGAAAGTTCAGGGAAACTTACTGGCTGTGTCTCTGGAATTTAGGGCATCTGTGGAAGCGTGGTCTTCTCACATCTTAGAATCCAGACAGCAGTCATGGAAAGAGAGATGCCTGAAGAGCACCCTCTTCATTGCCGCTCATTCCACGAGTGAACACAGGTGTCCCAGCATTCTGTTTGCTGAGAGTAACCTGCTAAGTGGAAACCCTTGCCTGAAAGTCATTTTTAAGTAAAAATTTCCCCTCACGTGTGTTACAGTAGGGAAGGCTCCCACACTCACAGGGAAAAGCAAGCAAACATCAAAATGTCTCTTCCATCAATTTTTCTCTGTCATAAGGATCCAATGGTCCCAGGTCTCTCTGAAAATTCCTTGGATACTGCAAGGGAAACATACTGACTGTGAACCTGAATATTTGATCTTCTTGGCAAAATTAACATTGTCTCTCTTTTGGCACTAACAGGATGTGCACTGGCAGCTGCCTGATAATCCATCCAATTGATATTTTCCTACTTCTGACATCAATAGGTTTGGTCAAATCTCTCAGATTTCTGACACAAGCAGGTGGCTTGCAACCACATTGGGCTGGATCACTTCCATTAAAATGTCAAATAATCTAGGTAACAACAGTATGGCTCTCAGCACTCTTAGACAATTTCACAGCCTGTTTCCTCTGAATCAGACCCAATAGGAGCCAGGAATGTGTTCATAAGGCTCTGAAAGTGCAACGAAACATACTGGCTATGACTTTGGAAATTAGGGCCTGTGTGCAAACCTGGAGTTCTCACTTCTTAGACTTTAGATAGTTCCTGATAGATAGATTCCTGAAAAACACCCTCTTTTATGTCTTTCGTGCATTGAAGTAACATAGTTATTCCAGATTTCTGTGTGATGAGAGTAACACACTGTTTGAAAATCCTTGCTTGAAGGTGATTTTTCAGTAACAATTTCCCATGACTGTGTTACTGTAGGGAAGACCCCCAAACTCACAGGAAAAAGAAAACAACCAACCAAATGTCTGTTCTATCAAGTTTTCTCTTTAGGAGAGATCCAATGATCCTCTGTCTGTCTGGAAAATTCTTGGATACTACAGGGACACATACTGAGTGTGAATCTGCATCCTTGAATTTGTTGGCAAAATTAGCAATTTTTGTTGGTTGGATCTAAAAGAGTGCAGCCTTAGCAACTGCCTGAAAATCCATCCAACTGCTCTCTTCTTAATAATGACAGTGATAACATTGGTCAAACCTTTGAGATTTCTAAAGGAAGCAGGCGGCTCGCTACTCCTATCTGATGGCCCATTTCCAGTGGAATGTCACCTCATCTAGTTAAGCACTGTATTGCACCCAGCCCTCTCAGACATACTCCTGCATCCTGTTTTCTCATGGGCAGTCCAAGTTTGAATAAGGAATGTGTTTAAAGCCTTGGAAGATGCAGGGAAACACAGTGCCCTAACTCTGGAAATTAGGACCCTGGGAAAGCCTTGAAGTCTCATGCTTTGGGTTCTAGACAGTTCCTGATAGATAGAGGCCTAAAAATACACTCCGTATGGATGCCTTTCCTTCCTTGAAGGAACATAGCTTTCCCAACATTCTGTGTGCTGAGAGTCACACGGTGCTTGAAAACAATTGCTTGTAGGTCATTGGTCAGTAGAAAATTCCCCTGAAGGTGCAATGGTAGGGAAGGCTCCCACACTCACGGGGAAAGGCAAACCAACATCCAAATGTGTACTCCATCACATTTTGTCTTTAGGTGCGATCAAGTGAGCCTAGGTCTGTCTGGAAAATTCGTGGGTATTGTGGGGACACATCATGGGTGTGAACTTGTATATATGAACTTGGTGGCAAAATTCTCATTTTTATCTCCCACACTCATTTTGGGACCACATTGGTTCTAAAATGGTGCAGCGTAGCAAATCCTTGAAAATCCATCCAATTGCTGTTTTCTTACTTTTGACAGGGATAGATTTGTACACCCTTTGGAATTTCTGAAGCAAGCAGGTTGCTCACCACTCCAGCCACTAGCTGATTTCCATTGTATTGGCACCTCATGCAGGTAAGCACAGTATGCTGCCCAACACACTCGGATACACTCATGCAGCCTGTTTCTTCAGGAGCAGTCCCAGTATATACTTGGAAAGTGTTTACAAGGCTTGAAAAGTTCATGGAAACACACTGCCCTGACTATGGGTGTTAGGATCCCTAGGAAAGACTGAAGGTCTCATGACTTAGAATGTAGACAGTTCCTGATAGATAGAGGGCTGAAAGCACTTTCTGTTGATGCATTTCTTTTCTTGAAGGAACATAACTTTCCAAACATTTTGTGTGCAGAGAGACACATACGGCTTGAATATGCTGGCATGGAGGTCATTTTTCAGTAGCACTTTCCCCTGATGGTGTGACCATGGGGATGCCACACGCCCCATTCATAGAGAAAGACAAATTAGCATCCAAACGTCTGTTCCATCACATCGATCCACTGAGACTAGTTCTGTCTGGAAGCTTTGTGGATACTGCATGGAGACATCTTGAGTCTGGAGATGGATACGGGATTTTGGGGGCAAAAATAACATTTTTTCTCTTGATTTGGGAAAATGCTACGGCCTTGCAACTGCTTGGAAATCCATCCAATTGCTGTTTTCTTCCTTCTGACAATGATAGCTTTGGTCCATCCTTTGGGATTTCTGAATCAAGCAGGCGACTCACCACTCCTAGCCTCTGGCCCATTCCCAGGGGAATGTCATCTCATCTAGGTAAGCACAGTATTGATACCATACACTCTCAGACACTCTCCTACAGTCTGTTTCCTCATGGGAAGTCCCTATATTACCTAGGATGTCTTTGGGAGGCTTGGAAAGTGCAGGAAAAACAATGCCTTGACTCTGGTAGTTAGGTCCCCTGGACAAGCCTGGAGGTCAATGTTAGATTCTAGACAGTTCATAATAGATATAGACCTAATAACACACTCTCTGTTGATGCCTTTTCTTCCTTGAAGAACATACTTTTCCCTGCATTCTCTGTGCTGAGAGTCACACACTGCTTGAAAATGCTCTTTGGAGGTCATTTTTCAGTAGAAACTTCCTCTGACAGTGTAACCTTAGGGAAGGTCCCCACACTCCCTGGAAAAGGCAAACCAACATCCAAACTTCTGTTGCATCACATTTTGTCTCTAGGAGTGATCCAGAGAACCTAGGTCTGTCTGGAAAATCGTGTATACTGCAGGACCACATCCTAAATGTGAACCTGGATAGTGGAACTGGTGGCACAATTCACATTTTTCTTTCGGTTTGTCCTAAAACTGTGTGGTCTGGCACCTGCGTGAAAATCCGAGAACCTGCTGTTTTCTTACTTTGAAGAGCAATAACTTTGGTTCACCCTTTGGGATTTTGAAGCAAGCAAGCAGATCACCACTCCTAGTCACAGGCCTATTTCCAGTGGAATGTCACCTTATCTAAGTAAGCACATAATGGCCCCTCTGTATACTCAGACACACTCCCACAGTTTGTGTCCTCATGGACAGTCCTGGTGTGACCTAGGAATATGTTTACAAAGCACTTAAAGGTCAGGGAAGACACTGCCCTGACTCTGGAAGTTCGGTTCTCTGGGAAGGCTGGAGGGCTCTCTTGTTAGAATCAAAACAGTTCTTCATAGATAGAGGCCTGAAAACACACTCTCTGTTGATACCCTTCCTTCTTCGAAGAAACAGCACTTTCCCAGTATTCTGTGAACTGAGAGTTACACATTGCTTGAAACTGTTTGCTTGCAGGTCATTTTTCAGTAGCAATTTCTTGTGATGTTGTGACAGTAAGGATGTCCCCCACACTCACAGGGTAAGGCAATCCAAGATCCAAACATCTGTTCCATCACATTTTCTCTATAGGAGCAGCCAGTGAGCCTAGGTCTTTGTGAAATATGGGTAGATACAGCAGAGACACCTCCTGAGTCTGACAGTGCATACCGGACCTTGATGGCCAAATTTGCAA